>CALSEM010000063.1:574266-678700 GCA_943735885.1 Stelis phaeoptera | reverse complement strand
TTTCGTTCACAGAATCGCCGCTTTTGCTCAGTTTTGGCACAAAACGTGCGTTCCGTGCACAGAATCGCCGGTTTTTCTCAGTTTTGTCACAAAACGTGCGTTTCACGCACCGAATTGCTCCTCTTCGCACAAAACGGGCATTTCATGTACAGAATCGCCGCTTCTGCTCAGTTTTGGCTCAAAACGTGCGTTTCGTGCACAGAATCTCCGCTTTTGCTCAGTTTTGGCACAAAACGTGCGTTTCACGCACCGAATTGCTCCTCTTCGCACAAAACGGGCATTTCATGTACAGAATCGCCGCTTTTGCTCAGTTTTGGCGCAAAACGTGCGTTTCGTTCACAGAATCGCCGCTTTTGCTCAGTTTTGGCACAAAAAGTGCGTTTCGTTCACAGAGTCGCCGCTTTTGCTCAGTTTTGGCACAAAATCTGCGTTTCGGGCACAGAATCGCCGCTTTTGCTCAGTTTTGGCACAAAACGGGCGTTTCACGCACCGAATTGCTCCTCTTCGCACAAAACGGGCATTTCATGTACAGAATCGCCGCTTTTGCTCAGTTTTGGCGCAAAACCCTGCGTTTCGGGCACAGAATCGCCGCTTTTGCACAGTTTTGGCGCAAAACGGGCGTTTCGTGCACAGAATCGCCGCTTTTGCTCAGTTTGGCACAAAACATGCGTTTCGTGCACAGAATCGCCGCTTTTGCTCAGTTTTGGCACAAAACCTGCGTTTCGTGCACAGAATCGCCGCTTTTGCTCAGTTTTTCCACAAAACCTGCGTTTCGTGCACAGAATCGCCGCTTATGCTTAGTTTTGGCACAAAACGTGCGTTTCACGCACCGAATTGCTCCTTCTGGCACAAAGCGTGCATTTCGTGCACAAAATCGCCGCGTTTGCTCAGTTTTGGCACAAAACGTGCGTTTCGTGCACAGAATCGCCGCTTTCGCTCAGTTTTGAAACAAAACCTGCGTTTCGTGCACAGAATCGCAGCTTTTGCTCATTATTGGCACAAGACGTGCGTTTCGTGCACGGAATCGCCGCTTTTGCTGCAGTTTTGGCACAAAACGTGTGCTTCACGAACCGAATTCCTCCTTTTGGCACAAAACGGGCGTTTCGTGCACAGAATCGCCGCTTTTGCTCAGTTTTGGCACAAAAAGTGCGTTTCGTGCACAGAGTCGCCGCTTTTGCACAGTTTTGGCACAAAACCTGCGTTTCGGGCGCAGAATCGCCGCTTTTGCACAGTTTTGGCGCAAAACGTTCGTTTCGTGCACAGAATCGCCGCTTTTGCTCAGTTTTGGCACAAAACCTGCGTTTCGTGCACAGAATCGCCGCTTTTGCTAAGTTTTTCCACAAAACCTGCGTTTCGTGCACAGAATCGCCGCTTTTGCTGAGTTTTGCACAAAACGTGCGTTTCGTGCACAGAATCGCCGCTTTTGCTCAGTTTTGGCACAAAACCTGCATTTCGGGCACAGAATCGCCGCTTTTGCTCAGTTTTGACACAAAACCTGCGTTTCGTGCACAGAATCGCCGCTTTTGCTCAGTTTTGACACAAAACCTGCGTTTCGTGCACAGAATCGCCGCTTTTGCTCAGTTTTGGCACAAAACGTGCGTTCCGTGCACAGAATCGCCGGTTTTGCTCAGTTTTGTCACAAAACGTGCGTTTCACGCACCGAATTGCTCCTCTTCGCACAAAACGGCATTTCATGTACAGAATCGCCGCTTTTGCTCAGTTTTGGCGCAAAACGTGCGTTTCGTTCACAGAATCGCCGCTTTTGCTCAGTTTTGGCACAAAACGTGCGTTCCGTGCACAGAATCGCCGGTTTTGCTCAGTTTTGTCACAAAACGTGCGTTTCACGCACCGAATTGCTCCTCTTCGCACAAAACGGGCATTTCATGTACAGAATCGCCGCTTTTGCTCAATTTTGGCGCAAAACGTGCGTTTCGTGCACAGAATCGCCGCTTTTGCTCAGTTTTGGCACAAAACGGGCGTTTCACGCTCCGAATTGCTCCTCTTCGCACAAAACGGGCATTTCATGTACAGAATCGCCGCTTTTGCTCAGTTTTGGCGCAAAACCTGCGTTTCGGGCACAGAATCGCCGCTTTTGCACAGTTTTGGCGCAAAACGGGCGTTTCGTGCACAGAATCGCCGCTTTTGCTCAGTTTTGGCACAAAACATGCGTTTCGTGCACAGAATCGCCACTTTTGCTCAGTTTTGGCACAAAACCTGCGTTTCGTGCACAGAATCGCCGCTTTTGCTCAGTTTTTCCACAAAACTTGCGTTTCGTGCACAGAATCGCCGCTTATGCTTAGTTTTGGCACAAAACGTGCGTTTCACGCACCGAATTGCTCCTTCTGGCACAAAGCGTGCATTTCGTGCACAAAATCGCCGCCTTTGCTCAGTTTTGGCACAAAACGTGCGTTTCGTGCACAGAATCGCCGCTTTCGCTCAGTTTTGAAACAAAACCTGAGTTTCGTGCACAGAATCGCAGCCTTTGCTCATTATTGGCACAAGACGTGCGTTTCGTGCACGGAATCGCCGCTTTTGCTCAGTTTGGGCACAAAACGTGTGCTTCACGAACCGAATTCCTCCTTTTGGCACAAAACGGGCGTTTCGTGCACAGAATCGCCGCTTTTGCTCAGTTTTGGCACAAAAAGTGCGTTTCGTGCACAGAGTCGCCGCTTTTGCACAGTTTTGGCACAAAACCTGCGTTTCGGGCGCAGAATCGCCGCTTTTGCACAGTTTTGGCGCAAAACGTTCGTTTCGTGCACAGAATCGCCGCTTTTGCTCAGTTTTGGCACAAAACCTGCGTTTCGTGCACAGAATCGCCGCTTTTGCTAAGTTTTTCCACAAAACCTGCGTTTCGTGCACAGAATCGCCGCTTATGCTTAGTTTTGGCACAAAACATGCGTTTCGTGCACAGAATCGCCGCTTTTGCTCAGTTTTGGCACAAAACCTGCATTTCGGGCACAGAATCGCCGCTTTTGCACAGTTTTGGCGCAAAACGGGCGTTTCGTGCACAGAATCGCCGCTTTTGCTCAGTTTTGGCACAAAACATGCGTTTCGTTCACAGAATCGCCGCTTTTGCTCAGTTTTGGCACAAAACGTGCGTTCCGTGCACAGAATCGCCGGTTTTTCTCAGTTTTGTCACAAAACGTGCGTTTCACGCACCGAATTGCTCCTCTTCGCACAAAACGGGCATTTCATGTACAGAATCGCCGCTTCTGCTCAGTTTTGGCTCAAAACGTGCGTTTCGTGCACAGAATCTCCGCTTTTGCTCAGTTTTGGCACAAAACGTGCGTTTCACGCACCGAATTGCTCCTCTTCGCACAAAACGGGCATTTCATGTACAGAATCGCCGCTTTTGCTCAGTTTTGGCGCAAAACGTGCGTTTCGTTCACAGAATCGCCGCTTTTGCTCAGTTTTGGCACAAAAAGTGCGTTTCGTTCACAGAGTCGCCGCTTTTGCTCAGTTTTGGCACAAAATCTGCGTTTCGGGCACAGAATCGCCGCTTTTGCTCAGTTTTGGCACAAAACGGGCGTTTCACGCACCGAATTGCTCCTCTTCGCACAAAACGGGCATTTCATGTACAGAATCGCCGCTTTTGCTCAGTTTTGGCGCAAAACCTGCGTTTCGGGCACAGAATCGCCGCTTTTGCACAGTTTTGGCGCAAAACGGGCGTTTCGTGCACAGAATCGCCGCTTTTGCTCAGTTTTGGCACAAAACATGCGTTTCGTGCACAGAATCGCCGCTTTTGCTCAGTTTTGGCACAAAACCTGCGTTTCGTGCACAGAATCGCCGCTTTTGCTCAGTTTTTCCACAAAACCTGCGTTTCGTGCACAGAATCGCCGCTTATGCTTAGTTTTGGCACAAAACGTGCGTTTCACGCACCGAATTGCTCCTTCTGGCACAAAGCGTGCATTTCGTGCACAAAATCGCCGCGTTTGCTCAGTTTTGGCACAAAACGTGCGTTTCGTGCACAGAATCGCCGCTTTCGCTCAGTTTTTCCACAAAACCTGCGTTTCGTGCACAGAATCGCCGCTTTTGCTGAGTTTTGCACAAAACGTGCGTTTCGTGCACAGAATCGCCGCTTTTGCTCAGTTTTGGCACAAAACCTGCATTTCGGGCACAGAATCGCCGCTTTTGCTCAGTTTTGACACAAAACCTGCGTTTCGTGCACAGAATCGCCGCTTTTGCTCAGTTTTGACACAAAACCTGCGTTTCGTGCACAGAATCGCCGCTTTTGCTCAGTTTTGGCACAAAACGTGCGTTCCGTGCACAGAATCGCCGGTTTTGCTCAGTTTTGTCACAAAACGTGCGTTTCACGCACCGAATTGCTCCTCTTCGCACAAAACGGGCATTTCATGTACAGAATCGCCGCTTTTGCTCAGTTTTGGCGCAAAACGTGCGTTTCGTGCACAGAATCGCCGCTTTTGCTCAGTTTTGGCACAAAACGGGCGTTTCACGCTCCGAATTGCTCCTCTTCGCACAAAACGGGCATTTCATGTACAGAATCGCCGCTTTTGCTCAGTTTTGGCGCAAAACCTGCGTTTCGGGCACAGAATCGCCGCTTTTGCACAGTTTTGGCGCAAAACGGGCGTTTCGTGCACAGAATCGCCGCTTTTGCTCAGTTTTGGCACAAAACATGCGTTTCGTGCACAGAATCGCCGCTTTTGCTCAGTTTTGGCACAAAACCTGCGTTTCGTGCACAGAATCGCCGCTTTTGCTCAGTTTTTCCACAAAACCTGCGTTTCGTGCACAGAATCGCCGCTTATGCTTAGTTTTGGCACAAAACGTGCGTTTCACGCACCGAATTGCTCCTTCTGGCACAAAGCGTGCATTTCGTGCACAAAATCGCCGCTTTTGCTCAGTTTTGGCACAAAACGTGCGTTTCGTGCACAGAATCGCCGCTTTCGCTCAGTTTTGAAACAAAACCTGCGTTTCGTGCACAGAATCGCAGCCTTTGCTCATTATTGGCACAAGACGTGCGTTTCGTGCACGGAATCGCCGCTTTTGCTCAGTTTGGGCACAAAACGTGTGCTTCACGAACCGAATTCCTCCTTTTGGCACAAAACGGGCGTTTCGTGCACAGAATCGCCGCTTTTGCTCAGTTTTGGCACAAAAAGTGCGTTTCGTGCACAGAGTCGCCGCTTTTGCACAGTTTTGGCACAAAACCTGCGTTTCGGGCGCAGAATCGCCGCTTTTGCACAGTTTTGGCGCAAAACGTTCGTTTCGTGCACAGAATCGCCGCTTTTGCTCAGTTTTGGCACAAAACCTGCGTTTCGTGCACAGAATCGCCGCTTTTGCTAAGTTTTTCCACAAAACCTGCGTTTCGTGCACAGAATCGCCGCTTATGCTTAGTTTTGGCACAAAACATGCGTTTCGGGCACAGAATCGCCGCTTTTGCTCAGTTTTGGCACAAAACCTGCATTTCGGGCACAGAATCGCCGCTTTTGCACAGTTTTGGCGCAAAACGGGCGTTTCGTGCACAGAATCGCCGCTTTTGCTCAGTTTTGGCACAAAACATGCGTTTCGTTCACAGAATCGCCGCTTTTGCTCAGTTTTGGCACAAAACGTGCGTTCCGTGCACAGAATCGCCGGTTTTGCTCAGTTTTGTCACAAAACGTGCGTTTCACGCACCGAATTGCTCCTCTTCGCACAAAACGGGCATTTCATGTACAGAATCGCCGCTTTTGCTCAGTTTTGGCGCAAAACGTGCGTTTCGTTCACAGAATCGCCGCTTTTGCTCAGTTTTGGCACAAAAAGTGCGTTTCGTTCACAGAGTCGCCGCTTTTGCTCAGTTTTGGCACAAAATCTGCGTTTCGGGCACAGAATCGCCGCTTTTGCTCAGTTTTGGCACAAAACGGGCGTTTCACGCACCGAATTGCTCCTCTTCGCACAAAACGGGCATTTCATGTACAGAATCACCGCTTTTGCTCAGTTTTGGCGCAAAACCTGCGTTTCGGGCACAGAATCGCCGCTTTTGCACAGTTTTGGCGCAAAACGGGCGTTTCGTGCACAGAATCGCCGCTTTTGCTCAGTTTTGGCACAAAACATGCGTTTCGTGCACAGAATCGCCGCTTTTGCTCAGTTTTGGCACAAAACCTGCGTTTCGTGCACAGAATCGCCGCTTTTGCTCAGTTTTTCCACAAAACCTGCGTTTCGTGCACAGAATCGCCGCTTATGCTTAGTTTTGGCACAAAACGTGCGTTTCACGCACCGAATTGCTCCTTCTGGCACAAAGCGTGCATTTCGTGCACAAAATCGCCGCTTTTGCTCAGTTTTGGCACAAAACGTGCGTTTCGTGCACAGAATCGCCGCTTTCGCTCAGTTTTGAAACAAAACCTGCGTTTCGTGCACAGAATCGCAGCTTTTGCTCAGTTTTGGCACAAAACCTGCGTTTCGTGCACATAATCGCCGCTTTTGCTTAGTTTTGGCACAAAACGTGCGTTTCACGCACCGAATTGCGTCTTTTGGCACAAAACGGGCGTTTCGTGCACAGCATCGCTGCATTTGCTCAGTTTCGGCGCAAAACGTGCGTTTCACGCACCGAATTGCTCCTTCTGGCACAAAACGTGCGTTTCGTGCACCGAATCGCCGCTTTTGCTCAGTTTTGGCTCAAAACGTGCGCTTCGTGCACAGAATCGCCGCTTTTACTTAGTTTTGGCACAAAACGTGCGTTTCATGATCCGAATTCCTCCTTTTGGCACAAAACGTGCGTTTCGTGCACGGAATCGCCGCTTTTGCTCAGTTCTGGCACACAACGTGCGTTTCGTGCACAGAACCGCCGCTTTTGCTCAGTTTTGGCATAAAACGTGCGTTTCGTGCACAGAATCGCCGGTTTTGCTCAGTTTTGTCACAAAACGTGCGTTTCACGCACCGAATTGCTCCTCTTAGCACAAAACGGGCATTTCGTGCACAGAATCGCCGCTTTTGCTCATTATTGGCACAAAACGTGCGTTTCGTACACAGAATCGTCTCTTTTGCTCAGTTTTGGCACAAAACGTGGGTTTGACGCCCCGGTTTGCTCCTTTTGGCACAAAACTGGCGTTTCGTGCACAGAATCTCCGCTTTTGCTTAATTTTGGCACAAAACGTGCGTTTCACGTACCGAATTGCGTCTTTTGGCACAAAACGGGCGTTTCGTGCACAGCATCGCTGCATTTGCTCAGTTTCGGCGCAAAACGTGCGTTTCACGCACCGAATTGCTCCTTCTGGCACAAAACGTGCGTTTCGTGCACCGAATCGCCGCTTTTGCTCAGTTTTGGCTCAAAACGTGCGCTTCGTGCACAGAATCGCCGCTTTTGCTCAGTTTTGGCACGAAACGTGCGTCTCACTCTCCGAATTGCTCCTTTTGGCACAAAACGTGCGTTTCGTGCACAGAATCGCCGCTTTTGCTCAGTTTTGGCTCAAAACGTGCGTTTCGTGCACAGAATCGCCGCTTTTGCTCAGTTTTGGCTAAAAATGTGCGTTTCGTGCACAGAATCGCCGCTTTAGCTCAGTTTTGGCACAAAACGTGTGTTTCACTCACCGAATTGCTCCTTCTGGCACAAAACGTGCGTTTCGTGCACAGAATCGCCGCTTTCGCTCAGTTTTGAAACAAAACCTGCGTTTCGTGCACAGAATCGCAGCCTTTGCTCATTATTGGCACAAGACGTGCGTTTCGTGCACGGAATCGCCGCTTTTGCTCAGTTTGGGCACAAAACGTGTGCTTCACGAACCGAATTCCTCCTTTTGGCACAAAACGGGCGTTTCGTGCACAGAAATCGCCGCTTTTGCTCAGTTTTGGCACAAAAAGTGCGTTTCGTGCACAGAGTCGCCGCTTTTGCACAGTTTTGGCACAAAACCTGCGTTTCGGGCGCAGAATCGCCGCTTTTGCACAGTTTTGGCGCAAAACGTTCGTTTCGTGCACAGAATCGCCGCTTTTGCTCAGTTTTGGCACAAAACCTGCGTTTCGTGCACAGAATCGCCGCTTTTGCTAAGTTTTTCCACAAAACCTGCGTTTCGTGCACAGAATCGCCGCTTATGCTTAGTTTTGGCACAAAACATGCGTTTCGGGCACAGAATCGCCGCTTTTGCTCAGTTTTGGCACAAAACCTGCATTTCGGGCACAGAATCGCCGCTTTTGCACAGTTTTGGCGCAAAACGGGCGTTTCGTGCACAGAATCGCCGCTTTTGCTCAGTTTTGGCACAAAACATGCGTTTCGTTCACAGAATCGCCGCTTTTGCTCAGTTTTGGCACAAAACGTGCGTTCCGTGCACAGAATCGCCGGTTTTGCTCAGTTTTGTCACAAAACGTGCGTTTCACGCACCGAATTGCTCCTCTTCGCACAAAACGGGCATTTCATGTACAGAATCGCCGCTTTTGCTCAGTTTTGGCGCAAAACGTGCGTTTCGTTCACAGAATCGCCGCTTTTGCTCAGTTTTGGCACAAAAAGTGCGTTTCGTTCACAGAGTCGCCGCTTTTGCTCAGTTTTGGCACAAAATCTGCGTTTCGGGCACAGAATCGCCGCTTTTGCTCAGTTTTGGCACAAAACGGGCGTTTCACGCACCGAATTGCTCCTCTTCGCACAAAACGGGCATTTCATGTACAGAATCACCGCTTTTGCTCAGTTTTGGCGCAAAACCTGCGTTTCGGGCACAGAATCGCCGCTTTTGCACAGTTTTGGCGCAAAACGGGCGTTTCGTGCACAGAATCGCCGCTTTTGCTCAGTTTTGGCACAAAACATGCGTTTCGTGCACAGAATCGCCGCTTTTGCTCAGTTTTGGCACAAAACCTGCGTTTCGTGCACAGAATCGCCGCTTTTGCTCAGTTTTTCCACAAAACCTGCGTTTCGTGCACAGAATCGCCGCTTATGCTTAGTTTTGGCACAAAACGTGCGTTTCACGCACCGAATTGCTCCTTCTGGCACAAAGCGTGCATTTCGTGCACAAAATCGCCGCTTTTGCTCAGTTTTGGCACAAAACGTGCGTTTCGTGCACAGAATCGCCGCTTTCGCTCAGTTTTGAAACAAAACCTGCGTTTCGTGCACAGAATCGCAGCTTTTGCTCAGTTTTGGCACAAAACCTGCGTTTCGTGCACATAATCGCCGCTTTTGCTTAGTTTTGGCACAAAACGTGCGTTTCACGCACCGAATTGCGTCTTTTGGCACAAAACGGGCGTTTCGTGCACAGCATCGCTGCATTTGCTCAGTTTCGGCGCAAAACGTGCGTTTCACGCACCGAATTGCTCCTTCTGGCACAAAACGTGCGTTTCGTGCACCGAATCGCCGCTTTTGCTCAGTTTTGGCTCAAAACGTGCGCTTCGTGCACAGAATCGCCGCTTTTACTTAGTTTTGGCACAAAACGTGCGTTTCATGATCCGAATTCCTCCTTTTGGCACAAAACGTGCGTTTCGTGCACGGAATCGCCGCTTTTGCTCAGTTCTGGCACACAACGTGCGTTTCGTGCACAGAACCGCCGCTTTTGCTCAGTTTTGGCATAAAACGTGCGTTTCGTGCACAGAATCGCCGGTTTTGCTCAGTTTTGTCACAAAACGTGCGTTTCACGCACCGAATTGCTCCTCTTAGCACAAAACGGGCATTTCGTGCACAGAATCGCCGCTTTTGCTCATTATTGGCACAAAACGTGCGTTTCGTACACAGAATCGTCTCTTTTGCTCAGTTTTGGCACAAAACGTGGGTTTGACGCCCCGGTTTGCTCCTTTTGGCACAAAACTGGCGTTTCGTGCACAGAATCTCCGCTTTTGCTTAATTTTGGCACAAAACGTGCGTTTCACGTACCGAATTGCGTCTTTTGGCACAAAACGGGCGTTTCGTGCACAGCATCGCTGCATTTGCTCAGTTTCGGCGCAAAACGTGCGTTTCACGCACCGAATTGCTCCTTCTGGCACAAAACGTGCGTTTCGTGCACCGAATCGCCGCTTTTGCTCAGTTTTGGCTCAAAACGTGCGCTTCGTGCACAGAATCGCCGCTTTTGCTCAGTTTTGGCACGAAACGTGCGTCTCACTCTCCGAATTGCTCCTTTTGGCACAAAACGTGCGTTTCGTGCACAGAATCGCCGCTTTTGCTCAGTTTTGGCTCAAAACGTGCGTTTCGTGCACAGAATCGCCGCTTTTGCTCAGTTTTGGCTAAAAATGTGCGTTTCGTGCACAGAATCGCCGCTTTAGCTCAGTTTTGGCACAAAACGTGTGTTTCACTCACCGAATTGCTCCTTCTGGCACAAAACGTGCGTTTCGTGCACAGAATCGCCACTTTTACTCAGTTTTGGAACAAAACGTGCGTTTCATGGACCCAATTGCTCCTTCTGGTACAGAACGAGCGTACCGTGCACAGAATCGCCGCTTTTGCTCAGTTTTGCCTCAAAATGTGCGTTTTGTTCACAGAATCGCCGCTTTTGCTCAGTTTTGGCACAAACCGTGCGTTTCGTGTACAGATTCGCCGCTATTTCTCAGTTTTGGCACAAAACGTGCATTTCGTGCACGGAATCGCCGCTTTTGCTCAGTTTTGGTACAAAACGTGCGTTTCACGCACCGAATTGCTTCTTTTGGCACAAACCGTGCGTTTCGAGCACAGAATCGCCGCTTTTGCTCAGTTTGGCACAAAACGTGCGTTTCGTGCACAGAATCGCCGCGTTTGCTCAGTTTTGTCTCAAACGAGCGTTTTGTGCACAGAATCGCCGCATTTGCTCAGTTTTGGCGCAAAACGTGCGTATCACGCACCGAAATACTCCTTCTGGCACAAAACCTGCGTTTCGTGCACAGAATCGCCGCTTTTGCTCTGTTTTGGCTCAAAACGTGCGCTTCGTGCACAGAATCGCCGCTTTTGCTCAGTTTTGGCACGAAACGTGCGTTTCACTCACCGAATTGCTCCTTTGGCACAAAACGTGCGTTTCGTGCACAGAATCGCCGTTTTCGCTCAGTTTTGGCACAAAACGATCGTTTCACGCACCGAATTGCTCCGTTAGGCTCAAAACGTGCCTTTCGTGCACAGAGTCGCCGCTTTTGCTCAGTTCTCGCACAAAACGTGCGTTTCGTGCACAGAGTCGCCGCTCTTGCTCAGTTTTGGCACAAAACGTGCATTTCACGCCCCGAATTGCTCCTTTTGGCACAAAACGAGCGTTTCGAGCACAAAATCGCCGCTTTTGCTCAGTTTTGTCACAAATCGTGCGTTACGTGCACAGAATCGCTGCTTTTGCTCAGTTTTGTCTCAAAACGTGTGTTTTGTGCACAGAATCGCCGCATTTGCTCAGTTTCGGCTCAAAACGTGCGTTTCGTGCACAGAGTCGCCGCTTTTGCTCAGTTTTGGCACAAAACGTGCGTTTCACGCACCCAATTGCTCCTTCTGGCACAAAACATGCGTTTCGTGCACAGAATCGCCGCTTTTGCTCAGTTTTGGCACAAAACGTGCGTTTCCTGCACAGAGTCGCCGCTCTTGCTCAGTTTTGGCACAAAACGTGCGTTTCACGCCCCGAATTGCTCCTTTTGGCACAAAACGAGCGTTTCGTGCCCAGAATAGCCGCTTTTGCTCAGTTTTGGTACAAAACGTGCGTTTCACGCACCGAAATACTCTTCTGGCACAAAACCTGCGTTTCGTGCACAGAATCGCCGCTTTTGCTCTGTTTTGGCTCAAAACGTGCGCTTCGTGCACAGAATCGCCGCGTTTGCTCAGTTTTGGCACGAAACGTGCGTCTCACTCTCCGAATTGCTCCTTTTGGCACAAAACGTGCGTTTCGTGCACAGAATCGCCACTTTTACTCAGTTTTGGAACAAAACGTGCGTTTCATGGACCCAATTGCTCCTTCTGGTACAGAACGAGCGTACCGTGCACAGAATCGCCGCTTTTGCTCAGTTTTGTCTCAAAATGTGCGTTTTGTTCACAGAATCGCCGCTTTTGCTCAGTTTTGGCACAAACCGTGCGTTTCGTGTACAGATTCGCCGCTATTTCTCAGTTTTGGCACAAAACGTGCATTTCGTGCACGGAATCGCCGCTTTTGCTCAGTTTTGGTACAAAACGTGCGTTTCACGCACCGAATTGCTTCTTTTGCACAAACCGTGCGTTTCGAGCACAGAATCGCCGCTTTTGCTCAGTTTGGCACAAAACGTGCGTTTCGTGCACAGAATCGACGCGTTTGCTCAGTTTTGTCTCAAAACGAGCGTTTTGTGCACAGAATCGCCGCATTTGCTCAGTTTTGGCGCAAAACGTGCGTTTCACGCACCGAAATACTCCTTCTGGCACAAAACCTGCGTTTCGTGCACAGAATCGCCGCTTTTGCTCTGTTTTGGCTCAAAACGTGCGCTTCGTGCACAGAATCGCCGCTTTTGCTCAGTTTTGGCACGAAACGTGCGTTTCACGCACCGAATTGCTCCGTTAGGCTCAAAACGTGCCTTTCGTGCACAGAGTCGCCGCTTTTTGCTCAGTTCTCGCACAAAACGTGCGTTTCGTGCACAGAGTCGCCGCTCTTGCTCAGTTTGGCACAAAACGTGCATTTCACGCCCCGAATTGCTCCTTTTGGCACAAAACGAGCGTTTCGAGCACAAAATCGCCGCTTTTGCTCAGTTTTGTCACAAATCGTGCGTTACGTGCACAGAATCGCTGCTTTTGCTCAGTTTTGTCTCAAAACGTGTGTTTTGTGCACAGAATCGCCGCATTTGCTCAGTTTCGGCTCAAAACGTGCGTTTCGTGCACAGAGTCGCCGCTTTTGCTCAGTTTTGGCACAAAACGTGCGTTTCACGCACCCAATTTGCTCCTTCTGGCACAAAACATGCGTTTCGTGCACAGAATCGCCGCTTTTGCTCAGTTTTGGCACAAAACGTGCGTTTCCTGCACAGAGTCGCCGCTCTTGCTCAGTTTGGCACAAAACGTGCGTTTCACGCCCCGAATTGCTCCTTTTGGCACAAAACGAGCGTTTCGTGCCCAGAATAGCCGCTTTTGCTCAGTTTTGGTACAAAACGTGCGTTTCACGCACCGAAATACTCCTTCTGGCACAAAACCTGCGTTTCGTGCACAGAATCGCCGCTTTTGCTCTGTTTTGGCTCAAAACGTGCGCTTCGTGCACAGAATCGCCGCTTTTGCTCAGTTTTGGCACGAAACGTGCGTCTCACTCTCCGAATTGCTCCTTTTGGCACAAAACGTGCGTTTCGTGCACAGAATCGCCGTTTTCGCTCAGTTTTGGCACAAAACGATCGTTTCACGCACCGAATTGCTCCGTTAGGCTCAAAACGTGCGTTTCGTGCACAGAGTCGCCGCTTTTGCTCAGTTCTCGCACAAAACGGGCATTTCGAGCTCGGAATCGCCGCTTTTGCTCAGTTTTGGCACAAAACGTGCGTTTCGTGCACAGAATCGCCGCTTTTGCTCAGTTTTCGCACAAAACCTGCGTTTCGTGCACAGAATCGCCGCTTTTTCTCAGTTCTCGCACAAAGTGTGCTTTTCGTGCACCGAATCGCTGCTTTTGCTCAGTTTTGGCTCAAAACGTGCGTTTCGTGCACAGAATCGCCGCTTTTGCTCAGTTCTCGCACAAAACGTGCGTTTCCTGCACAGAGTCGCCGCTCTTGCTCAGTTTTGGCACAAAACGTGCGTTTCACGCCCCGAATTGCTCCTTCTGGCACAAAACGAGCGTTGCGTGCACAGAATCGCCGCTTTTGGCTCAGTTCTCGCACAAAACGTGCGTTTCGTGCGCGGAATCGCCGCTTATGCTCAGTTCTCGCACAAAACGTGCGTTTCACGCACCGAAATACTCCTTCTGGCACAAAACCTGCGTTTCGTGCACAGAATCGCCGCTTTTGCTCAGTTTTGAAACAAAACGTGCGTTGCGTGCACAGAATCGCCGCTTTTGCTCAGTTCTCGCACAAAACGTGCGTTTCGTGCACAGAATCGCCGCATTTGCTCAGTTTTGACACAAAACGTGCGTTTCGTGCACAGAATCGCCACTTTTGCTCAATTTTGGTACAAAACGTGCGTTTCACGCACCGAATTGCTTCTTTTTGGCACAAAACGTGCGTTTCGTGCACAGAATCGCCGCTTTTGCTCAGTTTTGTCTCAAAACGTGCGTTTTGTGCACAGAATCGACGCATTTGCTCAGTTTTGGCACGAAACGTGCGTTTCGTGCACAGAATCGACGCATTTGCTCAGTTTTTGGCACGAAACGTGCGTTTCGTGCACAGAATCGCCACTTTTGCTCTGTTTTGGCTTAGAACGTGCGTTTCGTGCACAGAATCGCCGCTTTTGCTCAGTTTTGGTACAAACCGTGCGCTTCGTGCACAGAATCGACTCTATTCCTCACTTATGGCTCATAACGTGTGTTTCGTGCATACAATTGCTGCTTTTGCTCAGTTTTGGCACAAAAACGTGCGTTTCACGCACCGAATTGCTCCTTTAGGCTCAAAACGTGCGTTTCGTGCACAGAATCGCCGCTTTTGCTCAGTTCTCGCACAAAACGTGCATTTCGTGCACAGAATCGCCGCTTTTGCTCAGTTTTTGGCACAAAACGTACGTTTCACGCACCGAATTACTCCTTTTGGGACAAAAAAGGGGTTCCGTGCACAGAATCGCCGCTTTTTGCTCAGTTTTGGCTCAAAAACGTGCGTTTCGTGCACAGAATCGCCGCTTTTGCTCAGTTCTCGCACAAAACGTGCGTTTCCTGCACAGAGTCGCCGCTCTTGCTCAGTTTTGGCACAAAACGTGCGTTTCACGCCCCGAATTGCTCCTTTTGGCACAAAACGAGCGTTTCGAGCACAGAATCGCCGCTTTTGCTCAGTTTTGGCTCAAAACGTGCGTTTCGTGCACAGAATCGCCGCTTTTGCTCAGTTCTCGCACAAAACGTGCGTTTCCTGCACAGAGTCGCCGCTCTTGCTCAGTTTTGGCACAAAACGTGCGTTTCACGCCCCGAATTGCTCCTTTTGGCACAAAACGAGCGTTTCGAGCACAGAATCGCCGCTTTTGCTCAGTTTTGTCACAAATCGTGTGTTTCGTGCACAGAATCGCCGCTTTTGCTCAGTTTTGGCACAAAACGTGCGTTTCGTGCACAGAATCGCCGCTCTTGCTCAGTTTTGGCACACAACGTGCGTTTCGTGCACAGAATCGTCGCTTTTGTTCAGTTTCGGCACAAAACGTGCGCTTCACGCACCCAATTTGCTCCTTCTGCCACAAAACGTGCGTTTCGTGCGCGGAATCGCCGCTTATGCTCAGTTCTCGCACAAAACGTGCGTTTCACGCACCGAACTGCTCCTTCTGGCAGAAAACGTGCGTTTGGGGCACAGAATCGCCGCTTTTGCTCAGTTTTGACACAAAACGTGCGTTGCGTGCACAGAATCGCCGCTTTTGCTCAGTTCTCGCACAAAACGTGCGTTACGTGCACAGAATCGCCGCATTTGCTCAGTTTTGACACAAAACGTGCGTTTCGTGCACAGAATCGCCGCTCTTGCTCAGTTTTGGCACACAACGTGCGTTTCGTGCACAGAATCGTCGCTTTTGTTCAGTTTCGGCACAAAACGTGCGCTTCACGCACCCAATTGCTCCTTCTGCCACAAAACGTGCGTTTCGTGCGCGGAATCGCCGCTTATGCTCAGTTCTCGCACAAAACGTGCGTTTCACGCACCGAACTGCTCCTTCTGGCAGAAAACGTGCGTTTGGGGCACAGAATCGCCGCTTTTGCTCAGTTTTGACACAAAACGTGCGTTGCGTGCACAGAATCGCCGCTTTTGCTCAGTTCTCGCACAAAACGTGCGTTACGTGCCACAGAATCGCCGCATTTGCTCAGTTTTGACACAAAACGTGCGTTTCGTGCACAGATCGCCGCTTTTGCTCAATTTTGGTACAAAACGTGCGTTTCACGCACCGAATTGCTTCTTTTTGGCACAAACGTGCGTTTCGTGCACAGAATCGCCGCTTTTGCTCAGTTTTGTCTCAAAACGTGCGTTTCACGCACCGAATTGCTTCTTTTTGGCACAAAACGTGCGTTTCGTGCACAGAATCGCCGCTTTTGCTCAGTTTTTGTCTCAAAACGTGCGTTTCGTGCACAGAATCGCCGCTTTTGCTCACTTTTGGTACAAACCGTGCGCTTCGTGCACAGAATCGACTCTATTCCTCACTTTTGGCTCATAACGTGTGTTTCGTGCATAGAATTGCTGCTTTTGCTCAGTTTTGGCACAAAACGTGCGTTTCACGCACCGAATTGCTCCTTTAGGCTCAAAACGTGCGTTTCGTGCACAGAATCGCCGCTTTTGCTCAGTTCTCGGCACAAAACGTGCATTTCGTGCACAGAATCGCCGCTTTTGCTCAGTTTTGGCACAAAACGTACGTTTCACGCACCGAATTACTCCTTTTGGGACAAAAAGGGGTTCCGTGCACAGAATCGCCGCTTTTGCTCAGTTTTGGCTCAAAACGTGCGTTTCGTGCACAGAATCGCCGCTTTTGCTCAGTTTTGGCACAAAACGTGCGTTTCGTGCACAGAATCGCCGCTCTTGCTCAGTTTTGGCACACAACGTGCGTTTCGTGCACAGAATCGTCGCTTTTGTTCAGTTTCGGCACAAAACGTGCGTTTCGTGCACAGAATCGCCGCTTTTGCTCAGTTTTTGTCACAAATCGTGCGTTACGTGCACAGAATCGCTGCTTTTGCTCAGTTTTGTCTCAAAACGTGTGTTTTGTGCACAGAATCGCCGCATTTGCTCAGTTTTCGGCTCAAAACGTGCGTTTCGTGCACGGAGTCGCCGCTTTTGCTCAGTTTTGGCACAAAACGTGCGTTTCACGCACCAATTGCTCCTTCTGGCACAAAACATGCGTTTCGTGCACAGAATCGCCGCTTTTGCTCAGTTTTGGCACAAAACGTGCGTTTCCTGCACAGAGTCGCCGCTCTTGCTCAGTTTTGGCACAAAACGTGGCGTTTCACGCCCCGAATTGCTCCTTTTGGCACAAAAACGAGCGTTTCGTGCCCAGAATAGCCGCTTTTGCTCAGTTTTGTACAAAACGTGCGTTTCACGCACCGAAATACTCCTTCTGGCACAAAACCTGCGTTTCGTGCACAGAATCGCCGCTTTTGCTCTGTTTTGGCTCAAAACGTGCGCTTCGTGCACAGAATCGCCGCTTTTGCTCAGTTTTGGCACGAAACGTGCGTCTCACTCTCCGAATTGCTCCTTTTGGCACAAAACGTGCGTTTCGTGCACAGAATCGCCACTTTTACTCAGTTTTGGAACAAAACGTGCGTTTCATGGACCCAATTGCTCCTTCTGGTACAGAACGAGCGTACCGTGCACAGAATCGCCGCTTTTGCTCAGTTTTGTCTCAAAATGTGCGTTTTGTTCACAGAATCGCCGCTTTTGCTCAGTTTTGGCACAAACCGTGCGTTTCGTGTACAGATTCGCCGCTATTTCTCAGTTTTGGCACAAAACGTGCATTTCGTGCACGGAATCGCCGCTTTTGCTCAGTTTTGGTACAAAACGTGCGTTTCACGCACCGAATTGCTTCTTTTGGCACAAACCGTGCGTTTCGAGCACAGAATCGCCGCTTTTGCTCAGTTTGGCACAAAACGTGCGTTTCGTGCACAGAATCGACGCGTTTGCTCAGTTTTGTCTCAAAACGAGCGTTTTGTGCACAGAATCGCCGCATTTGCTCAGTTTTGGCGCAAAACGTGCGTTTCACGCACCGAAATACTCCTTCTGGCACAAAACCTGCGTTTCGTGCACAGAATCGCCGCTTTTGCTCTGTTTTGGCTCAAAACGTGCGCTTCGTGCACAGAATCGCCGCTTTTGCTCAGTTTTGGCACGAAAACGTGCGTCTCACTCTCCGAATTGCTCCTTTTGGCACAAAACGTGTGTTTCGTGCACAGAATCGCCGTTTTCGCTCAGTTTTGGCACAAAACGATCGTTTCACGCACCGAATTGCCTCCGTTAGGCTCAAAACGTGCGTTTCGTGCACAGAGTCGCCGCTTTTGCTCAGTTCTCGCACAAAACGGGCATTTCGAGCTCGGAATCGCCGCTTTTGCTCAGTTTTGGCACAAAACGTGCGTTTCGTGCACAGAATCGCCGCTTTTGCTCAGTTTTCGCACAAAACCTGCGTTTCGTGCACAGAATCGCCGCTTTTTCTCAGTTCTCGCACAAAGTGTGCTTTTCGTGCACCGAATCGCTGCTTTTGCTCAGTTTTGGCTCAAAACGTGCGTTTCGTGCACAGAATCGCCGCTTTTGCTCAGTTCTCGCACAAAACGTGCGTTTCGTGCGCGGAATCGCCGCTTATGCTCAGTTCTCGCACAAAACGTGCGTTTCACGCACCGAAATACTCCTTCTGGCACAAAACCTTGCGTTTTCGTGCACAGAATCGCCGCTTTTGCTCAGTTTTGAAACAAAACGTGCGTTGCGTGCACAGAATCGCCGCTTTTGCTCAGTTCTCGCACAAAACGTGCGTTTCGTGCACAGAATCGCCGCATTTGCTCAGTTTTGACACAAAACGTGCGTTTCGTGCACAGAATCGCCACTTTTGCTCAATTTTGGTACAAAACGTGCGTTTCACGCACCGAATTGCTTCTTTTTGGCACAAAACGTGCGTTTCGTGCACAGAATCGCCGCTTTTGCTCAGTTTTGTCTCAAAACGTGCGTTTTGTGCACAGAATCGACGCATTTGCTCAGTTTTGGCACGAAACGTGCGTTTCGTGCACAGAATCGACGCATTTGCTCAGTTTTGGCACGAAACGTGCGTTTCGTGCACAGAATCGCCACTTTTGCTCTGTTTTGGCTTAGAACGTTGCGTTTTCGTGCACAGAATCGCCGCTTTTGCTCAGTTTTGGTACAAACCGTGCGCTTCGTGCACAGAATCGACTCTATTCCTCACTTTTGGCTCATAACGTGTGTTTCGTGCATACAATTGCTGCTTTTTGCTCAGTTTTGGCACAAAACGTGCGTTTCACGCACCGAATTGCTCCTTTAGGCTCAAAAACGTGCGTTTCGTGCACAGAATCGCCGCTTTTGCTCAGTTCTCGCACAAAACGTGCATTTCGTGCACAGAATCGCCGCTTTTGCTCAGTTTTGGCACAAAACGTACGTTTCACGCACCGAATTACTCCTTTTGGGACAAAAAGGGGTTCCGTGCACAGAATCGCCGCTTTTGCTCAGTTTTGGCTCAAAACGTGCGTTTCGTGCACAGAATCGCCGCTTTTGCTCAGTTCTCGCACAAAACGTGCGTTTCCTGCACAGAGTCGCCGCTCTTGCTCAGTTTTGGCACAAAACGTGCGTTTCACGCCCCGAATTGCTCCTTTTGGCACAAAACGAGCGTTTCGAGCACAGAATCGCCGCTTTTGCTCAGTTTTGGCTCAAAACGTGCGTTTCGTGCACAGAATCGCCGCTTTTGCTCAGTTCTCGCACAAAACGTGCGTTTCCTGCACAGAGTCGCCGCTCTTGCTCAGTTTGGCACAAAACGTGCGTTTCACGCCCCGAATTGCTCCTTTTGGCACAAAACGAGCGTTTCGAGCACAGAATCGCCGCTTTTGCTCAGTTTTGTCACAAATCGTGTGTTTCGTGCACAGAATCGCCGCTTTTGCTCAGTTTTGGCACAAAACGTGCGTTTCGTGCACAGAATCGCCGCTCTTGCTCTGTTTTGGCTTAGAACGTGCGTTTCGTGCACAGAATCGCCGCTTTTGCTCAGTTTTGGTACAAACCGTGCGCTTCGTGTACAGATTCGCCGCTATTTCTCAGTTTTGGCACAAAACGTGCATTTCGTGCACGGAATCGCCGCTTTTGCTCAGTTTTGGTACAAAACGTGCGTTTCACGCACCGAATTGCTTCTTTTGGCACAAACCGTGCGTTTCGAGACACAGAATCGCCGCTTTTGCTCAGTTTGGCACAAAACGTGCGTTTCGTGCACAGAATCGCCGCGTTTGCTCAGTTTTGTCTCAAAACGAGCGTTTTGTGCACAGAATCGCCGCATTTTGCTCAGTTTTTGGCGCAAAACGTGCGTTTCATCGCACCGAAATACTCCTTCTGGCACAAAACCTGCGTTTCGTGCACAGAATCGCCGCTTTTGCTCTGTTTTGGCTCAAAACGTGCGCTTCGTGCACAGAATCGCCGCTTTTGCTCAGTTTTGGCACGAAACGTGCGTTTCACTCACCGAATTGCTCCTTTGGCACAAAACGTGCGTTTCGTGCACAGAATCGCCGTTTTCGCTCAGTTTTGGCACAAAACGATCGTTTCACGCACCGAATTGCTCCGTTAGGCTCAAAACGTGCCTTTCGTGCACAGAGTCGCCGCTTTTGCTCAGTTCTCGCACAAAACGTGCGTTTCGTGCACAGAGTCGCCGCTCTTGCTCAGTTTTGGCACAAAACGTGCATTTCACGCCCCGAATTGCTCCTTTTGGCACAAAACGAGCGTTTCGAGCACAAAATCGCCGCTTTTGCTCAGTTTTGTCACAAATCGTGCGTTACGTGCACAGAATCGCTGCTTTTGCTCAGTTTTGTCTCAAACGTGTGTTTTGTGCACAGAATCGCCGCATTTGCTCAGTTTCGGCTCAAAACGTGCGTTTCGTGCACAGAGTCGCCGCTTTTGGTCAGTTTTGGCACAAAACGTGCGTTTCACGCACCCAATTGCTCCTTCTGGCACAAAACATGCGTTTCGTGCACAGAATCGCCGCTTTTGCTCAGTTTTGGCACAAAACGTGCGTTTCCTGCACAGAGTCGCCGCTCTTGCTCAGTTTTGGCACAAAACGTGCGTTTCACGCCCCGAATTGCTCCTTTTGGCACAAAACGAGCGTTTCGTGCCCAGAATAGCCGCTTTTGCTCAGTTTTGGTACAAAACGTGCGTTTCACGCACCGAAATACTCCTTCTGTCACAAACCTGCGTTTCGTGCACAGAATCGCCGCTTTTGCTCTGTTTTGGCTCAAAACGTGCGCTTCGTGCACAGAATCGCCGCTTTTGCTCAGTTTTGGCACGAAACGTGCGTCTCACTCTCCGAATTGCTCGTTTTGGCACAAAACGTGCGTTTCGTGCACAGAATCGCCGTTTTTCGCTCAGTTTTGGCACAAAACGATCGTTTCACGCACCGAATTGCTCCGTTAGGCTCAAAACGTGCGTTTCGTGCACAGAGTCGCCGCTTTTTGCTCAGTTCTCGCACAAAACGGGCGCGTTTCGAGCTCGGAATCGCCGCTTTTGCTCAGTTTTGGCACAAAACGTGCGTTTCGTGCAACAGAATCGCCGCTTTTGCTCAGTTTTCGCACAAAACCTGCGTTTCGTGCACAGAATCGCCGCTTTTTCTCAGTTCTCGCACAAAGTGTGCTTTTCGTGCACCGAATCGCTGCTTTTGCTCAGTTTTGGCTCAAAACGTGCGTTTCGTGCACAGAATCGCCGCTTTTGCTCAGTTCTCGCACAAAACGTGCGTTTCCTGCACAGAGTCGCCGCTCTTGCTCAGTTTTGGCACAAAACGTGCGTTTCACGCCCCGAATTGCTCCTTCTGGCACAAAACGAGCGTTGCGTGCACAGAATCGCCGCTTTTGCTCAGTTCTCGCACAAAACGGGCGTTTCGTGCGCGGAATCGCCGCTTAGCTCAGTTCTCGCACAAAACGTGCGTTTCACGCACCGAAATACTCCTTCTGGCACAAAACCTGCGTTTCGTGCACAGAATCGCCGCATTTGCTCAGTTTTGACACAAAACGTGCGTTTCGTGCACAGAATCGCCACTTTTGCTCAATTTTGGTACAAAACGTGCGTTTCACGCACCGAATTGCTTCTTTTTGGCACAAAACGTGCGTTTCGTGCACAGAATCGCCGCTTTTGCTCAGTTTTGTCTCAAAACGTGCGTTTCACGCACCGAATTGCTTCTTTTTGCACAAAACGTGCGTTTCGTGCACAGAATCGCCGCTTTTGCTCAGTTTTGTCTCAAAACGTGCGTTTCGTGCACAGAATCGCCGCTTTTGCTCACTTTTGGTACAAACCGTGCGCTTCGTGCACAGAATCGACTCTATTCCTCACTTTTGGCTCATAACGTGTGTTTCGTGCATAGAATTGCTGCTTTTGCTCAGTTTTGGCACAAAACGTGCGTTTCACGCACCGAATTGCTCCTTTAGGCTCAAACGTGCGTTTCGTGCACAGAATCGCCGCTTTTGCTCAGTTCTCGCACAAAACGTGCATTTCGTGCACAGAATCGCCGCTTTTGCTCAGTTTTGGCACAAAACGTACGTTTCACGCACCGAATTACTCCTTTTGGGACAAAAAGGGGTTCCGTGCACAGAATCGCCGCTTTTGCTCAGTTTTGGCTCAAAACGTGCGTTTCGTGCACAGAATCGCCGCTTTTGCTCAGTTTTGGCACAAAACGTGCGTTTCGTGCACAGATCGCCGCTCTTGCTCAGTTTTGGCACACAACGTGCGTTTCGTGCACAGAATCGTCGCTTTTGTTCAGTTTCGGCACAAAAACGTGCGTTTCGTGCACAGAATCGCCGCTTTTGCTCAGTTTTGGTACAAAACGTTGCGTTTCACGCACCGAACTGCTCCTTCTGGCACAAAACGTGCGTTTCCTGCACAGAGTCGCCGCTCTTGCTCAGTTTTGGCACAAAACGTGCGTTTCACGCCCCGAATTGCTCCTTTTGGCACAAAACGAGCGTTTCGTGCCCAGAATAGCCGCTTTTTGCTCAGTTTTGGTACAAAACGTGCGTTTCACGCACCGAAATACTCCTTCTGGCACAAAACCTGCGTTTCGTGCACAGAATCGCCGCTTTTGCTCTGTTTTGGCTCAAAACGTGCGCTTCGTGCACAGAATCGCCGCTTTTGCTCAGTTTTGGCACGAAACGTGCGTCTCACGTCTCCGAATTGCTCCTTTTGGCACAAAACGTGCGTTTCGTGCACAGAATCGCCGCTTTTGCTCAGTTCTCGCACAAAACGTGCGTTTCCTGCACAGAGTCGCCGCTCTTGCTCAGTTTTTGGCACAAAAACGTGCGTTTCACGCCCCGAATTGCTCCTTTTGGCACAAAACGAGCGTTTCGAGCACAGAATCGCCGCTTTTGCTCAGTTTTGTCACAAATCGTGTGTTTCGTGCACAGAATTGCCGCTTTTGCTCAGTTTTTGGCACCAAACGTGCGTTTCGTGCACAGAATCGCCGCTCTTGCTCAGTTTTTGGCACACAACGTGCGTTTCGTGCACAGAATCGTCGCTTTTGTTCAGTTTCGGCACAAAACGTGCGCTTCACGCACCCAATTGCTCCTTCTGCCACAAAACGTGCGTTTCGTGCGCGGAATCGCCGCTTATGCTCAGTTCTCGCACAAAACGTGCGTTTCACGCACCGAACTGCTCCTTCTGGCAGAAAACGTGCGTTTGGGGCACAGAATCGCCGCTTTTGCTCAGTTTTGACACAAAACGTGCGTTGCGTGCACAGAATCGCCGCTTTTGCTCAGTTCTCGCACAAAACGTGCGTTACGTGCACAGAATCGCCGCATTTGCTCAGTTTTGACACAAAACGTGCGTTTCGTGCACAGAATCGCCGCTCTTGCTCAGTTTTGGCACACAACGTGCGTTTCGTGCACAGAATCGTCGCTTTGTTCAGTTTCGGCACAAAACGTTGCGCTTCACGCACCCAATTGCTCCTTCTGCCACAAAACGTGCGTTTCGTGCGCGGAATCGCCGCTTATGCTCAGTTCTCGCACAAAACGTGCGTTTCACGCACCGAACTGCTCCTTCTGGCAGAAAACGTGCGTTTGGGGCACAGAATCGCCGCTTTTGCTCAGTTTTGACACAAAACGTGCGTTGCGTGCACAGAATCGCCGCTTTTGCTCAGTTCTCGCACAAAACGTGCGTTACGTGCACAGAATCGCCGCATTTGCTCAGTTTTGACACAAAACGTGCGTTTCGTGCACAGAATCGCCGCTTTGCTCAATTTTGGTACAAAAACGTGCGTTTCACGCACCGAATTGCTTCTTTTTGGCACAAAACGTGCGTTTCGTGCACAGAATCGCCGCTTTTGCTCAGTTTTGTCTCAAAACGTGCGTTTCACGCACCGAATTGCTTCTTTTTGGCACAAAACGTGCGTTTCGTGCACAGAATCGCCGCTTTTGCTCAGTTTTGTCTCAAAACGTGCGTTTCGTGCACAGAATCGCCGCTTTTGCTCACTTTTGGATACAAACCGTGCGCTTCGTGCACAGAATCGACTCTATTCCTCACTTTTGGCTCATAACGTGTGTTTCGTGCATAGAATTGCTGCTTTTGCTCAGTTTTGGCACAAAACGTGCGTTTCACGCACCGAATTGCTCCTTTAGGCTCAAACGTGCGTTTCGTGCACAGAATCGCCGCTTTTGCTCAGTTCTCGCACAAAACGTGCATTTCGTGCACAGAATCGCCGCTTTTTGCTCAGTTTTGGCACAAAACGTACGTTTCACGCACCGAATTACTCCTTTTGGGACAAAAAGGGGTTCCGTGCACAGAATCGCCGCTTTTGCTCAGTTTTGGCTCAAAACGTGCGTTCGTGCACAGAATCGCCGCTTTTGCTCAGTTTTGGCACAAAACGTGCGTTTCGTGCACAGAATCGCCGCTCTTGCTCAGTTTTGGCACACAACGTGCGTTTCGTGCACAGAATCGTCGCTTTTGTTCAGTTTCGGCACAAAACGTGCGTTTCGTGCACAGAAATCGCCGCTTTTGCTCAGTTTTGGTACAAAACGTTGCGTTTCACGCACCGAACTGCTCCTTCTGGCACAAAACGTGCGTTTCCTGCACAGAGTCGCCGCTCTTGCTCAGTTTTGGCACAAAACGTGCGTTTCACGCCCCGAATTGCTCCTTTTGGCACAAAACGAGCGTTTCGTGCCCAGAATTAGCCGCTTTTGCTCAGTTTTGGTACAAAACGTGCGTTTCACGCACCGAAATACTCCTTCTGGCACAAAACCCTGCGTTTCGTGCACAGAATCGCCGCTTTTGCTCTGTTTTGGCTCAAAAACGTGCGCTTCGTGCACAGAATCGCCGCTTTTGCTCAGTTTTGGCACGAAACGTGCGTCTCACTCTCCGAATTGCTCCTTTTGGCACAAAACGTGCGTTTCGTGCACAGAATCGCCGTTTTCGCTCAGTTTTGGCACAAAACGATCGTTTCACGCACCGAATTGCTCCGTTAGGCTCAAAACGTGCGTTTCGTGCACAGAGTCGCCGCTTTTTGCTCAGTTCTCGCACAAAACGGGCGTTTCGAGCTCGGAATCGCCGCTTTTGCTCAGTTTTGGCACAAAACGTGCGTTTCGTGCACAGAATCGCCGCTTTTGCTCAGTTTTCGCACAAAACCTGCGTTTCGTGCACAGAATCGCCGCTTTTTCTCAGTTCTCGCACAAAGTGTGCTTTTCGTGCACCGAATCGCTGCTTTTGCTCAGTTTTGGCTCAAAACGTGCGTTTCGTGCACAGAATCGCCGCTTTTGCTCAGTTCTCGCACAAAACGTGCGTTTCCTGCACAGAGTCGCCGCTCTTGCTCAGTTTTGGCACAAAACGTGCGTTTCACGCCCCGAATTGCTCCTTTTGGCACAAAACGAGCGTTTCGAGCACAGAATCGCCGCTTTTGCTCAGTTTTGGCTCAAAACGTGCGTTTCGTGCACAGAATCGCCGCTTTTGCTCAGTTCTCGCACAAAACGTGCGTTTCCTGCACAGAGTCGCCGCTCTTGCTCAGTTTTGGCACAAAACGTGCGTTTCACGCCCCGAATTGCTCCTTTTGGCACAAAACGAGCGTTTCGAGCACAGAATCGCCGCTTTTGCTCAGTTTTGTCACAAATCGTGTGTTTCGTGCACAGAATCGCCGCTTTTGCTCAGTTTTGGCACAAAACGTGCGTTTCGTGCACAGAATCGCCGCTCTTGCTCAGTTTTGGCACACAACGTGCGTTTCGTGCACAGAATCGTCGCTTTTGTTCAGTTTCGGCACAAAACGTGCGCTTCACGCACCCAATTGCTCCTTCTGCCACAAAACGTGCGTTTCGTGCGCGGAATCGCCGCTTATGCTCAGTTCTCGCACAAAACGTGCGTTTCACGCACCGAACTGCTCTTTCTGGCAGAAAACGTGCGTTTGGGGCACAGAATCGCCGCTTTTGCTCAGTTTTGACACAAAACGTGCGTTGCGTGCACAGAATCGCCGCTTTTGCTCAGTTCTCGCACAAAACGTGCGTTACGTGCACAGAATCGCCGCATTTGCTCAGTTTTGACACAAAACGTGCGTTTCGTGCACAGAATCGCCGCTTTTGCTCAATTTTGGTACAAAACGTGCGTTTCACGCACCGAATTGCTTCTTTTTGGCACAAAACGTGCGTTTCGTGCACAGAATCGCCGCTCTTGCTCAGTTTGGCACAAAACGTGCGTTTCACGCCCCGAATTGCTCCTTTTGGCACAAAACGAGCGTTTCGAGCACAAAATCGCCGCTTTTGCTTAGTTTTGCACAAATCGTGCGTTACGTGCACAGAATCGCCGGTTTTGCTCAGTTTTGTCTCAAAACGTGTGTTTTGTGCACAGAATCGCCGCATTTGCTCAGTTTCGGCTCAAAACGTGCGTTTCACGCACCGAATTACTCCTTTTGGGACAAAAAGGGGTTCCGTGCACAGAATCGCCGCTTTTGCTCAGTTTTGGCTCAAAACGTGCGTTTCGTGCACAGAATCGCCGCTTTTGCCCAGTTCTCGCACAAAACGTGCGTTTCCTGCACAGAATCGCCGCATTTGCTCAGTTTTGACACAAAACGTGCGTTTCGTGCACAGAATCGCCGCTTTTGCTCAATTTTGGTACAAAACGTGCGTTTCACGCACCGAATTGCTTCTTTTTGGCACAAAACGTGCGTTTCGTGCACAGAATCGCCGCTTTTGCTCAGTTTTGTCTCAAAACGTGCGTTTCACGCACCGAATTGCTTCTTTTTGGCACAAAACGTGCGTTTCGTGCACAGAATCGCCGCTTTTGCTCAGTTTTGTCTCAAAACGTGCGTTTTGTGCACAGAATCGACGCATTTGCTCAGTTTTGGCACGAAACGTGCGTTTCGTGCACAGAATCGACGCATTTGCTCAGTTTTTGCACGAAACGTGCGTTTCGTGCACAGAATCGCCACTTTTGCTCTGTTTTGGCTTAAAACGTGCGTTTCGTGCACAGAATCGCCGCTTTTGCTCACTTTTGGTACAAACCGTGCGCTTCGTGCACAGAATCGACTCTATTCCTCACTTTTGGCTCATAACGTGTGTTTCGTGCATAGAATTGCTGCTTTTGCTCAGTTTTGGCACAAAACGTGCGTTTCACGCACCGAATTGCTCCTTTAGGCTCAAAACGTGCGTTTCGTGCACAGAATCGCCGCTTTTGCTCAGTTCTCGCACAAAACGTGCATTTCGTGCACAGAATCGCCGCTTTTGCTCAGTTTTGGCACAAAACGTACGTTTCACGCACCGAATTACTCCTTTTGGGACAAAAAGGGGTTCCGTGCACAGAATCGCCGCTTTTGCTCAGTTTTGGCTCAAAACGTGCGTTTCGTGCACAGAATCGCCGCTTTTGCTCAGTTTGGCACAAAACGTGCGTTTCGTGCACAGAATCGCCGCTTTTGCTCAGTTTTGGTACAAAACGTTGCGTTTCACGCACCGAACTGCTCCTTCTGGCACAAAACGTGCGTTTCGTGCACAGAGTCGCCGCTCTTGCTCAGTTTGGCACAAAACGTGCGTTTCACGCCCCGAATTGCTCCTTTTGGCACAAAACGAGCGTTTCGAGCACAAAATCGCCGCTTTTGCTTAGTTTTGTCACAAATCGTGCGTTACGTGCACAGAATCGCCGGTTTTGCTCAGTTTTGTCTCAAAACGTGTGTTTTGTGCACAGAATCGCCGCATTTGCTCAGTTTCGCCTCAAAACGTGCGTTTCACGCACCGAATTACTCCTTTTGGGACAAAAAGGGGTTCCGTGCACAGAATCGCCGCTTTTGCTCAGTTTTGGCTCAAAACGTGCGTTTCGTGCACAGAATCGCCGCTTTTGCCCAGTTCTCGCACAAAACGTGCGTTTCCTGCACAGAGTCGCCGCTCTTGCTCAGTTTTGGCACAAAACGTGCGTTTCACGCCCCGAATTGCTCCTTTTGGCACAAAACGAGCGTTTCGAGCACAGAATCGCCGCTTTTGCTCAGTTTTGGCTCAAAACGTGCGCTTCGTGCACAGAATCGCCGCTTTTTCTCAGTTTTGGCACAAAACGAGCGTTTCACTCACCGAACTGCTCCTTCTGGCTCAAAACGTGCGTTTCGTGCACAGAATCGACGCTTTTGCTCAGTTTTGGTACAAAACGTGCGTTTCGTGCACAGAGTCGCCGCTTTTGCTCAGTTTTGGCACAAAACGTGCGTTTCACGCCCCGAATTGCTCCTTTTGGGACAAAAAGGGGTTCCGTGCACAGAATCGCCGCTTTTGCTCAGTTTTGGCTCAAAACGTGCGTTTCGTGCACAGAATCGCCGCTTTTGCTCAGTTCTCGCACAAAACGTGCGTTTCCTGCACAGAGTCGCCGCTCTTGCTCAGTTTTGGCACAAAACGTGCGTTTCACACCCCGAATTGCTCCTTTTGGCACAAAACGAGCGTTTCGAGCACAGAATCGCCGCTTTTGCTCAGTTTTGGCTCAAAACGTGCGCTTCGTGCACAGAATCGCCGCTTTTTCTCAGTTTTGGCACAAAACGAGCGTTTCACTCACCGAACTGCTCCTTCTGGCACAAAACGTGCGTTTCGTGCACAGAATCGCCACTTTTGCTGAGGTTTGGCACAAAACGTGCGTTTCGTGCACAGAATCGACGCTTTTGCTCAGTTTTGGCACAAAACGAGCGTTTCACGCACCGAATTGCTCCTTTAGGCTCAAAACGTGCGTTTCGTTCACAGAGTCGCCGCTTTTGCTCAGTTTTGGCTCAAAACGTGCGTTTCGTGCACAGAATCGCCGCTTTTGCTCAGTTTTGGTACGAAACGTGCGTTTCACGCAACGAATTGCTTCTTTTGGCACAAACCGTGCGTTTCGAGCACAGAATCGCCGCTTTTGCTCAGTTTGGCACAAAACGTGCGTTTCGTGCACAGAATCGCCGCTTTTGCTCAGTTTTGTCTCAAAACGTGCGTTTTGTGCACAGAATCGCCGCATTTGCTCAGTATTGGCACGAAACGTGCGTTTCGTGTACAGAATCGCCGCTTTTGCTCTGTTTTGGCTCAAAACGTGCGTTTAACGCACCGAAATACTCCTTCTGGCACAAAACCTGCGTTTCGTGCACAGAATCGCCGCTTTTGCTCTGTTTTGGCTCAAAACGTGCGCTTCGTGCACAGAATCGCCGCTTTCGCTCTGTTTTGGCTCAAAACGTGCGCTTCGTGCACAGAGTCGCCGCTTTTGCTCACTTTTGGCTCAAAACGTGCGTTTCGTGCACAGAGTCGCCGCTTTTGCTCAGTTTTGGCACAAAACGGGCGTTTCACGAACCCAGTTGCTCCTTCTGGCACAAAACGTGCGTTTCGTGCACAGAATCGCCGCTTTTGCTCAGTTTTGGCTCAAAACGTGCGTTTCGTGCACAGAATCGCCGCTTTTGCTCAGTTCTCACACAAAACGTGCGTTTCCTGCACAGAGTCGCCGCTCTTGCTCAGTTTTTTCACAAAACGTGCGTTTCACGCCCCGAATTGCTCCTTTTGGCACAAAACGAGCGTTTCGAGCACAGAATCGCCGCTTTTGCTCAGTTTTGTCACAAATCGTGCGTTTCGTGCACAGAATCGCCGCTTTTGCTCAGTTTTGTCTCAAAATGTGCGTTTTGTGCACAGAATCGCCGCTTTTGCTCAGTTCTCGCCCAAAACGTGCGTTTCGTGCACAGAATCGCCGCATTTGCTCAGTTTTGGCACAAAACGTGCGTTTCGTTCACAGAGTCGCCGCTTTTGCTCAGTTCTCGCACAAAACGTGCGTTTCGTGCACAAAATCGCCGCTTTTGCTCAGTTTTGTCTCAAAACGTGCGTTTTGTGCACAGAATCACCGCTTTTGCTCTGTTTTGGCTCAAAACGTGCGCTTCGTGCACATAATCGCCGCTTTTGCTCAGTTTTGGCACGAAACGTGCGTTTCACTCTCCGAATTGCTCCTTTTTGCTCAAAACGTGCGTTTCGTGCACAGAATCGCCGTTTTCGCTCAGTTTTAGCACAAAACGATCGTTTCACGCACCGAATTGCTCCGTTAGGCTCAAAACGTGCGTTTCGTGCACAGAGTCGCCGCTTTTGCTTAGTTCTCACACAAAACGTGCGTTTTGTGCACAGAATCGCCGCTTTTGCTCTGTTTTTGCTCAAAACGTGCGTTTCGTGCACAGAATCGCCGCTTTTGCACAGTATTGGCACAAAACGTGCGTTTCGTGCACAGAATCGACACTTTTGCTCAGTTTTGGAGCAAAACGTGCGTTTCACGCACCGAATTACTCCTTTTGGGACAAAAAAGGGTTCCGTGCACAGAATCGCCGCTTTTGCTCAGTTTTGGCTCAAAACGTACGTTTCGTGCACAGAATCGCCGCTTTTGCTCAGTTTTGGAACAAAACCAGCGTTTCGTGCACAGAATCGCCGCTTTTGCTCAGTTTTCGCACAAAACCTGCGTTTCGTGCACAGAAGCGCCGCTTTTTCTCAGTTCTCGCACAAAGCGTGCTTTTCGTGCACCGAATCGCCGCTTTTGCTCAGTTCTCGCACAAAACGTGCGTTTCGTGCACAGAATCGCTGCTTTTGCTCAGTTTTGGCACATAACGTGCGTATCGTGTACCGAATTGATCATTTTGGAATAAAACGGGCGTTTCGTGCACAAATACGTCGCTTTTGCTCAGTTTTGGCACAAAACCGGCGTTTCGTGCACAGAATCGCCGCTTTTGCTCAGTTTTGGTACAAACCGTGCACTTCGTGCACAGAATCGACTCTATCCCTCACTTTTGGCTCATAACGTGTGTTTCGTGCATAGAATTGCTGCTTTTGCTCAGTTTTGGCACAAAACGTGCGTTTCACGCACCGAATTGCTCCTTTAGGCTCAAAACGTGCGTTTCGTTCACAGAGTCGCCGCTTTTGCTCAGTTCTCGCACAAAACGTGCGTTTCGTGCACAAAATCGCCGCTTTTGCTCAGTTTTGTCTCAAAACGTGCGTTTTGTGCACAGAATCACCGCTTTTGCTCTGTTTTGGCTCAAAACGTGCGCTTCGTGCACATAATCGCCGCTTTTGCTCAGTTTTGGCACGAAACGTGCGTTTCACTCTCCGAATTGCTCCTTTTTGCTCAAAACGTGCGTTTCGTGCACAGAATCGCCGTTTTCGCTCAGTTTTAGCACAAAACGATCGTTTCACGCACCGAATTGCTCCGTTAGGCTCAAAACGTGCGTTTCGTGCACAGAGTCGCCGCTTTTGCTTAGTTCTCACACAAAACGTGCGTTTTGTGCACAGAATCGCCGCTTTTGCTCTGTTTTTGCTCAAAACGTGCGTTTCGTGCACAGAATCGCCGCTTTTGCACAGTATTGGCACAAAACGTGCGTTTCGTGCACAGAATCGACACTTTTGCTCAGTTTTGGAGCAAAACGTGCGTTTCACGCACCGAATTACTCCTTTTGGGACAAAAAGGGGTTCCGTGCACAGAATCGCCGCTTTTGCTCAGTTTTGGCTCAAAACGTACGTTTCGTGCACAGAATCGCCGCTTTTGCTCAGTTTTGGAACAAAACCAGCGTTTCGTGCACAGAATCGCCGCTTTTGCTCAGTTTTCGCACAAAACCTGCGTTTCGTGCACAGAAGCGCCGCTTTTTCTCAGTTCTCGCACAAAGCGTGCTTTTCGTGCACCGAATCGCCGCTTTTGCTCAGTTCTCGCACAAAACGTGCGTTTCGTGCACAGAATCGCTGCTTTTGCTCAGTTTTGGCACATAACGTGCGTATCGTGTACCGAATTGATCATTTTGGAATAAAACGGGCGTTTCGTGCACAAATACGTCGCTTTTGCTCAGTTTTGGCACAAAACCGGCGTTTCGTGCACAGAATCGCCGCTTTTGCTCAGTTTTGGTACAAACCGTGCGCTTCGTGCACAGAATCGACTCTATCCCTCACTTTTGGCTCATAACGTGTGTTTCGTGCATAGAATTGCTGCTTTTGCTCAGTTTTGGCACAAAACGTGCGTTTCACGCACCGAATTGCTCCTTTAGGCTCAAAACGTGCGTTTCGTGCACAGAATCGCCGCTTTTGCTCAGTTCTCGCACAAAACGTGCATTTCGTGCACAGAATCCCCGCTTTTGCTCAGTTTTCGCACAAAACCTGCGTTTCGTGCACAGAAGCGCCGCTTTTTCTCAGTTCTCGCACAAAGCGTGCTTTTCGTGCACCGAATCGCCGCTTTTGCTCAGTTCTCGCACAAAACGTGCGTTTCGTGCACAGAATCGCTGCTTTTGCTCAGTTTTGGCACATAACGTGCGTATCGTGTACCGAATTGATCATTTTGGAATAAAACGGGCGTTTCGTGCACAAATACGTCGCTTTTGCTCAGTTTTGGCACAAAACCGGCGTTTCGTGCACAGAATCGCCGCTTTTGCTCAGTTTTGGTACAAACCGTGCGCTTCGTGCACAGAATCGACTCTCAGTTTTGGCACAAAACGTGCGTTTCGTTCACAGAGTCGCCGCTTTTGCTCAGTTCTCGCACAAAACGTGCGTTTCGTGCACAAAATCGCCGCTTTTGCTCAGTTTTGTCTCAAAACGTGCGTTTTGTGCACAGAATCACCGCTTTTGCTCTGTTTTGGCTCAAAACGTGCGCTTCGTGCACATAATCGCCGCTTTTGCTCAGTTTTGGCACGAAACGTGCGTTTCACTCTCCGAATTGCTCCTTTTTGCTCAAAACGTGCGTTTCGTGCACAGAATCGCCGTTTTCGCTCAGTTTTAGCACAAAACGATCGTTTCACGCACCGAATTGCTCCGTTAGGCTCAAAACGTGCGTTTCGTGCACAGAGTCGCCGCTTTTGCTTAGTTCTCACACAAAACGTGCGTTTTGTGCACAGAATCGCCGCTTTTGCTCTGTTTTTGCTCAAAACGTGCGTTTCGTGCACAGAATCGCCGCTTTTGCACAGTATTGGCACAAAACGTGCGTTTCGTGCACAGAATCGACACTTTTGCTCAGTTTTGGAGCAAAACGTGCGTTTCACGCACCGAATTACTCCTTTTGGGACAAAAAGGGGTTCCGTGCACAGAATCGCCGCTTTTGCTCAGTTTTGGCTCAAAACGTACGTTTCGTGCACAGAATCGCCGCTTTTGCTCAGTTTTGGAACAAAACCAGCGTTTCGTGCACAGAATCGCCGCTTTTGCTCAGTTTTCGCACAAAACCTGCGTTTCGTGCACAGAAGCGCCGCTTTTTCTCAGTTCTCGCACAAAGCGTGCTTTTCGTGCACCGAATCGCCGCTTTTGCTCAGTTCTCGCACAAAACGTGCGTTTCGTGCACAGAATCGCTGCTTTTGCTCAGTTTTGGCACATAACGTGCGTATCGTGTACCGAATTGATCATTTTGGAATAAAACGGGCGTTTCGTGCACAAATACGTCGCTTTTGCTCAGTTTTGGCACAAAACCGGCGTTTCGTGCACAGAATCGCCGCTTTTGCTCAGTTTTGGTACAAACCGTGCGCTTCGTGCACAGAATCGACTCTATCCCTCACTTTTGGCTCATAACGTGTGTTTCGTGCATAGAATTGCTGCTTTTGCTCAGTTTTGGCACAAAACGTGCGTTTCACGCACCGAATTGCTCCTTTAGGCTCAAAACGTGCGTTTCGTGCACAGAATCGCCGCTTTTGCTCAGTTCTCGCACAAAACGTGCATTTCGTGCACAGAATCGCCGCTTTTGCTCAGTTTTCGCACAAAACCTGCGTTTCGTGCACAGAAGCGCCGCTTTTTCTCAGTTCTCGCACAAAGCGTGCTTTTCGTGCACCGAATCGCCGCTTTTGCTCAGTTCTCGCACAAAACGTGCGTTTCGTGCACAGAATCGCTGCTTTTGCTCAGTTTTGGCACATAACGTGCGTATCGTGTACCGAATTGATCATTTTGGAATAAAACGGGCGTTTCGTGCACAAATACGTCGCTTTTGCTCAGTTTTGGCACAAAACCGGCGTTTCGTGCACAGAATCGCCGCTTTTGCTCAGTTTTGGTACAAACCGTGCGCTTCGTGCACAGAATCGACTCTATCCCTCACTTTTGGCTCATAACGTGTGTTTCGTGCATAGAATTGCTGCTTTTGCTCAGTTTTGGCACAAAACGTGCGTTTCACGCACCGAATTGCTCCTTTAGGCTCAAAACGTGCGTTTCGTGCACAGAATCGCCGCTTTTGCTCAGTTCTCGCACAAAACGTGCATTTCGTGCACAGAATCGCCGCTTTTGCTCAGTTTTGGCACAAAACGTGCGTTTCGTGCACAGAATCGCCGCTTTTGCTCAGTTTTGGCACAAAACGTGCGTTTCGTGCACAGAATCGCCGCTCTTGCTCAGTTTTGGCACACAACGTGCGTTTCGTGCACAGAATCGCCGCTTTTGCTCAGTTTTAGAACAAAACCTGCGTTTCGTGCACAGAATCGCCGCTTTTGAACAGTTTTGGTACAAAACGTGCGTTTCACTCACCGAATTGCTTCTTTTGGCACAAACCGTGCGTTTCGAGCACAGAATCTCCGCTTTTGCTCAGTTTTGGCACAAAACGTGCGTTTCGTGCACAGAATCGCCGCTCTTGCTCAGTTTTGGCACACAACGTGCGTTTCGTGCACAGAATCGCCGCATTTGCTCAGTTTTAGAACAAAACCTGCGTTTCGTGCACAGAATCGCCGCTTTTGAACAGTTTTGGTACAAAACGTGCGTTTCACGCACCGAATTGCTTCTTTTGGCACAAACCGTGCGTTTCGAGCACAGAATCGCCGCTTTTGCTCAGTTCTCGCACAAAACGCGCGTTTCGTGCACAGAGTCGCCGCTTTTGCTCAGTTCTCGCACAAAACGTGCGTTTCGAGCTCGTAATCGCCGCTTTTGCTCAGTTTTGGCACAAAACGTGCGTTTCGTGCACAGAATCGCCGCTTTTGCTCAGTTTTCGCACAAAACCTGCGTTTCGTGCACAGAATCGCCGCTTTTGCTCAGTTCTAGCACAAAACGTGCATTTCGTGCACAGAATCGCCGCTTTTTCTCAGTTTTGGCACAAAACGTGCGTTTCACGCACCGAATTGCTCCTCCTGGCACAAAACGTGCGTTTCGTGCACAGAATCGCCACTTCAGCTCAGCTTTGTCACAAACGTATGTTTCACGCACCGAATTACCCCTTTTGGGACAAAAAGGGGTTCCGTGCACAGAATCGCCGCTTTTGCTCAGTTCTCGCACAAAACGTGCATTTCGTGCACAGAATCGCCGCTTTTGCTCAGTTTTGGCTCAAAACGTGCGTTTCGTGCACAGAATCGCCGCTTTTGCTCAGTTTTGGTACAAAACGTTGCGTTTCACGCACCGAACTGCTCCTTCTGGCACAAAACGTGCGTTTCGTGCACAGAGTCGCCGCTTTTGCTCAGTTTTGGCACAAAACGAGCGTTTCACGCACCGAATTGCTCCTTTAGGCTCAAAACGTGCGTTTCGTTCACAGAGTCGCCGCTTTTGCTCAGTTCTCGCACAAAACGTGCGTTTCGTGCACAAAATCGCCGCTTTTGCTCAGTTTTGTCTCAAAACGTGCGTTTTGTGCACAGAATCACCGCATTTGCTCAGGTTTGGCTCAAAACGTGCGTTTCACGCACCGAAATACTCCTTCTGGCACAAAACCTGCGTTTCGTGCACAGAATCGCCGCTTTTGCTCTGTTTTGGCTCAAAACGTGCGCTTCGTGCACATAATCGCCGCTTTTGCTCAGTTTTGGCACGAAACGTGCGTTTCACTCTCCGAATTGCTCCTTTTTGCTCAAAACGTGCGTTTCGTGCACAGAATCGCCGTTTTCGCTCAGTTTTAGCACAAAACGATCGTTTCACGCACCGAATTGCTCCGTTAGGCTCAAAACGTGCGTTTCGTGCACAGAGTCGCCGCTTTTGCTTAGTTCTCGCACAAAACGTGCGTTTTGTGCACAGAATCGCCGCTTTTGCTCTGTTTTTGCTCAAAACGTGCGTTTCGTGCACAGAATCGCCGCTTTTGCACAGTATTGGCACAAAACGTGCGTTTCTTGCACAGAATCGACACTTTTGCTCAGTTTTGGAGCAAAACGTGCGTTTCACGCACCGAATTACTCCTTTTGGGACAAAAAGGGGTTCCGTGCACAGAATCGCCGCTTTTGCTCAGTTTTGGCTCAAAACGTACGTTTCGTGCACAGAATCGCCGCTTTTGCTCAGTTTTGGAACAAAACCAGCGTTTCGTGCACAGAATCGCCGCTTTTGCTCAGTTTTCGCACAAAACCTGCGTTTCGTGCACAGAATCGCCGCTTTTTCTCAGTTCTCGCACAAAGCGTGCTTTTCGTGCACCGAATCGCCGCTTTTGCTCAGTTCTCGCACAAAACGTGCGTTTCGTGAACAGAATCGCTGCTTTTGCTCAGTTTTGTCACATAACGTGCGTATCGTGTACCGAATTGATCATTTTGGAATAAAACGGGCGTTTCGTGCACAAATACGCCGCTTTTGCTCTGTTTTGGCACAAAACCCGCGTTTCGTGCACAGAATCGCCGCTTTTGCTCAGTTTTGGTACAAACCGTGCGCTTCGTGCACAGAATCGACTCTATTCCGCACTTTTGGCTCATAACGTGTGTTTCGTGCATAGAATTGCTGCTTTTGCTCAGTTTTGGCACAAAACGTGCGTTTCACGCACCGAATTGCTCCTTTAGGCTCAAAACGTGCGTTTCGTGCACAGAATCGCCGCTTTTGCTCAGTTCTCGCACAAAACGTGCATTTCGTGCACAGAATCGCCGCATTTGCTCAGTTTTGGCACAAAACGTACGTTTCACGCACCGAATTACTCCTTTTGGGACAAAAAGGGGTTCCGTGCACAGAATCGCCGCTTTTGCTCAGTTTTGGCTCAAAACGTGCGTTTCGTGCACAGAATCGCCGCTTTTGTTCAGTTCTCGCACAAAACGTGCGTTTCCTGCACAGAGTCGCCGCTCTTGCTCAGTTTTGGCACAAAACGTGCGTTTCACGCCCCGAATTGCTCCTTTTGGCACAAAACGAGCGTTTCGAGCACAGAATCGCCGCTTTTGCTCAGTTTTGTCACAAATCGTGCGTTTCGTGCACAGAATCGCCGCTTTTGCTCAGTTTTGGTACAAAACGTGCGTTTCACGCACCGAATTGCTTCTTTTTGGCACAAAACGGGCGTTTCGTGCACAAATACGCCGCATTTGCTCAGTTTTGGCACGAAACGTGCGTTTCGTGCACAGAATCGCCACTTTTGCTCTGTTTTGGCTCAAAACGTGCGCTTCGTGCACAGAATCGCCGCATTTGCTCAGTTTTGGCTCAAAACGTGCGTTTCGTGCACAGCGTCCCCGCTTTTGCTCAGTTTTGGCACAAAATGTGCGTTTCACGCACCCAATTGCTCCTTCTGGCACAAAAGCATGCGTTTCGTGCACAGAACCGCCGCTTTTGCTCAGTCTTGGCACAAAACGTGCGTTTCACTCACCGAATTGCTCCGTCTGGCACAAACCGAACGTTTCGTGCACAGAATCGACGCATTTGCTCAGTTTTGGCACAAAACGTGCGTTTCGTGCACAGAATCTCCGCTTTTGCTCAGTTTTGGCACAAAACGTGCGTTTCGTGCACAGAATCGCCGCTCTTGCTCAGTTTTGGCACACAACGTGCGTTTCGTGCACAGAATCGTCGCTTTTGTTCAGTTTCGGCACAAAACGTGCGTTTCACGCACCCAATTGCTCCTTCTGCCACAAAACGTGTGTTTCGTGCGCGGAATCGCCGCTTATGCTCAGTTCTCGCACAAAACGTGCGTTTCACGCACCGAAATACTCCTTCTGGCACAAAACCTGCGTTTCGTGCACAGAATCGCCGCTTTTGCTCTGTTTTGGCTCAAAACGTGCGGTTCGTGCACAGAATCGCCGCTTTTGCTCAGTTTTGGCACGAAACGTGCGTCTCACTCTCCGAATTGCTCCTTTTGGCACAAAACGTGCGTTTCGTGCACAGAATCGCCGTTTTCGCTCAGTTTTGGCACAAAACGATCGTTTCACGCACCGAATTGCTCCGTTAGGCTCAAAACGTGCGTTTCGTGCACAGAGTCGGCGCTTTTGCTTAGTTCTCGCACAAAACGTGCGTTTCGTGCACAGAATCGCCGCTTTTGCTCAGTTTTGGCACAAAATGTGCGTTTCACGCACCCAATTGCTCCTTCTGGCACAAAAGCATGCGTTTCGTGCACAGAACCGCCGCTTTTGCTCAGTCTTGGCACAAAACGTGCGTTTCACTCACCGAATTGCTCCGTCTGGCACAAACCGAACGTTTCGTGCACAGAATCGACGCATTTGCTCAGTTTTGGCACAAAACGTGCGTTTCGTGCACAGAATCGGCGCTTTTGCTCAGTTCTCGCCCAAAACGTGCGTTTCGTGCACAGAATCGCCGCATTTGCTCAGTTTTGGCACAAAACGTGCGTTTCGTGCACAAAATCGCCGTTTTTGCTCAGTTTTGGTACAAAACGTTGCGTTTCACGCACCGAACTGCTCCTTCTGGCACAAAACGTGCGTTTCGTGCACAGAATCGCCACTTTTGCTCAGTTTTGGGATAAAACGTGCGTTTCGTGCACAGAATCGACGCTTCTGCTCAGTTTTGGCACAAAACGTGCGTTTCGTGCACCGAATCGCCGCTCTTGCTCAGTTTTGGCACACAACGTGCGTTTCGTGCACAGAATCGTCCCGTTTGTTCAGTTTTGGCACAAAGCGTGCGTTTCACGCACCCAATTGCTCCTTCTGGCACAAAACGTGCGTTTCGTGCGCGGGATCGCCGCTTTTGCTCAGTTTTAGAACAAAACCTGCGTTTCGTGCACAGAATCGCCGCTTTTGCTCAGTTTTAGAACAAAACCTGCGTTTCGTGCACAGAATCGCCGCATTTGCTCAGTTTTGGCTCAAAACGTGCGTTTCACGCACCGAATTGCTCCTTTGGCACAAAACGTGCGTTTCGTGCACAGAATCGCCGTTTTCGCTCAGTTTTGGCACAAAACGATCGTTTCACGCACCGAATTGCTCCGTTAGGCTCAAAACGTGCCTTTCCTGCACAGAGTCGCCGCTTTTGCTCAGTTCTCGCACAAAACGTGCGCTTCGTGCACAGAGTCGCCGCTCTTGCTCAGTTTTGGCACAAAACGTGCGTTTCACGCCCCGAATTTCTCCTTTTGGCACAAAACGAGCGTTTCGAGCACAAAATCGCCGCTTTTGCTCAGTTTTGTCACAAATCGTGCGTTACGTGCACAGAATCGCCGCTTTTGCTCAGTTTTGTCTCAAAACGTGTGTTTTGTGCACAGAATCGCCGCATTTGCTCAGTTTCGGCTCAAAACGTGCGTTCCGTGCACAGAGTCGCCGCTTTTGCTCAGTTTTGGCACAAAACGTGCGTTTCACGCACCCAATTGCTCCTTCTGGCACAAAACATGCGTTTCGTGCACAGAATCGCCGCTTTTGATCAGTTTTGGCACAAAACGTGCGTTTCACTCACCGAATTGCTCCGTCTGGCACAAACCGAACGTTTCGTGCACAGAATCGACGCATTTGCTCAGTTTTGGCACAAAACGTGCGTTTCGTGCACAGAATCGCCGCTTTTGCTCTGTTTTGGCACAAAACGTGCGTTTCCTGCACAGAGTCGCCGCTCTTGCTCAGTTTTGGCACAAAACGTGCGTTTCACGCCCCGAATTGCTCCTTTTTGCTCAAAACGTGCGTTTCGTGCACAGAATCGCCGTTTTCGCTCAGTTTTAGCACAAAACGATCGTTTCACGCACCGAATTGCTCCGTTAGGCTCAAAACGTGCGTTTCGTGCACAGAGTCGCCGCTTTTGCTTAGTTCTCGCACAAAACGTGCGTTTTGTGCACAGAATCGTCGCTTTTGCTCTGTTTTTGCTCAAAACGTGCGTTTCGTGCACAGAATCGCCGCTTTTGCACAGTATTGGCACAAAACGTGCGTTTCGTGCACAGAATCGACACTTTTGCTCAGTTTTGGAGCAAAACGTGCGTTTCACGCACCGAATTACTCCTTTTGGGACAAAAAGGGGTTCCGTGCACAGAATCGCCGCTTTTGCTCAGTTTTGGCTCAAAACGTACGTTTCGTGCACAGAATCGCCGCCTTTGCTCAGTTTTGGAACAAAACCAGCGTTTCGTGCACAGAATCGCCGCTTTTTCTCAGTTCTCGCACAAAACGTGCGTTTCGTGCACAGAATCGCTGCTTTTGCTCAGTTTTGGCACATAACGTGCGTATCGTGTACCGAATTGATCATTTTGGAATAAAACGGGCGTTTCGTGCACAAATACGCCGCTTTTGCTCTGTTTTGGCACAAAACCCGCGTTTCGTGCACAGAATCGCCGCTTTTGCTCAGTTTTGGTACAAACCGTGCGCTTCGTGCACAGAATCGACTCTATTCCTCACTTTTGGCTCATAACGTGTGTTTCGTGCATAGAATTGCTGCTTTTGCTCAGTTTTGGCACAAAACGTGCGTTTCACGCACCGAATTGCTCCTTTAGGCTCAAAACGTGCGTTTCGTGCACAGAATCGCCGCTTTTGCTCAGTTCTCGCACAAAACGTGCATTTCGTGCACAGAATCGCCGCATTTGCTCAGTTTTGGCACAAAACGTACGTTTCACGCACCGAATTACTCCTTTTGGGACAAAAAGGGGTTCCGTGCACAGAATCGCCGCTTTTGCTCAGTTTTGGCTCAAAACGTGCGTTTCGTGCACAGAATCGCCGCTTTTGTTCAGTTCTCGCACAAAACGTGCGTTTCCTGCACAGAGTCGCCGCTCTTGCTCAGTTTTGGCACAAAACGTGCGTTTCACGCCCCGAATTGCTCCTTTTGGCACAAAACGAGCGTTTCGAGCACAGAATCGCCGCTTTTGCTCAGTTTTGTCACAAATCGTGCGTTTCGTGCACAGAATCGCCGCTTTTGCTCAGTTTTGGTACAAAACGTGCGTTTCACGCACCGAATTGCTTCTTTTTGGCACAAAACGTGCGTTTCGTGCACAGAATCGCCGCTTTTGCTCAGTTTTGTCTCGAAACGTGCGTTTTGTGCACAGAATCGACGCATTTGCTCAGTTTTGGCACGAAACGTGCGTTTCGTGCACAGAATCGACGCATTTGCTCAGTTTTGGCACGAAACGTGCGTTTCGTGCACAGAATCGCCACTTTTGCTCTGTTTTGGCTCAAAACGTGCGTTTCGTGCACAGAGTCGCCGCTTTTGCTCAGTTTTGGCACAAAATGTGCGTTTCACGCACCCAATTGCTCCTTCTGGCACAAAACCTGCGTTTCGTGCACAGAATCGCCACTTTTGCTGAGGTTTGGCACAAAACGTGCGTTTCGTGCACAGAATCGCCGCTTCTGCTCAGTTTTGGTACGAAACGTGCGTTTCACGCAACGAATTGCTTCTTTTGGCACAAACCGTGCGTTTCGAGCACAGAATCGACGCTTTTGCTCAGTTTGGCACAAAACGTGCGTTTCGTGCACAGAATCGCCGCTTTTGCTCAGTTTTGGTACGAAACGTGCGTTTCACGCAACGAATTGCTTCTTTTGGCACAAACCGTGCGTTTCGAGCACAGAATCGCCGCTTTTGCTCAGTTTGGCACAAAACGTGCGTTTCGTGCACAGAATCGCCGCTTTTGCTCAGTTTTGTCTCAAAACGTGCGTTTTGTGCACAGAATCGCCGCATTTGCTCAGTATTGGCACGAAACGTGCGTTTCGTGTACAGAATCGCCGCTTTTGCTCTGTTTTGGCTCAAAACGTGCGTTTAACGCACCGAAATACTCCTTCTGGCACAAAACCTGCGTTTCGTGCACAGAATCGCCGCTTTTGCTCAGTTCTCGCACAAAACGTGCGTTTCCTGCACAGAGTCGCCGCTCTTGCTCAGTTTTTTCACAAAACGTGCGTTTCACGCCCCGAATTGCTCCTTTTGGCACAAAACGAGCGTTTCGAGCACAGAATCGCCGCTTTTGCTCAGTTTTGTCACAAATCGTGCGTTTCGTGCACAGAATCGCCGCTTTTGCTCAGTTTTGTCTCAAAATGTGCGTTTTGTGCACAGAATCGCCGCTTTTGCTCAGTTCTCGCCCAAAACGTGCGTTTCGTGCACAGAATCGCCGCTTTTGCTCTGTTTTGGCACAAAACGTGCGTTGCGTGCACAGAATCGCCGCTCTTGCTCAGTTTTGGCACACAACGTGCGTTTCGTGCACAGAATCGCCGCTTTTGCTCAGTTTTAGAACAAAACCTGCGTTTCGTGCACAGAATCGCCGCTTTTGAACAGTTTTGGTACAAAACGTGCGTTTCACGCACCGAATTGCTTCTTTTGGCACAAACCGTGCGTTTCGAGCACAGAATCGCCGCTTTTGCTCAGTTCTCGCACAAAACGTGCGTTTCGTGCACAGAGTCGCCGCTTTTGCTCAGTTCTCGCACAAAACGCGCGTTTCGAGCTCGTAATCGCCGCTTTTGCTCAGTTTTGGCACAAAACGTGCGTTTCGTGCACAGAATCGCCGCTTTTGCACAGTATTGGCACAAAACGTGCGTTTCGTGCACAGAATCGCCGCTTTTGCTCAGTTTTGGCACAAAACGTGCGTTTCACGCACCGAATTGCTCCTCCTGGCACAAAACGTGCGTTTCGTGCACAGAATCGCCACTTTAGCTTAGCTTTGGCACAAACGTATGTTTCACGCACCGAATTACCCCTTTTGGGACAAAAAGGGTTTCCGTGCACAGAATCGCCGCTTTTGCTCAGTTTTGGCTCAAAACGTGCGTTTCGTGCACAGAATCGCCGCTTTTGCTCAGTTTTGGTACAAAACGTTGCGTTTCACGCACCGAACTGCTCCTTCTGGCACAAAACGTGCGTTTCGTGCACAGAGTCGCCGCTTTTGCTCAGTTTTGGCACAAAACGAGCGTTTCACGCACCGAATTGCTCCTTTAGGCTCAAAACGTGCGTTTCGTTCACAGAGTCGCCGCTTTTGCTCAGTTCTCGCACAAAACGTGCGTTTCGTGCACAAAATCGCCGCTTTTGCTCAGTTTTGTCTCAAAACGTGCGTTTTGTGCACAGAATCACCGCATTTGCTCAGTTTTGGCTCAAAACGTGCGTTTCACGCACCGAAATACTCCTTCTGGCACAAGACCTGCGTTTCGTGCACAGAATCGCCGCTTTTGCTCTGTTTTGGCTCAAAACGTGCGCTTCGTGCACATAATCGCCGCTTTTGCTCAGTTTTGGCACGAAACGTGCGTTTCACTCTCCGAATTGCTCCTTTTTGCTCAAAACGTGCGTTTCGTGCACAGAATCGCCGTTTTCGCTCAGTTTTAGCACAAAACGATCGTTTCACGCACCGAATTGCTCCGTTAGGCTCAAAACGTGCGTTTCGTGCACAGAGTCGCCGCTTTTGCTTAGTTCTCGCACAAAACGTGCGTTTTGTGCACAGAATCGCCGCTTTTGCTCTGTTTTTGCTCAAAACGTGCGTTTCGTGCACAGAATCGCCGCTTTTGCACAGTATTGGCACATAACGTGCGTATCGTGCACCGAATTGATCATTTTGGAATAAAACGGGCGTTTCGTGCACAAATACGCCGCTTTTGCTCAGTTTTGGCACAAAACCCGCGTTTCGTGCACAGAATCGCCGCTTTTGCTCAGTTTTGGTACAAACCGTGCGCTTCGTGCACAGAATCGACTCTATTCCTCACTTTTGGCTCATAACGTGTGTTTCGTGCATAGAATTGCTGCTTTTGCTCAGTTTTGGCACAAAACGTGCGTTTCACGCACCGAATTGCTCCTTTAGGCTCAAAACGTGCGTTTCGTGCACAGAATCGCCGCTTTTGCTCAGTTCTCGCACAAAACGTGCATTTCGTGCACAGAATCGCCGCTTTTGCTCAGTTTTGGCACAAAACGTACGTTTCACGCACCGAATTACTCCTTTTGGGACAAAAAGGGGTTCCGTGCACAGAATCGCCGCTTTTGCTCAGTTTTGGCTCAAAACGTGCGTTTCGTGCACAGAATCGCCGCTTTTGCTCAGTTCTCGCACAAAACGTGCGTTTCCTGCACAGAGTCGCCGCTCTTGCTCAGTTTTGGCACAAAACGTGCGTTTCACGCCCCGAATTGCTCCTTTTGGAACAAAACGAGCGTTTCGAGCACAGAATCGCCGCTTTTGCTCAGTTTTGTCACAAATCGTGCGTTTCGTGCACAGAATCGCCGCTTTTGCTCAGTTTTGGCACAAAACGTGCGTTTCGTGCACAGAGTCGCCGCTTTTGCTCAGTTTTGGCACAAAACGAGCGTTTCACGCACCGAATTGCTCCTTTAGGCTCAAAACGTGCGTTTCGTTCACAGAGTCGCCGCTTTTGCTCAGTTCTCGCACAAAACGTGCGTTTCGTGCACAAAATCGCCGCTTTTGCTCAGTTTTGTCTCAAAACGTGCGTTTTGTGCACAGAATCACCGCATTTGCTCAGTTTTGTCTCAAAACGTGCGTTTCACGCACCGAAATACTCCTTCTGGCACAAGACCTGCGTTTCGTGCACAGAATCGCCGCTTTTGCTCTGTTTTGGCTCAAAACGTGCGCTTCGTGCACATAATCGCCGCTTTTGCTCAGTTTTGGCACGAAACGTGCGTTTCACTCTCCGAATTGCTCCTTTTTGCTCAAAACGTGCGTTTCGTGCACAGAATCGCCGTTTTCGCTCAGTTTTAGCACAAAACGATCGTTTCGCGCACCGAATTGCTCCGTTAGGCTCAAAACGTGCGTTTCGTGCACAGAGTCGCCGCTTTTGCTTAGTTCTCGCACAAAACGTGCGTTTTGCGCACAGAATCGCCGCTTTTGCTCTGTTTTTGCTCAAAACGTGCGTTTCGTGCACAGAATCGCCGCTTTTGCACAGTATTGGCACATAACGTGCGTATCGTGCACCGAATTGATCATTTTGGAATAAAACGGGCGTTTCGTGCACAAATACGCCGCTTTTGCTCAGTTTTGGCACAAAACCCGCGTTTCGTGCACAGAATCGCCGCTTTTGCTCAGTTTTGGTACAAACCGTGCGCTTCGTGCACAGAATCGACTCTATTCCTCACTTTTGGCTCATAACGTGTGTTTCGTGCATAGAATTGCTGCTTTTGCTCAGTTTTGGCACAAAACGTGCGTTTCACGCACCGAATTGCTCCTTTAGGCTCAAAACGTGCGTTTCGTGCACAGAATCGCCGCTTTTGCTCAGTTCTCGCACAAAACGTGCATTTCGTGCACAGAATCGCCGCTTTTGCTCAGTTTTGGCACAAAACGTACGTTTCACGCACCGAATTACTCCTTTTGGGACAAAAAGGGGTTCCGTGCACAGAATCGCCGCTTTTGCTCAGTTTTGGCTCAAAACGTGCGTTTCGTGCACAGAATCGCCGCTTTTGCTCAGTTCTCGCACAAAACGTGCGTTTCCTGCACAGAGTCGCCGCTCTTGCTCAGTTTTGGCACAAAACGTGCGTTTCACGCCCCGAATTGCTCCTTTTGGAACAAAACGAGCGTTTCGAGCACAGAATCGCCGCTTTTGCTCAGTTTTGTCACAAATCGTGCGTTTCGTGCACAGAATCGCCGCTTTTGCTCAGTTTTGGCACAAAACGTGCGTTTCGTGCACAGAATCGCCGCTCTTGCTCAGTTTTGGCACACAACGTGCGTTTCGTGCACAGAATCGTCGCTTTTGTTCAGTTTCGGCACAAAACGTGCGCTTCACGCACCCAATTGCTCCTTCTGCCACAAAACGTGCGTTTCGTGCGCGGAATCGCCGCTTATGCTCAGTTCTCGCACAAAACGTGCGTTTCACGCACCGAACTGCTCCTTCTGGCAGAAAACGTGCGTTTGGGGCACAGAATCGCCGCTTTTGCTCAGTTTTGAAACAAAACGTGCGTTGCGTGCACAGAATCGCCGCTTTTGCTCAGTTCTCGCACAAAACGTGCGTTTCGTGCACAGAATCGCCGCATTTGCTCAGTTTTGACACAAAACGTGCGTTTCGTGCACAGAATCGCCGCTTTTGCTCAATTTTGGTACAAAACATGCGTGTCACGCACCGAATTGCTTCTTTTTGGCACAAAACGTGCGTTTCGTGCACAGAATCGCCGCTTTTGCTCAGTTTTGTCTCAAAACGTGCGTTTTGTGCACAGAATCGACGCATTTGCTCAGTTTTGGCACGAAACGTGCGTTTCGTGCACAGAATCGACGCATTTGCTCAGTTTTGGCACGAAACGTGCGTTTCGTGCACAGAATCGCCACTTTTGCTCTGTTTTGGCTCAAAACGTGCGTTTCGTGCACAGAATCGCCGCTTTTGCTCAGTTTTGGTACAAACCGTGCGCTTCGTGCACAGAATCGACTCTATTCCTCACTTTTGGCTCATAACGTGTGATTCGTGCATAGAATTGCTGCTTTTGCTCAGTTTTGGCACAAAACGTGCGTTTCACGCACCGAATTGCTCCTTTAGGCTCAAAACGTGCGTTTCGTGCACAGAATCGCCGCTTTTGCTCAGTTCTCGCACAAAACGTGCGTTTCGTGCACAGAATCGCCGCTTTTGCTCAGTTTTGGCACAAAACGTACGTTTCACGCACCGAATTACTCCTTTTGGGACAAAAAGGGGTTCCGTGCACAGAATCGCCGCTTTTGCTCAGTTTTGGCTCAAAACGTGCGTTTCGTGCACAGAATCGCCGCTTTTGCTCAGTTCTCGCACAAAACGTGCGTTTCCTGCACAGAGTCGCCGTTCTTGCTCAGTTTTGGCACAAAACGTGCGTTTCACGCCCCGAATTGCTCCTTTTGGAACAAAACGAGCGTTTCGAGCACAGAATCGCCGCTTTTGCTCAATTTTGGTACAAAACATGCGTGTCACGCACCGAATTGCTTCTTTTTGGCACAAAACGTGCGTTTCGTGCACAGAATCGCCGCTTTTGCTCAGTTTTGTCTCAAAACGTGCGTTTTGTGCACAGAATCGACGCATTTGCTCAGTTTTGGCACGAAACGTGCGTTTCGTGCACAGAATCGACGCATTTGCTCAGTTTTGGCACGAAACGTGCGTTTCGTGCACAGAATCGCCACTTTTGCTCTGTTTTGGCTCAAAACGTGCGTTTCGTGCACAGAATCGCCGCTTTTGCTCAGTTTTGGTACAAACCGTGCGCTTCGTGCACAGAATCGACTCTATTCCTCACTTTTGGCTCATAACGTGTGTTTCGTGCATAGAATTGCTGCTTTTGCTCAGTTTTGGCACAAAACGTGCGTTTCACGCACCGAATTGCTCCTTTAGGCTCAAAACGTGCGTTTCGTGCACAGAATCGCCGCTTTTGCTCAGTTCTCGCATAAAACGTGCGTTTCGTGCACAGAATCGCCGCTTTTGCTCAGTTTTGGCACAAAACGTACGTTTCACGCACCGAATTACTCCTTTTGGGACAAAAAGGGGTTCCGTGCACAGAATCGCCGCTTTTGCTCAGTTTTGGCTCAAAACGTGCGTTTCGTGCACAGAATCGCCGCTTTTGCTCAGTTTTGGCACAAAACGTGCGTTTCGTGCACAGAATCGCCGCTCTTGCTCAGTATTGGCACACAACGTGCGTTTCGTGCACAGAATCGTCGCTTTTGTTCAGTTACGGCACAAAACGTGCGCTTCACGCACCCAATTGCTCCTTCTGCCACAAAACGTGCGTTTCGTGCGCGGAATCGCCGCTTATGCTCAGTTCTCACACAAAACGTGCGTTTCACGCACCGAACTGCTCCTTCTGGCAGAAAACGTGCGTTTGGGGCACAGAATCGCCACTTTTGCTGAGGTTTGGCACAAAACGTGCGTTTCGTGCACAGAATCGCCGTTTTCGCTCAGTTTTGGCACAAAACGATCGTTTCACGCACCGAATTGCTCCGTTAGGCTCAAAACGTGCGTTTCGTGCACAGAGTCGCCGCTTTTGCTTAGTTCTCGCACAAAACGTGCGTTTCGTGCACAGAATCGCCGCTTTTGTTCAGTTCTCGCACAAAACGTGCGTTTCGTGCACAGAATCGGCGCTTTTGCTCAGTATTGGCTAAAAACGTGCGTTGAGTGCACAGAATCGCCGCTTTTGCTCAGTTCTCGCACAAAACGTGCGTTTCGTGCGCGGAATTGCCGCTTATGCTCAGTTCTCGCACAAAACGTGCGTTTCACGCACCGAACTGCTCCTTCTGGCAGAAAACATGCGTTTGGGGCACAGAATCGCCGCTTTTGCTCAGTTTTCGCACAAAACCTGCGTTTCGTGCACAGAATCGCCGCTTTTTCTCAGTTCTCGCACAAAGCGTGCTTTTCGTGCACCGAATCGCTGCTTTTGCTCAGTTTTGGCTCAAAACGTGCGTTTCGTGCACAGAATCGCCGCTTTTGCTCCGTTCTCGCACAAAACGTGCGTTTCCTGCACAGAGTCGCCGCTCTTGCTCAGTTTTGGCACAAAACGTGCGTTTCACGCCCCGAATTGCTCCTTTTGGCACAAAACGAGCGTTTCGAGCACAGAATCGCCGCTTTTGCTCAGTTTTGGCTCAAAACGTGCGCTTCGTGCACAGAATCGCCGCTTTTTCTCAGTTTTGGCACAAAACGAGCGTTTCACTCACCGAACTGCTCCTTCTGGCACAAAACGTGCGTTTCGTGCACAGAATCGCCACTTTTGCTGAGGTTTGGCACAAAACGTGCGTTTCGTGCACAGAATCGCCGCTTTTGCTCAGTTTTGGTACGAAACGTGCGTTTCACGCAACGAATTGCTTCTTTTGGCACAAACCGTGCGTTTCGAGCACAGAATCGCCGCTTTTGCTCAGTTTGGCACAAAACGTGCGTTTCGTGCACAGAATCGCCGCTTTTGCTCAGTTTTGTCTCAAAACGTGCGTTTTGTGCACAGAATCGCCGCATTTGCTCAGTATTGGCACGAAACGTGCGTTTCGTGTACAGAATCGCCGCTTTTGCTCTGTTTTGGCTCAAAACGTGCGTTTAACGCACCGAAATACACCTTCTGGCACAAAACCTGCGTTTCGTGCACAGAATCGCCGCTTTTGCTCAGTTCTCGCACAAAACGTGCGTTTCCTGCACAGAGTCGCCGCTCTTGCTCAGTTTTTCACAAAACGTGCGTTTCACGCCCCGAATTGCTCCTTTTGGCACAAAACGAGCGTTTCGAGCACAGAATCGCCGCTTTTGCTCAGTTTTGGCACAAAACGATCGTTTCACGCACCGAATTGCTCCGTTAGGCTCAAAACGTGCCTTTCGTGCACAGAGTCGCCGCTTTTGCTCAGTTCTCGCACAAAACGTGCGTTTCGTGCACAGAATCGCCACTTTTGCTCAGTTTTGGGATAAAACGTGCGTTTCGTGCACAGAATCGACGCTTTTGCTCAGTTTTGGCACAAAACGTGCGTTTCGAGCACCGAATCGCCGCTCTTGCTCAGTTTTGGCACACAACGTGCGTTTCGTGCACAGAATCGTCCCGTTTGTTCAGTTTTGGCACAAAGCGTGTGTTTCACGCACCCAATTGCTCCTTCTGGCACAAAACGTGCGTTTCGTGCGCGGAATCGCCGCTTTTGCTCAGTTTTAGAACAAAACCTGCGTTTCGTGCACAGAATCGCCGCTTTTGCTCAGTTTTAGAACAAAACCTGCGTTTCGTGCACAGAATCGCCGCATTTGCTCAGTTTTGGCTCAAAACGTGCGTTTCACGCACCGAAATACTCCTTCTGGCACAAAACCTGCGTTTCGTGCACAGAATCGCCGCTTTTGCTCTGTTTTGGCTCAAAACGTGCGCTTCGTGCACAGAATCGCCGCTTTTGCTCAGTTTTGGCACGAAACGTGCGTTTCACTCACCGAATTGCTCCTTTGGCACAAAACGTACGTTTCGTGCACAGAATCGCCGTTTTCGCTCAGTTTTGGCACAAAACGATCGTTTCACGCACCGAATTGCTCCGTTAGGCTCAAAACGTGCCTTTCGTGCACAGAGTCGCCGCTTTTGCTCAGTTCTCGCACAAAACGTGCGTTTCGTGCACAGAGTCGCCGCTCTTGCTCAGTTTTGGCACAAAACGTGCGTTTCACGCCCCGAATTGCTCCTTTTGGCACAAAACGAGCGTTTCGAGCACAAAATCGCCGCTTTTGCTCAGTTTTGTCACAAATCGTGCGTTACGTGCACAGAATCGCCGCTTTTGCTCAGTTTTGTCTCAAAACGTGTGTTTTGTGCACAGAATCGCCGCATTTGCTCAGTTTCGGCTCACAACGTGCGTTTCGTGCACAGAGTCGCCGCTTTTGCTCAGTTTTGGCACAAAACGTGCGTTTCACGCACCCAATTGCTCCTTCTGGCACAAAACATGCGTTTCGTGCACAGAATCGCCGCTTTTGCTCAGTTTTGGCACAAAACGTGCGTTTCACTCACCGAATTGCTCCGTCTGGTACAAACCGAACGTTTCGTGCACAGAATCGACGCATTTGCTCAGTTTTGGCACAAAACGTGCATTTCGTGCACAGAATCGCCGCTTTTGCTCAGTTTTGGCACAAAACGTGCGTTTCGTGCACAGAATCGCCGCTCTTGCTCAGTTTTGGCACACAACGTGCGTTTCGTGCACAGAATCGCCGCTTTTGCTCAGTTTTAGAACAAAACCTGCGTTTCGTGCACAGAATCGCCGCTTTTGAACAGTTTTGGTACAAAACGTGCGTTTCACGCACCGAATTGCTTCTTTTGGCACAAACCGTGCGTTTCGAGCACAGAATCGCCGCTTTTGCTCAGTTCTCGCACAAAACGTGCGTTTCGTGCACAGAGTCGCCGCTTTTGCTCAGTTCTCGCCCAAAACGCGCGTTTCGAGCTCGTAATCGCCGCTTTTGCTCAGTTTTGGCACAAAACGTGCGTTTCGTGCACAGAATCGCCGCTTTTGCTCAGTTTTGGTACAAAACGTTGCGTTTCACGCACCGAACTGCTCCTTCTGGCACAAAACGTGCGTTTCGTGCACAGAGTCGCCGCTTTTGCTCAGTTTTGGCACAAAACGAGCGTTTCACGCACCGAATTGCTCCTTTAGGCTCAAAAGGTGCGTTTCGTTCACAGAGTCGCCGCTTTTGCTCAGTTCTCGCACAAAACGTGCGTTTCGTGCACAAAATCGCCGCTTTTGCTCAGTTTTGTCTCAAAACGTGCGTTTTGTGCACAGAATCACCGCATTTGCTCAGTTTTGGCTCAAAACGTGCGTTTCACGCACCGAAATACTCCTTCTGGCACAAAACCTGCGTTTCGTGCACAGAATCGCCGCTTTTTCTCAGTTCTCGCACAAAGCGTGCTTTTCGTGCACCGAATCGCCGCTTATGCTCAGTTCTCGCACAAAACGTGCGTTTCACGCACCGAACTGCTCCTTCTGGCAGAAAACGTGCGTTTGGGGCACAGAATCGCCGCTTTTGCTCAGATTTGAAACAAAACGTGCGTTGCGTGCACAGAATCGCCGTTTTCGCTCAGTTTTGGCACAAAACGATCGTTTCACGCACCGAATTGCTCCGTTAGGCTCAAAACGTGCCTTTCGTGCACAGAGTCGCCGCTTTTGCTCAGTTCTCGCACAAAACGTGCGTTTCGTGCACAGAGTCGCCGCTCTTGCTCAGTTTTGGCACAAAACGTGCGTTTCACGCCCCGAATTGCTCCTTTTGGCACAAAACGAGCGTTTCGAGCACAAAATCGCCGCTTTTGCTCAGTTTTGTCACAAATCGTGCGTTACGTGCACAGAATCGCCGCTTTTGCTCAGTTTTGTCTCAAAACGTGTGTTTTGTGCACAGAATCGCCGCATTTGCTCAGTTTCGGCTCACAACGTGCGTTTCGTGCACAGAGTCGCCGCTTTTGCTCAGTTTTGGCACAAAACGTGCGTTTCACGCACCCAATTGCTCCTTCTGGCACAAAACATGCGTTTCGTGCACAGAATCGCCGCTTTTGCTCAGTTTTGGCACAAAACGTGCGTTTCACTCACCGAATTGCTCCGTCTGGTACAAACCGAACGTTTCGTGCACAGAATCGACGCATTTGCTCAGTTTTGGCACAAAACGTGCATTTCGTGCACAGAATCGCCGCTTTTGCTCAGTTTTGGCACAAAACGTGCGTTTCGTGCACAGAATCGCCGCTCTTGCTCAGTTTTGGCACACAACGTGCGTTTCGTGCACAGAATCGCCGCTTTTGCTCAGTTTTAGAACAAAACCTGCGTTTCGTGCACAGAATCGCCGCTTTTGAACAGTTTTGGTACAAAACGTGCGTTTCACGCACCGAATTGCTTCTTTTGGCACAAACCGTGCGTTTCGAGCACAGAATCGCCGCTTTTGCTCAGTTCTCGCACAAAACGTGCGTTTCGTGCACAGAGTCGCCGCTTTTGCTCAGTTCTCGCCCAAAACGCGCGTTTCGAGCTCGTAATCGCCGCTTTTGCTCAGTTTTGGCACAAAACGTGCGTTTCGTGCACAGAATCGCCGCTTTTGCTCAGTTTTGGTACAAAACGTTGCGTTTCACGCACCGAACTGCTCCTTCTGGCACAAAACGTGCGTTTCGTGCACAGAGTCGCCGCTTTTGCTCAGTTTTGGCACAAAACGAGCGTTTCACGCACCGAATTGCTCCTTTAGGCTCAAAAGGTGCGTTTCGTTCACAGAGTCGCCGCTTTTGCTCAGTTCTCGCACAAAACGTGCGTTTCGTGCACAAAATCGCCGCTTTTGCTCAGTTTTGTCTCAAAACGTGCGTTTTGTGCACAGAATCACCGCATTTGCTCAGTTTTGGCTCAAAACGTGCGTTTCACGCACCGAAATACTCCTTCTGGCACAAAACCTGCGTTTCGTGCACAGAATCGCCGCTTTTTCTCAGTTCTCGCACAAAGCGTGCTTTTCGTGCACCGAATCGCCGCTTATGCTCAGTTCTCGCACAAAACGTGCGTTTCACGCACCGAACTGCTCCTTCTGGCAGAAAACGTGCGTTTGGGGCACAGAATCGCCGCTTTTGCTCAGATTTGAAACAAAACGTGCGTTGCGTGCACAGAATCGCCGCTTTTGCTCAGTTCTCGCACAAAACGTGCGTTTCGTGCACAGAATCGCCGCATTTGCTCAGTTTTGACACAAAACGTGCGTTTCGTGCACAGAATCGCCACTTTTGATCTGTTTTGGCTCAAAACGTGCGTTTCGTGCACAGAATCGCCGCTTTTGCTCAGTTTTGGTACAAACCGTGCGCTTCGTGCACAGAATCGACTCTATTCCTCACTTTTGGCTCATAACGTGTGTTTCGTGCATAGAATTGCTGCTTTTGCTCAGTTTTGGCACAAAACGTGCGTTTCACGCACCGAATTGCTCCTTTAGGCTCAAAACGTGCGTTTCGTGCACAGAATCGCCGCTTTTGCTCAGTTCTCGCACAAAACGTGCATTTCGTGCACAGAATCGCCGCTTTTGCTCAGTTTTGGCACAAAACGTACGTTTCACGCACCGAATTACTCCTTTTGGGACAAAAAGGGGTTCCGTGCACAGAATCGCCGCTTTTGCTCAGTTTTGGCTCAAAACGTGCGTTTCGAGCACAGAATCGCCGCTTTTGCTCAGTTCTCGCACAAAACGTGCGTTTCCTGCACAGAGTCGCCGTTCTTGCTCAGTTTTGGCACAAAACGTGCGTTTCACGCCCCGAATTGCTCCTTTTGGCACAAAACGAGCGTTTCGAGCACAGAATCGCCGCTTTTGCTCAGTTTTGTCACAAATCGTGTGTTTCGTGCACAGAATCGCCGCTTTTGCTCAGTTTTGGCACAAAACGTGCGTTTCGTGCACAGAATCGCCGCTCTTGCTCAGTTTTGGCACACAACGTGCGTTTCGTGCACAGAATCGTCGCTTTTGTTCAGTTACGGCACAAAACGTGCGCTTCACGCACCCAATTGCTCCTTCTGCCACAAAACGTGCGTTTCGTGCGCGGAATCGCCGCTGATGCTCAGTTCTCGCACAAAACGTGCGTTTCACGCACCGAACTGCTCCTTCTGGCAGAAAACGTGCGTTTGGGGCACAGAATCGCCGCTTTTGCTCAGTTTTGACACAAAACGTGCGTTTCGTGCACAGAATCGCCGCTTTTGCTCAGTTTTGGTACAAAACGTGCGTTTCGTGCACAGAATCGCCGCATTTGCTCAGTTTTGACACAAAACGTGCGTTTCGTGCACAGAATCGCCGCTTTTGCTCAATTTTGGTACAAAACGTGCGTTTCACGCACCGAATTGCTTCTTTTTGGCACAAAACGTGCGTTTCGTGCACAGAATCGCCGCTTTTGCTCAGTTTTGTCTCAAAACGTGCGTTTTGTGCACAGAATCGACGCATTTGCTCAGTTTTGGCACGAAACGTGCATTTCGTGCACAGAATCGCCGCTTTTGCTTAGTTTTGGCACAAAACGTACGTTTCACGCACCAAATTACTCCTTTTGGGACAAAAAGGGGTTCCGTGCACAGAATCGCCGCTTTTAATCAGTTTTGGCTCAAAACGTGCGTTTCGTGCACAGAATCGCCGCTTTTGCTCAGTTCTCGCACAAAACGTGCGTTTCCTGCACAGAGTCGCCGTTCTTGCTCAGTTTTGTCACAAATCGTGTGTTTCGTGCACAGAATCGCCGCTTTTGCTCAGTTTTGGCACAAAACGTGCGTTTCGTGCACAGAATCGCCGCTCTTGCTCAGTTTTGGCACACAACGTGTGTTTCGTGCACAGAATCGTCGCTTTTGTTCAGTTTCGGCACAAAACGTGCGCTTCACGCACCCAATTGCTCCTTCTGCCACAAAACGTGCGTTTCGTGCGCGGAATCGCCGCTTATGCTCAGTTCTCGCACAAAACGTGCGTTTCACGCACGGAACTGCTCCTTCTGGCAGAAAACGTGCGTTTGGGGCACAGAATCGCCGCTTTTGCTCAGTTTTGACACAAAACGTGCGTTTCGTGCACAGAATCGCCGCTTTTGCTCAGTTTTGGTACAAAACGTGCGTTTCGTGCACAGAATCGACGCATTTGCTCAGTTTTGGCACGAAACGTGCGTTTCGTGCACAGAATCGCCACTTTTGCTCTGTTTTGGCTCAAAACGTGCGGGTCGTGCACAGAATCGCCGCTTTTGCTCAGTTTTGGCACGAAACGTGCGTCTCACTCTCCGAATTGCTCCTTTTGGCACAAAACGTGCGTTTCGTGCACAGAATCGCCGTTTTCGCTCAGTTTTGGCACAAAACGATCGTTTCACGCACCGAATTGCTTCGCTAGGCTCAAAACGTGCGTTTCGTGCACAGAGTCGCCGCTTTTGCTTAGTTCTCGCACAAAACGTGCGTTTCGTGCACAGAATCGCCGCTTTTGGTCAGTTTTGGCACAAAACGTGCGTTTCACTCACCGAATTGCTCCGTCTGGCACAAACCGAACGTTTCGTGCACAGAATCGACGCATTTGCTCAGTTTTGGCGCAAAACGTGCATTTCGTGCACAGAATCGCCGCTTTTGCTCAGTTTTGGCACAAAACGTGCGTTTCGTGCACAGAATCGCCGCTCTTGCTCAGTTTTGGCACACAACGTGCGTTTTGTGCACAGAATCGCCGCTTTTGCTCAGTTTTAGAACAAAACCTGCGTTTCGTGCACAGAATCGCCGCTTTTGAACAGTTTTGGTACAAAACGTGCGTTTCACGCACCGAATTGCTTCTTTTGGCACAAACCGTGCGTTTCGAGCACAGAATCGCCGCTTTTGCTCAGTTCTCGCACAAAACGTGCGTTTCGTGCACAGAGTCGCCGCTTTTGCTCAGTTCTCGCACAAAACGCGCGTTTCGAGCTCGTAATCGCCGCTTTTGCTCAGTTTTGGCACAAAACGTGCGTTTCGTGCACAGAATCGCCGCTTTTGCACAGTATTGGCACAAAACGTGCGTTTCGTGCACAGAATCGCCGCTTTTGCTCAGTTTTGGCACAAAACGTGCGTTTCACGCACCGAATTGCTCCTCCTGGCACAAAACGTGCGTTTCGTGCACAGAATCGCCACTTTAGCTCAGCTTTGGCACAAACGTATGTTTCACGCACCGAATTACCCCTTTTGGGACAAAAAGGGTTTCCGTGCACAGAATCGCCGCTTTTGCTCAGTTTTGGCTCAAAACGTGCGTTTCGTGCACAGAATCGCCGCTTTTGCTCAGTTTTTGTACAAAACGTTGCGTTTCACGCACCGAACTGCTCCTTCTGGCACAAAACGTGCGTTTCGTGCACAGAGTCGCCGCTTTTGCTCAGTTTTGGCACAAAACGAGCGTTTCACGCACCGAATTGCTCCTTTAGGCTCAAAACGTGCGTTTCGTTCACAGAGTCGCCGCTTTTGCTCAGTTCTCGCACAAAACGTGCGTTTCGTGCACAAAATCGCCGCTTTTGCTCAGTTTTGTCTCAAAACGTGCGTTTTGTGCACAGAATCACCGCATTTGCTCAGTTTTGGCTCAAAACGTGCGTTTCACGCACCGAAATACTCCTTCTGGCACAAAACCTGCGTTTCGTGCACAGAATCGCCGCTTTTGCTCTGTTTTGGCTCAAAACGTGCGCTTCGTGCACATAATCGCCGCTTTTGCTCAGTTTTGGCACGAAACGTGCGTTTCACTCTCCGAATTGCTCCTTTTTGCTCAAAACGTGCGTTTCGTGCACAGAATCGCCGTTTTCGCTCAGTTTTAGCACAAAACGATCGTTTCACGCACCGAATTGCTCCGTTAGGCTCAAAACGTGCGTTTCGTGCACAGAGTCGCCGCTTTTGCTTACTTCTCGCACAAGACGTGCGTTTTGAGCACAGAATCGCCGCTTTTGCTCTGTTTTTGCTCAAAACGTGCGTTTCGTGCACAGAATCGCCGCTTTTGCACAGTATTGGCACAAAACGTGCGTTTCGTGCACAGAATCGACACTTTTGCTCAGTTTTGGAGCAAAACGTGCGTTTCACGCACCGAATTACTCCTTTTGGGACAAAAACGGGTTCCGTGCACAGAATCGCCGCTTTTGCTCAGTTTTGGCTCAAAACGTACGTTTCGTGCACAGAATCGCCGCTTTTGCTCAGTTTTGGAACAAAACCAGCGTTTCGTGCACAGAATCGCCGCTTTTGCTCAGTTTTCGCACAAAACCTGCGTTTCGTGCACAGAATCGCCGCTTTTTCTCAGTTCTCGCACAAAGCGTGCTTTTCGTGCACCGAATCGCCGCTTTTGCTCAGTTCTCGCACAAAACGTGCGTTTCGTGCACAGAATCGCTGCTTTTGCTCAGTTTTGGCACATAACGTGCGTATCGTGCACCGAATTGATCATTTTGGAATAAAACGGGCGTTTCGTGCACAAATACGCCGCTTTTGCTCAGTTTTGGCACAAAACCCGCGTTTCGTGCACAGAATCGCCGCTTTTGCTCAGTTTTGGTACAAACCGTGCGCTTCGTGCACAGAATCGACTCTATTCCTCACTTTTGGCTCATAACGTGTGTTTCGTGCATAGAATTGCTGCTTTTGCTCAGTTTTGGCACAAAACGTGCGTTTCACGCACCGAATTGCTCCTTTAGGCTCAAAACGTGCGTTTCGTGCACAGAATCGCCGCTTTTGCTCAGTTCTCGCACAAAACGTGCATTTCGTGCACAGAATCGCCGCTTTTGCTCAGTTTTGGCACAAAACGTACGTTTCACGCACCGAACTACTCCTTTTGGGACAAAAAGGGGTTCCGTGCACAGAATCGCCGCTTTTGCTCAGTTCTCGCACAAAACGTGCGTTTCCTGCACAGAGTCGCCGCTCTTGCTCAGTTTTGGCACAAAACGTGCGTTTCACGCCCCGAATTGCTCCTTTTGGAACAAAACGAGCGTTTCGAGCACAGAATCGCCGCTTTTGCTCAGTTTTGTCACAAATCGTGCGTTTCGTGCACAGAATCGCCGCTTTTGCTCAGTTTTGGCACAAAACGTGCGTTTCGTGCACAGAATCGCCGCTCTTGCTCAGTTTTGGCACACAACGTGCGTTTCGTGCACAGAATCGTCGCTTTTGTTCAGTTTCGGCACAAAACGTGCGCTTCACGCACCCAATTGCTCCTTCTGCCACAAAACGTGCGTTTCGTGCGCGGAATCGCCGCTTTTGCTCAGTTTTGGCACAAAACGTGCGTTTCACTCACCGAATTGCTCCGTCTGGCACAAACCGAACGTTTCGTGCACAGAATCGACGCATTTGCTCAGTTTTGGCACAAAACGTGCGTTTCGTGCACAGAATCGCCGCTCTTGCTCAGTTTTGGCACACAACGTGCGTTTCGTGCACAGAATCGCCGCTTTTGCTCAGTTTTAGAACAAAACCTGCGTTTCGTGCACAGAATCGCCGCTTTTGAACAGTTTTGGTACAAAACGTGCGTTTCACGCACCGAATTGCTTCTTTTGGCACAAACCGTGCGTTTCGAGCACAGAATCGCCGGTTTTGCTCAGTTCTCGCACAAAACGTGCGTTTCGTGCACAGAGTCGCCGCTTTTGCTCAGTTCTCGCACAAAACGCGCGTTTCGAGCTCGTAATCGCCGCTTTTGCTCAGTTTTGGCACAAAACGTACGTTTCGTGCACAGAATCGCCGCTTTTGCTCAGTTTTGGCACAAAACGTACGTTTCACGCACCGAATTACTCCTTTTGGGACAAAAAGGGGTTCCGTGCACAGAATCGCCGCTTTTGCTCAGTTTTGGCTCAAAACGTGCGTTTCGTGCACAGAATCGCCGCTTTTGCTCAGTTCTCGCACAAAACGTGCGTTTCCTGCACAGAGTCGCCGCTCTTGCTCAGTTTTGGCACAAAACGTGCGTTTCACGCCCCGAATTGCTCCTTTTGGAACAAAACGAGCGTTTCGAGCACAGAATCGCCGCTTTTGCTCAGTTTTGTCACAAATCGTGCGTTTCGTGCACAGAATCGCCGCTTTTGCTCAGTTTTGGCACAAAACGTGCGTTTCACTCACCGAATTGCTCCGTCTGGCACAAACCGAACGTTTCGTGCACAGAATCGACGCATTTGCTCAGTTTTGGCACAAAACGTGCATTTCGTGCACAGAATCGCCGCTTTTGCTCAGTTTTGGCACAAAACGTGCGTTTCGTGCACAGAATCGCCGCTCTTGCTCAGTTTTGGCACACAACGTGCGTTTCGTGCACAGAATCGCCGCTTTTGCTCAGTTTTAGAACAAAACCTGCGTTTCGTGCACAGAATCGCCGCTTTTGAACAGTTTTGGTACAAAACGTGCGTTTCACGCACCGAATTGCTTCTTTTGGCACAAACCGTGCGTTTCGAGCACAGAATCGCCGCTTTTGCTCAGTTCTCGCACAAAACGTGCGTTTCGTGCACAGAGTCGCCGCTTTTGCTCAGTTCTCGCACAAAACGCGCGTTTCGAGCTCGTAATCGCCGCTTTTGCTCAGTTTTGGCACAAAACGTGCGTTTCGTGCACAGAATCGCCGCTTTTGCACAGTATTGGCACAAAACGTGCGTTTCGTGCACAGAATCGCCGCTTTTGCTCAGTTTTGGCACAAAACGTGCGTTTCACGCACCGAATTGCTCCTCCTGGCACAAAACGTGCGTTTCGTGCACAGAATCGCCACTTTAGCTCAGCTTTGGCACAAACGTATGTTTCACGCACCGAATTACCCCTTTTGGGACAAAAAGGGTTTCCGTGCACAGAATCGCCGCTTTTGCTCAATTTTGGCTCAAAACGTGCGTTTCGTGCACAGAATCGCCGCTTTTGCTCAGTTTTGGTACAAAACGTTGCGTTTCACGCACCGAACTGCTCCTTCTGGCACAAAACGTGCGTTTCGTGCACAAAATCACCGCTTTTGCTCAGTCTTGTCTCAAAACGTGCGTTTTGTGCACAGAATCACCGCATTTGCTCAGTTTTGGCTCAAAACGTGCGTTTCACGCACCGAAATACTCCTTCTGGCACAAAACCTGCGTTTCGTGCACAGAATCGCCGCTTTTGCTCTGTTTTGGCTCAAAACGTGCGCTTCGTGCACATAATCGCCGCTTTTGCTCAGTTTTGGCACGAAACGTGCGTTTCACTCTCCGAATTGCTCCTTTTTGCTCAAAACGTGCGTTTCGTGCACAGAATCGCCGTTTTCGCTCAGTTTTAGCACAAAACGATCGTTTCACGCACCGAATTGCTCCGTTAGGCTCAAAACGTGCGTTTCGTGCACAGAGTCGCCGCTTTTGCTTAGTTCTCGCACAAAACGTTCGTTTTGTGCACAGAATCGCCGCTTTTGCTCTGTTTTTGCTCAAAACGTGCGTTTCGTGCACAGAATCGCCGCTTTTGCACAGTATTGGCACAAAACGTGCGTTTCGTGCACAGAATCGACACTTTTGCTCAGTTTTGGAGCAAAACGTGCGTTTCACGCACCGAATTACTCCTTTTGGGACAAAAAGGGGTTCCGTGCACAGAATCGCCGCTTTTGCTCAGTTTTGGCTCAAAACGTACGTTTCGTGCACAGAATCGCCGCTTTTGCTCAGTTTTGGAACAAAACCAGCGTTTCGTGCACAGAATCGCCGCTTTTGCTCAGTTTTCGCACAAAACCTGCGTTTCGTGCACAGAATCGCCGCTTTTTCTCAGTTCTCGCACAAAGCGTGCTTTTCGTGCACCGAATCGCCGCTTTTGCTCAGTTCTCGCACAAAACGTGCGTTTCGTGCACAGAATCGCTGCTTTTGCTCAGTTTTGGCACATAACGTGCGTATCGTGCACCGAATTGATCATTTTGGAATAAAACGGGCGTTTCGTGCACAAATACGCCGCTTTTGCTCAGTTTTGGCACAAAACCCGCGTTTCGTGCACAGAATCGCCGCTTTTGCTCAGTTTTGGTACAAACCGTGCGCTTCGTGCACAGAATCGACTCTATTCCTCACTTTTGGCTCATAACGTGTGTTTCGTGCATAGAATTGCTGCTTTTGCTCAGTTTTGGCACAAAACGTGCGTTTCACGCACCGAATTGCTCCTTTAGGCTCAAAACGTGCGTTTCGTGCACAGAATCGCCGCTTTTGCTCAGTTCTCGCACAAAACGTGCATTTCGTGCACAGAATCGCCGCTTTTGCTCAGTTTTGGCACAAAACGTACGTTTCACGCACCGAATTACTCCTTTTGGGACAAAAAGGGGTTCCGTGCACAGAATCGCCGCTTTTGCTCAGTTTTGGCTCAAAACGTGCGCTTCGTGCAGAGAATCGCCGCTTTTGCTCAGTTCTCGCACAAAACGTGCGTTTCCTGCACAGAGTCGCCGCTCTTGCTCAGTTTTGGCACAAAACGTGCGTTTCACGCCCCGAATTGCTCCTTTTGGAACAAAACGAGCGTTTCGAGCACAGAATCGCCGCTTTTGCTCAGTTTTGTCACAAATCGTGCGTTTCGTGCACAGAATCGCCGCTTTTGCTCAGTTTTGGCACAAAACGTGCGTTTCGTGGACAGAATCGCCGCTCTTGCTCAGTTTTGGCACACAACGTGCGTTTCGTGCACAGAATCGTCGCTTTTGTTCAGTTTCGGCACAAAACGTGCGCTTCACGCACCCAATTGCTCCTTCTGCCACAAAACGTGCGTTTCGTGCGCGGAATCGCCGCTTTTGCTCAGTTTTGGCACAAAACGTGCGTTTCACTCACCGAATTGCTCCGTCTGGCACAAACCGAACGTTTCGTGCACAGAATCGACGCATTTGCTGAGTTTTGGCACAAAACGTGCATTTCGTGCACAGAATCGCCGCTTTTGCTCAGTTTTGGCACAAAACGTGCGTTTCGTGCACAGAATCGCCGCTCTTGCTCAGTTTTGGCACACAACGTGCGTTTCGTGCACAGAATCGCCGCTTTTGCTCAGTTTTAGAACAAAACCTGCGTTTCGTGCACAGAATCGCCGCTTTTGAACAGTTTTGGTACAAAACGTGCGTTTCACGCACCGAATTGCTTCTTTTGGCACAAACCGTGCGTTTCGAGCACAGAATCGCCGCTTTTGCTCAGTTCTCGCACAAAACGTGCGTTTCGTGCACAGAGTCGCCGCTTTTGCTCAGTTCTCGCACAAAACGCGCGTTTCGAGCTCGTAATCGCCGCTTTTGCTCAGTTTTGGCACAAAACGTGCGTTTCGTGCACAGAATCGCCGCTTTTGCACAGTATTGGCACAAAACGTGCGTTTCGTGCACAGAATCGCCGCTTTTGCTCAGTTTTGGCACAAAACGTGCGTTTCACGCACCGAATTGCTCCTCCTGGCACAAAACGTGCGTTTCGTGCACAGAATCGCCACTTTAGCTCAGCTTTGGCACAAACGTATGTTTCACGCACCGAATTACCCCTTTTGGGACAAAAAGGGTTTCCGTGCACAGAATCGCCGCTTTTGCTCAGTTTTGGCTCAAAACGTGCGTTTCGTGCACAGAATCGCCGCTTTTGTTCAGTTTTGGTACAAAACGTTGCGTTTCACGCACCGAACTGCTCCTTCTGGCACAAAACGTGCGTTTCGTGCACAGAGTCGCCGCTTTTGCTCAGTTTTGGCACAAAACGAGCGTTTCACGCACCGAATTGCTCCTTTAGGCTCAAAACGTGCGTTTCGTTCACAGAGTCGCCGCTTTTGCTCAGTTCTCGCACAAAACCTGCGTTTCGTGCACAGAATCGCCGCTTTTGCTCTGTTTTGGCTCAAAACGTGCGCTTCGTGCACATAATCGCCGCTTTTGCTCAGTTTTGGCACGAAACGTGCGTTTCACTCTCCGAATTGCTCCTTTTTGCTCAAAACGTGCGTTTCGTGCACAGAATCGCCGTTTTCGCTCAGTTTTAGCACAAAACGATCGTTTCACGCACCGAATTGCTCCGTTAGGCTCAAAACGTGCGTTTCGTGCACAGAGTCGCCGCTTTTGCTTAGTTCTCGCACAAAACGTGCGTTTTGTGCACAGAATCGCCGCTTTTGCTCTGTTTTTGCTCAAAACGTGCGTTTCGTGCACAGAATCGCCGCTTTTGCACAGTATTGGCACAAAACGTGCGTTTCGTGCACAGAATCGACACTTTTGCTCAGTTTTGGAGCAAAACGTGCGTTTCACGCACCGAATTACTCCTTTTGGGACAAAAAGGGGTTCCGTGCACAGAATCGCCGCTTTTGCTCAGTTTTGGCTCAAAACGTACGTTTCGTGCACAGAATCGCCGCTTTTGCTCAGTTTTGGAACAAAACCAGCGTTTCGTGCACAGAATCGCCGCTTTTGCTCAGTTTTCGCACAAAACCTGCGTTTCGTGCACAGAATCGCCGCTTTTGCTCAGTTTTGGCACACAACGTGCGTTTCGTGCACAGAATCGTCGCTTTTGTTCAGTTACGGCACAAAACGTGCGCTTCACGCACCCAATTGCTCCTTCTGCCACAAAACGTGCGTTTCGTGCGCGGAATCGCCGCTGATGCTCAGTTCTCGCACAAAACGTGCGTTTCACGCACCGAACTGCTCCTTCTGGCAGAAAACGTGCGTTTGGGGCACAGAATCGCCGCTTTTGCTCAGTTTTGACACAAAACGTGCGTTTCGTGCACAGAATCGCCGCTTTTGCTCAGTTTTGGTACAAAACGTGCGTTTCGTGCACAGAATCGCCGCATTTGCTCAGTTTTGACACAAAACGTGCGTTTCGTGCACAGAATCGCCGCTTTTGCTCAATTTTGGTACAAAACGTGCGTTTCACGCACCGAATTGCTTCTTTTTGGCACAAAACGTGCGTTTCGTGCACAGAATCGCCGCTTTTGCTCAGTTTTGTCTCAAAACGTGCGTTTTGTGCACAGAATCGACGCATTTGCTCAGTTTTGGCACGAAACGTGCATTTCGTGCACAGAATCGCCGCTTTTGCTTAGTTTTGGCACAAAACGTACGTTTCACGCACCGAATTACTCCTTTTGGGACAAAAAGGGGTTCCGTGCACAGAATCGCCGCTTTTGCTCAGTTTTGGCTCAAAACGTGCGTTTCGTGCACAGAATCGCCGCTTTTGCTCAGTTCTCGCACAAAACGTGCGTTTCCTGCACAGAGTCGCCGTTCTTGCTCAGTTTTGGCACAAAACGTGCGTTTCACGCCCCGAATTGCTCCTTTTGGCACAAAACGAGCGTTTCGAGCACAGAATCGCCGCTTTTGCTCAGTTTTGTCACAAATCGTGTGTTTCGTGCACAGAATCACCGCTTTTGCTCAGTTTTGGCACAAAACGTGCGTTTCGTGCACAGAATCGCCGCTCTTGCTCAGTTTTGGCACACAACGTGTGTTTCGTGCACAGAATCGTCGCTTTTGTTCAGTTTCGGCACAAAACGTGCGCTTCACGCACCCAATTGCTCCTTCTGCCACAAAACGTGCGTTTCGTGCGCGGAATCGCCGCTTATGCTCAGTTCTCGCACAAAACGTGCGTTTCACGCACGGAACTGCTCCTTCTGGCAGAAAACGTGCGTTTGGGGCACAGAATCGCCGCTTTTGCTCAGTTTTGACACAAAACGTGCGTTTCGTGCACAGAATCGCCGCTTTTGCTCAGTTTTGGTACAAAACGTGCGTTTCACGCACCGAATTGCTTCTTTTTGGCACAAAACGTGCGTTTCGTGCACAGAATCGCCGCTTTTGCTCAGTTTTGTCTCAAAACGTGCGTTTTGTGCACAGAATCGACGCATTTGCTCAGTTTTGGCACGAAACGTGCGTTTCGTGCACAGAAACGACGCATTTGCTCCGTTTTGGCACGAAACGTGCGTTTCGTGCACAGAATCGCCACTTTTGCTCTGTTTTGGCTCAAAACGTGCGGTTCGTGCACAGAATCGCCGCTTTTGCTCAGTTTTGGCACGAAACGTGCGTCTCACTCTCCGAATTGCTCCTTTTGGCACAAAACGTGCGTTTCGTGCACAGAATCGCCGTTTTCGCTCAGTTTTGGCACAAAACGATCGTTTCACGCACCGAATTGCTCCGCTAGGCTCAAAACGTGCGTTTCGTGCACAGAGTCGCCGCTTTTGCTTAGTTCTCGCACAAAACGTGCGTTTCGTGCACAGAATCGCCGCTTTTGCTCAGTTCTCGCACAAAACGTGCGTTTCCTGCACAGAGTCGCCGCTCTTGCTCAGTTTTGGCACAAAACGTGCGTTTCACGCCCCGAATTGCTCCTTTTGGCACAAAACGAGCGTTTCGAGCACAGAATCGCCGCTTTTCCTCAGTTTTGGCTCAAAACGTGCGCTTCGTGCACAGAATCGCCGCTTTTTCTCAGTTTTGGCACAAAACGAGCGTTTCACTCACCGAACTGCTCCTTCTGGCACAAAACGTGCGTTTCGTGCACAGAATCGCCACTTTTGCTGAGGTTTGGCACAAAACGTGCGTTTCGTGCACGGAATAGCCGCTTTTGCTCAGTTTTGGCACAAAACGTGCGTTTCACGCCCCGAATTGCTCCTTTTGGCACAAAACGAGCGTTTCGTGCACAGAATAGCCGCTTTTGCTCAGTTTTGGTACAAAACGTGCGTTTCACGCACCGAAATACTCCTTCTGGCACAAAACCTGCGTTTCGTGCACAGAATCGCCGCTTTTGCTCTGTTTTGGCTCAAAACGTGCGCTTCGTGCACAGAATCGCCGCTTTTGCTCAGTTTTGGCACGAAACGTGCGTCTCACTCTCCGAATTGCTCCTTTTGGCACAAAACGTGCGTTTCGTGCACAGAATCGCCGTTTTCGCTCAGTTTTGGCACAAAACGATCGTTTCACGCACCGAAATGCTCCGTTAGGCTCAAAACGTGCGTTTCGTGCACAGAGTCGCCGCTTTTGCTTAGTTCTCGCACAAAACGTGCGTTTCGTGCACAGAATCGCCGCTTTTGCTCAGTTCTCGCACAAAACGTGCGTTTCCTGCACAGAGTCGCCGTTCTTGCTCAGTTTTGGCACAAAACGTGCGTTTCACGCCCCGAATTGCTCCTTTTGGCACAAAACGAGCGTTTCGAGCACAGAATCGCCGCTTTTGCTCAGTTTTGTCACAAATCGTGTGTTTCGTGCACAGAATCACCGCTTTTGCTCAGTTTTGGCACAAAACGTGCGTTTCGTGCACAGAATCGCCGCTCTTGCTCAGTTTTGGCACACAACGTGTGTTTCGTGCACAGAATCGTCGCTTTTGTTCAGTTTCGGCACAAAACGTGCGCTTCACGCACCCAATTGCTCCTTCTGCCACAAAACGTGCGTTTCGTGCGCGGAATCGCCGCTTATGCTCAGTTCTCGCACAAAACGTGCGTTTCACGCACGGAACTGCTCCTTCTGGCAGAAAACGTGCGTTTGGGGCACAGAATCGCCGCTTTTGCTCAGTTTTGACACAAAACGTGCGTTTCGTGCACAGAATCGCCGCTTTTGCTCAGTTTTGGTACAAACCGTGCGTTTCACGCACCGAATTGCTTCTTTTTGGCACAAAACGTGCGTTTCGTGCACAGAATCGCCGCTTTTGCTCAGTTTTGTCTCAAAACGTGCGTTTTGTGCACAGAATCGACGCATTTGCTCAGTTTTGGCACGAAACGTGCGTTTCGTGCACAGAAACGACGCATTTGCTCCGTTTTGGCACGAAACGTGCGTTTCGTGCACAGAATCGCCACTTTTGCTCTGTTTTGGCTCAAAACGTGCGGTTCGTGCACAGAATCGCCGCTTTTGCTCAGTTTTGGCACGAAACGTGCGTCTCACTCTCCGAATTGCTCCTTTTGGCACAAAACGTGCGTTTCGTGCACAGAATCGCCGTTTTCGCTCAGTTTTGGCACAAAACGATCGTTTCACGCACCGAATTGCTCCGCTAGGCTCAAAACGTGCGTTTCGTGCACAGAGTCGCCGCTTTTGCTTAGTTCTCGCACAAAACGTGCGTTTCGTGCACAGAATCGCCGCTTTTGCTCAGTTCTCGCACAAAACGTGCGTTTCCTGCACAGAGTCGCCGCTCTTGCTCAGTTTTGACACAAAACGTGCGTTTCACGCCCCGAATTGCTCCTTTTGGCACAAAACGAGCGTTTCGAGCACAGAGTCGCCGCTTTTGCTTAGTTCTCGCACAAAACGTGCGTTTCGTGCACAGAATCGCCGCTCTTGCTCAGTTTTGGCACACAACGTGTGTTTCGTGCACAGAATCGTCGCTTTTGTTCAGTTTCGGCACAAAACGTGCGCTTCACGCACCCAATTGCTCCTTCTGCCACAAAACGTGCGTTTCGTGCGCGGAATCGCCGCTTATGCTCAGTTCTCGCACAAAACGTGCGTTTCACGCACGGAACTGCTCCTTCTGGCAGAAAACGTGCGTGTCGTGCACTGAATCGCCACTTTTGCTGAGGTTTGGCACAAAACGTGCGTTTCGTGCACAGAATCGCCGCTTTTGCTCAGTTTTGGCACGAAACGTGCGTCTCACACTCCGAATTGCTCCTTTTGGCACAAAACGTGCGTTTCGTGCACAGAATCGCCGTTTCCGCTCAGTTTTGGCACAAAACGATCGTTTCACGCACCGAATTGCTCCGTTAGGCTCAAAACGTGCGTTGCGTGCACAGAATCGCCGCTTTTGCTCAGTTTTGGCACAAAACGAGCGTTTCACGCACCGAATTGCTCCTTTAGGCTCAAAACGTGCGTTTCGTTCACAGAGTCGCCATTTTTGCTCAGTTCTCGCACAAAACGGGCGTTTCGAGCTCGGAATCGCCGCTTTTGCTCAGTTTTGGCACAAAACGTGCGTTTCGTGCACAGAATCGCCGCTTTTGCTCAGTTTTCGCACAAAACCTGCGTTTCGTGCACAGAATCGCCGCTTTTTCTCAGTTCTCGCACAAAGCGTGCCTTTCGTGCACCGAATCGCTGCTTTTGCTCAGTTTTGGCACATAACGTGCGTATCGTGTACCGAATTGATCCTTTTGGAATAAAACGGGCGTTTCGTGCACAAATACGCCGCTTTTGCTCAGTTTTGGCACAAAACCCGCGTTTCGTGCACAGAATCGCCGCTTTTGCTCAGTTTTGGTACAAACCGTGCGCTTCGTGCACAGAATCGACTCTATTCCTCACTTTTGGCTCATAACGTGTGTTTCGTGCATAGAATTGCTGCTTTTGCTCAGTTTTGGCACAAAACGTGCGTTTCACGCACCGAATTACTCCTTTTGGGACAAAAAGGGGTTCCGTGCACAGAATCGCCGCTTTTGCTCAGTTTTGGCTCAAAACGTGCGTTTCGTGCACAGAATCGCCGCTTTTGCTCAGTTCTCGCACAACACGTGCGTTTCCTGCACAGAGTCGCCGCTCTTGCTCAGTTTTGGCACAAAACGTGCGTTTCACGTCCCGAATTGCTCCTTTTGGCACAAAACGAGCGTTTCGAGCACAGAATCGCCGCTTTTGCTCAGTTTTGTCTCCAAACGTGCGTTTTGTGCACAGAATCGCCGCATTTGCTCAGTATTGGCACGAAACGTGCGTTTCGTGTACAGAATCGCCGCTTTTGCTCTGTTTTGGCTCAAAACGTGCGTTTAACGCACCGAAATACTCCTTCTGGCACAAAACCTGCGTTTCGCGCACAGAATCGCCGCTTTTGCTCTGTTTTGGCTCAAAACGTGCGCTTCGTGCACAGAATCGCCGCTTTCGCTCTGTTTTGGCTCAAAACGTGCGCTTCGTGCACAGAGTCGCCGCTTTTGCTCAGTTTTGGCACAAAACGGGCGTTTCACGAACCCAGTTGCTCCTTCTGGCACAAAACGTGCGTTTCGTGCACAGAATCGCCGCTTTTGCTCAGTTTTGGCTCAAAACGTGCGTTTCGTGCACAGAATCGCCGCTTTTGCTCAGTTCTCGCACAAAACGTGCGTTTCCTGCACAGAGTCGCCGCTCTTGCTCAGTTTTTTACAAAACGTGCGCTTCACGCCCCGAATTGCTCCTTTTGGCACAAAACGAGCGTTTCGAGCACAGAATCGCCGCTTTTGCTCAGTTTTGTCACAAATCGTGCGTTTCGTGCACAGAATCGCCGCTTTTGCTCAGTTCTCGCCCAAAACGTGCGTTTCGTGCACAGAATCGCCGCATTTGCTCAGTTTTGGCACAAAACGTGCGTTTCGTGCACCGAATCGCCGCTCTTGCTCAGTTTTGGCACACAACGTGCGTTTCGTGCACAGAATCGTCCCGTTTGTTCAGTTTTGGCACAAAGCGTGCGTTTCGCGCACCCAATTGCTCCTTCTGGCACAAAACGTGCGTTTCGTGCGCGGAATCGCCGCTTTTGCTCAGTTTTAGAACAAAACCTGCGTTTCGTGCACAGAATCGCCGCTTTTGCTCAGTTTTGGCTCAAAACGTGCGTTTCGTGTACAGATTCGCCGCTATTTCTCAGTTTTGGCACAAAACGTGCATTTCGTGCACAGAATCGCCGCTTTTGCTCAGTTTTGGTACAAAACGTGCGTTTCACGCACCGAATTGCTTCTTTTGGCACAAACCGTGCGTTTCGAGCACAGAATCGCCGCTTTTGCTCAGTTTGGCACAAAACGTGCGTTTCGTGCACAGAATCGCCGCGTTTGCTCAGTTTTGTCTCAAAACGAGCGTTTTGTGCACAGAATCGCCGCATTTGCTCAGTTTCGGCTCAAAACGTGCGTTTCACGCACCGAATTACTCCTTTTGGGACAAAAAGGGGTTCCGTGCACAGAATCGCCGCTTTTGCTCAGTTTTGGCTCAAAACGTGCGTTTCGTGCACAGAATCGCCGCTTTTGCTCAGTTCTTGCACAACACGTGCGTTTCCTGCACAGAGTCGCCGCTCTTGCTCAGTTTTGGCACAAAACGTGCGTTTCACGCCCCGAATTGCTCCTTTTGGCACAAAACGAGCGTTTCGAGCACAGAATCGCCGCTTTTGCTCAGTTTTGGCTCAAAACGTGCGCTTCGTGCACAGAATCGCCGCTTTTGCTCAGTTTGGCACAAAACGTGCGTTTCGTGCACAGAATCGCCGCTTTTGCTCAGTTTTGTCTCAAAACGTGCGTTTTGTGCACAGAATCGCCGCTTTTGCTCAGTTTTGGCTAAAAATGTGCGTTTCGTGCACAGAATCGCCGCTTTAGCTCAGTTTTGTCTCAAAACGTGTGTTTTGTGCACAGAATCGCCGCATTTGCTCAGTTTCGGCTCAAAACGTGCGTTTCACGCACCGAATTACTCCTTTTGGAACAAAAAGGGGTTCCGTGCACAGAATCGCCGCTTTTGCTCAGTTTTGGCTCAAAACGTGCGTTTCGTGCACAGAATCGCCGCTTTTGCTCAGTTCTCGCACAACACGTGCGTTTCCTGCACAGAGTCGCCGCTCTTGCTCAGTTTTGGCACAAAACGTGCGTTTCACGCCCCGAATTGCTCCTTTTGGCACAAAACGAGCGTTTCGAGCACAGAGTCGCCGCTTTTGCTTAGTTCTCGCACAAAACGTGCGTTTCGTGCACAGAATCGCCGCTCTTGCTCAGTTTTGGCACACAACGTGTGTTTCGTGCACAGAATCGTCGCTTTTGTTCAGTTTCGGCACAAAACGTGCGCTTCACGCACCCAATTGCTCCTTCTGCCACAAAACGTGCGTTTCGTGCGCGGAATCGCCGCTTATGCTCAGTTCTCGCACAAAACGTGCGTTTCACGCACGGAACTGCTCCTTCTGGCAGAAAACGTGCGTGTCGTGCACTGAATCGCCACTTTTGCTGAGGTTTGGCACAAAACGTGCGTTTCGTGCACAGAATCGCCGCTTTTGCTCAGTTTTGGCACGAAACGTGCGTCTCACACTCCGAATTGCTCCTTTTGGCACAAAACGTGCGTTTCGTGCACAGAATCGCCGTTTCCGCTCAGTTTTGGCACAAAACGATCGTTTCACGCACCGAATTGCTCCGTTAGGCTCAAAACGTGCGTTGCGTGCACAGAATCGCCGCTTTTGCTCAGTTTTGGCACAAAACGAGCGTTTCACGCACCGAATTGCTCCTTTAGGCTCAAAACGTGCGTTTCGTTCACAGAGTCGCCATTTTTGCTCAGTTCTCGCACAAAACGGGCGTTTCGAGCTCGGAATCGCCGCTTTTGCTCAGTTTTGGCACAAAACGTGCGTTTCGTGCACAGAATCGCCGCTTTTGCTCAGTTTTCGCACAAAACCTGCGTTTCGTGCACAGAATCGCCGCTTTTTCTCAGTTCTCGCACAAAGCGTGCCTTTCGTGCACCGAATCGCTGCTTTTGCTCAGTTTTGGCACATAACGTGCGTATCGTGTACCGAATTGATCCTTTTGGAATAAAACGGGCGTTTCGTGCACAAATACGCCGCTTTTGCTCAGTTTTGGCACAAAACCCGCGTTTCGTGCACAGAATCGCCGCTTTTGCTCAGTTTTGGTACAAACCGTGCGCTTCGTGCACAGAATCGACTCTATTCCTCACTTTTGGCTCATAACGTGTGTTTCGTGCATAGAATTGCTGCTTTTGCTCAGTTTTGGCACAAAACCCGCGTTTCGTGCACAGAATCGCCGCTTTTGCTCAGTTTTGGCTCAAAACGTGCGCTTCGTGCACAGAATCGCCGCTTTTGCTCAGTTTGGCACAAAACGTGCGTTTCGTGCACAGAATCGCCGCTTTTGCTCAGTTTTGTCTCAAAACGTGCGTTTTGTGCACAGAATCGCCGCTTTTGCTCAGTTTTGGCTAAAAATGTGCGTTTCGTGCACAGAATCGCCGCTTTAGCTCAGTTTTGTCTCAAAACGTGTGTTTTGTGCACAGAATCGCCGCATTTGCTCAGTTTCGGCTCAAAACGTGCGTTTCACGCACCGAATTACTCCTTTTGGAACAAAAAGGGGTTCCGTGCACAGAATCGCCGCTTTTGCTCAGTTTTGGCTCAAAACGTGCGTTTCGTGCACAGAATCGCCGCTTTTGCTCAGTTCTCGCACAACACGTGCGTTTCCTGCACAGAGTCGCCGCTCTTGCTCAGTTTTGGCACAAAACGTGCGTTTCACGCCCCGAATTGCTCCTTTTGGCACAAAACGAGCGTTTCGAGCACAGAATCGCCGCTTTTGCTCAGTTTTGGCTCAAAACGTTGCGTTTCACGCACTGAACTGCTCCTTCTGGCACAAAACGTGCGTTTCGTGCACAGAATCGCCACTTTTGCTCAGTTTTGGGATAAAACGTGCGTTTCGTGCACAGAATCGACGCTTTTGCTCAGTTTTGGCACAAAACGTGCGTTTCGTGCACCGAATCGCCGCTCTTGCTCAGTTTTGGCACACAACGTGCGTTTCGTGCACAGAATCGTCCCGTTTGTTCAGTTTTGCACAAAGCGTGCGTTTCACGCACCCAATTGCTCCTTCTGGCACAAAACGTGCGTTTCGTGCGCGGAATCGCCGCTTTTGCTCAGTTTTAGAACAAAACCTGCGTTTCGTGCACAGAATCGCCGCTTTTGCTCAGTTTTGTCTCAAAACGAGCGTTTTGTGCACAGAATCGCCGCATTTGCTCAGGTTTGGCGCAAAACGTGCGTTTCACGCACCGAAATACTCCTTCTGGCACAAAACCTGCGTTTCGTGCACAGAATCGCCGCTTTTGCTCAGTTTTGGCTCAAAACGTGCGTTTCGTGCACAGAATCGCCGCTTTTGCTCAGTTCTCGCACAAAACGTGCGTTTCCTGCACAGAGTCGCCGCCCTTGCTCAGTTTTGGCACAAAACGTGCGTTTCACGCACCGAATTGCTCCTTTTGGCACAAAACGAGCGTTTCGAGCACAGAATCGCCGCTTTTGCTCAGTTTTGGCTCAAAACGTGCGCTTCGTGCACAGAATCGCCGCTTTTTCTCAGTTTTGGCACAAAACGAGCGTTTCACTCACCGAACTGCTCCTTCTGGCACAAAACGTGCGTTTCGTGCACAGAATCGCCACTTTTGCTGAGGTTTGGCACAAAACGTGCGTTTCGTGCACAGAATCGCCGCTTTTGCTCAGTTTTGGTACGAAACATGCGTTTCACGCAACGAATTGCTTCTTTTGGCACAAACCGTGCGTTTCGAGCACAGAATCGCCGCTTTTGCTCAGTTTGGCACAAAACGTGCGTTTCGTGCACAGAATCGCCGCTTTTGCTCACTTTTGGCTCAAAACGTGCGTTTCGTGCACAGAGTCGCCGCTTTTGCTCAGTTTTGGCACAAAACGGGTGTTTCACGAACCCAGTTGCTCCTTCTGGAACAAAACGTGCGTTTCGTGCACAGAATCGCCGCTTTTGCTCAGTTTTGGCTCAAAACGTGCGTTTCGTGCACAGAATCGCCGCTTTTGCTCAGTTCTCGCACAAAACGTGCGTTTCCTGCACAGAGTCGCCGCTCTTGCTCAGTTTTTTCACAAAACGTGCGTTTCACGCCCCGAATTGCTCCTTTTGGCACAAAACGAGCGTTTCGAGCACAGAATCGCCGCTTTTGCTTAGTTTTGTCACAAATCGTGCGTTTCGTGCACAGAATCGCCGCTTTTGCTCAGTTTTGTCTCAAAATGTGCGTTTTGTGCACAGAATCGCCGCTTTTGCTCAGTTCTCGCCCAAAACGTGCGTTTCGTGCACAGAATCGCCGCATTTGCTCAGTTTTGGCACAAAACGTGCGTTTCGTGCACAGAATCGCCGCTTTTGCTCAGTTTTGGTACAAAACGTTGCGTTTCACGCACCGAACTGCTCCTTCTGGCACAAACCGTGCGTTTCGTGCACAGAATCGCCACTTTTCCTCAGTTTTGGGATAAAACCTGCGTTTCGTGCACAGAATCGCCGCTTTTGCTCAGTTTGGCACAAAACGTGCGTTTCGTGCACAGAATCGCCGCTTTTGCTCACTTTTGGCTCAAAACGTGCGTTTCGTGCACAGAGTCGCCGCTTTTGCTCAGTTTTGGCACAAAACGGGCGTTTCACGAACCCAGTTGCTCCTTCTGGAACAAAACGTGCGTTTCGTGCACAGAATCGCCGCTTTTGCTCAGTTTTGGCTCAAAACGTGCGATTCGTGCACAGAATCGCCGCTTTTGCTCAGTTCTCGCACAAAACGTGCGTTTCCTGCACAGAGTCGCTACTCTTTCTCAGTTTTTTCACAAAACGTGCGTTTCACGCCCCGAATTGCTCCTTTTGGCACAAAACGAGCGTTTCGAGCACAGAATCGCCGCTTTTGCTCAGTTTTGTCACAAATCGTGCGTTTCGTGCACAGAATCGCCGCTTTTGCTCAGTTTTGTCTCAAAATGTGCGTTTTGTGCACAGAATCGCCGCTTTTGCTCAGTTCTCGCCCAAAACGTGCGTATCGTGCACAGAATCGCCGCTTTTGCTCAGTTTTGGCACGAAACGTGCGTCTCACTCTCCGAATTGCTCCTTTTGGCACAAAACGTGCGTTTCGTGCACAGAATCGCCGTTTTCGCTCAGTTTTGGCACAAAACGATCGTTTCACGCACCGAATCGCTCCGTTAGGCTCAAAACGTGCGTTTCGTGCACAGAGTCGCCGCTTTTGCTTAGTTCTCGCACAAAACGTGCGTTTCGTGCACAGAATCGCCGCTTTTGTTCAGTTCTCGCACAAAACGTGCGTTTCGTGCACAGAATCGGCGCTTTCGCTCAGTATTGGCTCAAAACGTGCGTTGCGTGCACAGAATCGCCGCTTTTGCTCAGTTCTCGCACAAAACGTGCGTTTCGTGCGCGGAATCGCCGCTTATGCTCAGTTCTCGCACAAAACGTGCGTTTCACGCACCGAACTGCTCCTTCTGACAGAAAACGTGCGTTTGGGGCACAGAATCGCCGCTTTTGCTCAGTTTTGAAACAAACCGTGCGTTTCGTGCACAGAATAGCCGCTTTTGCTCAGTTTTGGTACAAAACGTGCGTTTCACGCACCGAAATACTCCTTCTGGCACAAAACCTGCGTTTCGTGCACAGAGTCGCCGCTTTTGCTCGCTTTTGGCTCAAAACGTGCGTTTCGTGCACAGAGTCGCCGCTTTTGCTCAGTTTTGGCACAAAACGAGCGTTTCACGCACCGAATTGCTCCTTTAGGCTCAAAACGTGCGTTTCGTTCACAGAGTCGCCGCTTTTGCTCAGTTCTCGCACAAAACGGGCGTTTCGAGCTCGGAATCGCCGCTTTTGCTCAGTTTTGGCACAAAACGTGCGTTTCGTGCACAGAATCGCCGCTTTTGCTCAGTTTTCGCACAAAACCTGCGTTTCGTGCACAGAATCGCTGCTTTTGCTCAGTTTTGGCACATAACGTGCGTATCGTGTACCGAATTGATCCTTTTGGAATAAAACAGGCGTTTCGTGCACAAATACGCCGCTTTTGCTCAGTTCTCGCACAAAACGGGCGTTTCGAGCTCGGAATCGCCGCTTTTGCTCAGTTTTGGTACAAACCGTGCGCTTCTTGCACAGAATCGACTCTATTCCTCACTTTTGGCTCATAACGTGTGTTTCGTGCATAGAATTGCTGCTTTTGCTCAGTTTTGGCACAAAACGTGCGTTTCTCGCACCGAATTACTCCTTTTGGGACAAAAAGGGGTTCCGTGCACAGAATCGCCGCTTTCGCTCAGTTTTGGCTCAAAACGTACGTTTCGTGCACAGAATCGCCGCTTTTGCTTAGTTTTGGAACAAAACCAGCGTTTCGTGCACAGAATCGCCGCTTTTGCTCAGTTTTCGCACAAAACCTTCGTTTCGTGCACAGAATCGCCGCTTTTTCTCAGTTCTCGCACAAAGCGTGCTTTTCGTGCACCGAATCGCCGCTTTTGCTCAGTTCTCGCACAAAACGTGCGTTTCGTGCACAGAATCGCTGCTTTTGCTCAGTTTTGGCACATAACGTGCGTATCGTGTACCGAATTGATCCTTTTGGAATAAAACGGGCGTTTCGTGCACAAATACGCCGCTTTTGCTCAGTTTTGGCACAAAACCCGCGTTTCGTGCACAGAATCGCCGCTTTTGCTCAGTTTTGGTACAAACCGTGCGCTTCGTGCACAGAATCGACTCTATTCCTCACTTTTGGCTCATAACGTGTGTTTCGTGCATAGAATTGCTGCTTTTGCTCAGTTTTCGCACAAAACGTGCGTTTCACGCACCGAATTACTCCTTTTGGGACAAAAAGGGGTTCCGTGCACAGAATCGCCGCTTTTGTTCAGTTTTGGCTCAAAACGTGCATTTCGTGCACAGAATCGCCGCTTTTGCTCAGTTCTCGCACAAAACGTGCGTTTCCTGCACAGAGTCGCCGCTTTTGCTCAGTTTTGGCACAAAGCGAGCGTTTCACGCACCGAATTGCCCCTTTAGGCTCAAAACGTGCGTTTCGTTCACAGAGTCGCCGCTTTTGCTCAGTTCTCGCACAAAACGTGCGTTTCGAGCTCGGAATCGCCGCTTCTGCTCAGTTTTGGCACAAAACGTGCGTTTCGTGCACAGAATCGCCGCTTTTGCTCAGTTTTGTCTCATAACGTGCGTATCGTGTACCGAATTGATCCTTTTGGAATAAAACGGGCGTTTCGTGCACAAATACGCCGCTTTTGCTCAGTTTTGGCACAAAACCCGCGTTTCGTGCACAGAATCGCCGCTTTTGCTCAGTTTTGGTACAAACCGTGCGCTTCGTGCACAGAATCGACTCTATTCCTCACTTTTGGCTCATAACGTGTGTTTCGTGCATAGAATTGCTGCTTTTGCTCAGTTTTGGCACAAAACGTGCGTTTCACGCACCGAATCACTCCTTTTGGGACAAAAAGGGGTTCCGTGCACAGAATCGCCGCTTTTGCTCAGTTTTGGCTCAAAACGTGCGTTTCGTGCACAGAATCGCCGCTTTTGCTCAGTTCTCGCACAAAACGTGCGTTTCCTGCGCAGAGTCGCCGCTTTTGCTCAGTTTTGGCACAAAGCGAGCGTTTCACGCACCGAATTGCCCCTTTAGGCTCAAAACGTGCGTTTCGTTCACAGAGTCGCCGCTTTTGCTCAGTTCTCGCACAAAACGTGCGTTTCGAGCTCGGAATCGCCGCTTCTGCTCAGTTTTGGCACAAAACGTGCGTTTCGTGCACAGAATCGCCGCTTTTGCTCAGTTTTGTCTCAGAACGTGCGTTTCGTGCACACAATCGCCGCTTTTGCTCAGTTCTCGCACAAAACGTGCGTTTCGTGCACAGAGTCGCGGCTCTTGCTCAGTTTTGGCACAAAACGTGCGTTTCACGCCCCGAATTGCTCCTTTTGGCACAAAACGAGCGTTTCGAGCACAGAATCGCCGCTTTTGCTCAGTTTTGTCACAAATCGTGCGTTACGTGCACAGAATCGCCGCTTTTGCTCAGTTTTGTCTCAAAACGTGTGTTTTGTGCACAGAATCGCCGCATTTGCTCAGTTTTGGCTCAAAACGTGCGTTTCGTGCGCAGAGTCGCCGCTTTTGCTCAGCTTTGTCACAAAACGTGCGTTTCACGCACCCAATTGCTCCTTCTGGCACAGAACATGCGTTTCGTGCACAGAATCGCCGCTTTTGCTCAGTTTTGGCACAAAACGTGCGTTTCACTCACCGAATTGCTCCGTCTGGCACAAACTGAACGTTTCGTGCACAGAATCGACGCATTTGCTCAGTTTTGGCACAAAACGTGCGTTTCGTGCACAGAATCGCCGCTTTTGCTCAGTTTTGGCACAAAACGTGCGTTTCGTGCACAGAATCGCCGCTCTTGCTCAGTTTTGGCACACAACGTGCGTTTCGTGCACAGAATCGTCGCTTTTGTTCAGTTTCGGCACAAAACGTGCGCTTCACGCACCCAATTGCTCCTTCTGCCACAAAACGTGCGTTTCGTGCGCGGAATCGCCGCTTATGCTCAGTTCTCGCACAAAACGTGCGTTTCACGCACCGAACTACTCCTTCTGGTAGAAAACGTGCGTTTGGGGCACAGAATCGCCGCTTTTGCTCAGTTTTGAAACAAAACGTGCGTTGCGTGCACAGAATCGCCGCTTTTGCTCAGTTCTCGCACAAAACGTGCGTTTCGTGCACAGAATCGCCGCATTTGCTCAGTTTTGACACAAAACGTGCGTTTCGTGCACAGAATCGCCGCTTTTGCTCAGTTTTGGTACAAAACGTGCGTTTCACGCACCGAATTGCTTCTTTTGGCACAAACCGTGCGTATCGAACACAGAATCGCCGCTTTTGCTCAGTTTGGCACAAAACGTGCGTTTCGTGCACAGAATCGCCGCTATTGCTCAGTTTTGTCTCAAAACGTGCGTTTTGTGCACAGAATCGCCGCATTTGCTCAGTATTGGCACGAAACGTGCGTTTCGTGCACAGAATCGCCGCTTTTGCTCTGTTTTGGCTCAAAACGTGCGTTTCACGCACCGAAATACTCCTTCTGGCACAAAACGTGCGTTTCGTGCACAGAATCGCCGCTTTTGCTCTGTTTTTGCTCAAAACGTGCGCTTCGTGCACAGAATCGCCGCTTTTGCTCAGTTTTGGCACGAAACGTGCGTTTCACTCACCGAATTGCTCCTTTGGCACAAAACATGCGTTTCGTGCACAGAATCGCCGTTTTCGCTCAGTTTTGGCACAAAACGATCGTTTCACGCACCGAATTGCTCCGTTAGGCTCAAAACGTGCGTTTCGTGCACAGAGTCGCCGCTTTTGCTCAGTTCTCGCACAAAACGTGCGTTTCGTGCACAGAATCGCCGCTTTTGCCCAGTTTTGCCTCAAAACGTGCGTTTTGTGCACAGAATCGCCGCATTTACTCAGTTTTGGCACGAAACGTGCATTTCGTGCACAGAATCGCCGCTTTTGCTCAGTTTTGGCACAAAATGTGCGTTTCGAGCACAGAATCGCCGCTTTTGCACAGTTTTGGCTCAAAATGTGCGTTTCGAGCACAGAATCGCCGCTTTTGCTCGGTTTTGGCACAAAACGTGCGTTTCACGCACCGAATTACTCCTTTTGGGACAAAAAGGGGTTCCGTGCACAGAATCGCCGCTTTTGCTCAGTTTTGGCTCAAAACGTGCGTTTCGTGCACAGAATCGCCGCTTTTGCTCAGTTCTCGCACAACACGTGCGTTTCCTGCACAGAGTCGCCGCTCTTGCTCAGTTTTGGCACAAAACGTGCGTTTCACGTCCCGAATTGCTCCTTTTGGCACAAAACGAGCGTTTCGAGCACAGAATCGCCGCTTTTGCTCAGTTTTGTCTCCAAACGTGCGTTTTGTGCACAGAATCGCCGCATTTGCTCAGTATTGGCACGAAACGTGCGTTTCGTGTACAGAATCGCCGCTTTTGCTCTGTTTTGGCACAAAACGTGCGTTTCACGCACCGAATTACTCCTTCTGGCACAAAACGGGCGTACGTGCACAGAATCGCCGCTGTTGCTCAGTTTTAGCAAAATACATACGTTTCGTGCACCGAATTTCTCCTTTTGGCTCAAAACGTGCGTTTCGTGCACAGAATCGCCGCATTTGCTCAGTTTTGGCACAAAACGTGCGTTTCGTGAACAGAATCGCCGCTATTGCTCAGTTTTGGCACACAACGTGAGTTTCGTGCACAGAATCGTCGCTTTTGCTTAGTTTTGGCACAAAACCTGCGTTTCGTGCACAGAATCGCCGCTTTTGCTCAGTTTTGGCTCAAAATGTGCGTTTCGAGCACAGAATCGCCGCTTTTGCTCAGTTTTGGCACAAAACGTGCGTTGTACGCACCGAATTACTCCTTTTGGGTCAGAACGTGCGTTCCGTGCACAGAATCGCCGCTTTTGCTCAGGTTTGTCTCAGAACGTGCGTTTCGAGCACAGAATCGCCGCTTTTGCTCAGTTTTTGCACAAAACGTGCGTTTCACGCACCGAATTGCTCCTCTTCGCACAAAACGGGCATTTCGTGTACAGAATCGCCGCTTTTGCTCAGTTTTGGCGCAAAACGTTCGTTTCGTGCACAGAATCGCCGCTTTTGCTCAGTTTTGGCACAAAACGTGCGTTTCGTGCACAAAATCACCGGTTTTGCTCAGTTTTGGCACAAAAGGTGGGTTTCACGCCCCGAATTGCTCCTTTTGGCACAAAACTGGCGTTTCGTGCATTGAATCGCCGCTTCTGCTGAGTTTTGGCGCAAAACGTGCGTTTCGTGCAAATAATCGCCGCTTTAGCTCAGTTTTGGCACAAAACGTGCGTTTCACGCACCGCATTGTTCCTCTTCGAACAAAACGGACGTTTCGTGCACAGAATCGCCGCTTTTGCTCAGTTTTGGCGCAAAACGTGCGTTTCGTGCACAGAATCGCCGCTTTTGCTCAGTTTTGGAACATAACATGCGTTTCACGCACCGCATTGCTCCTCTTCGCACAAAACGGGCCTTTCGTGCACAGAATCGCCGCTTTTTCTCAGTTTTGGCGCAAAACGTGCGTTTCGTGCACAGAATCGCCGCTTTTGCTCAGTTTTGGCACAAAACCTGCGTTTCGTGCACAGAATCGCCGCTTTTGCTCATTATTGGCACAAAACGTGCGTTTCGTACACAGAATCGTCTCTTTTGCTCAGTTTTGGCACAAAACGCGGGTTTCACGCCCCGAATTGCTCCTTTTGGCACAAAACTGGCGTTTCGTGCACTGAATCGCCGCTTCTGCTGAGTTTTGGCGCAAAACGTGCGTTTCGTGCAAATAATCGCCGCTTTTGCTCAGTTTTGGCACAAAACGTGCGTTTCGTGCACAGAATCGCCGCTTTTGCTCAGTTTTGAAACAAAACCTGCGTTTCGTGCACAGAATCGCAGCTGTTGCTCATTATTGGCACAAAACGTGCGTTTTGTGCACAGAATCGCCGCTTTTGCTCAGTTTTGGCGCAAAACGTGCGTTTCGTGCACAGAATCGCCGCTTTTGCTCAGTTTTGGCACAAAACGGGCGTTTCGTGCACAGAATCGCCGCTTTTGCTTAGTTTTGGCACAAAACGTGCGTTTCACGCACCGAATTGCTCCTTTTCGCACAAAGCGTGCATTTCGTGCACAAAATCGCCGCTTTTGCTCAGTTTTGGCACAAAACGGGCGTTTCGTGCACAGAATCGCCGGTTTTGCACATTATTGGCACAAAGCGTGCGTTTCGTGCACGGAATCGCCGCTTTTGCTCATGTGACCGTTTATTTTCTACCCACGAGATTTCCCTTGGGCGACGGTTACATAATCTCTTTAAATACGCGGTTTCTAGATGAATTGACCGTACGCGATTTTAATTGATAAACACAATGTAACTATTTAGGATGTCAGAAAATGGAATTGATTAGGTGGAGGGATTCGGGCCTCCAGGTACTGGATAGCGGGGAGTTCTGATCGGTTGTTGAAAAAGTTGGAAACAATTTGTGATGTAAACGAAATATATATATATATTCTGGTGAAAATTGAGTGAACAAAATTTAGATTCGGCTGGTCACAATTCTGGTAAATGAACAGAACTTCGCGATTTGTACAGGCTTGATTACGTTTCGTACAGTCTTCCCGCGTTCACGAATGCAAATGTCTCAGTCCTTTCTTCTGTCACACGTTCGCGTGAAAACGCGAATATTTCGACCTTGGTTGTGGGGAAACGAATGTTTATCAATATTTGCGCGCGATATTGTTTCGGCAGATTAGGATAGACATAGATATAGATATATATATACAAGTTAAATATTTTACGTAACGGATAAAAGATTAGCTTTAAATATAAAATTATTAGTGATTGGCTTTAACGAAACCCTACTATTAGTGTGCAACGACGCGTGGATACTTTTGAATGTCCACCCGCAATTGCACACTAATTTCCCTCCCTGCGACTTCTACTATCCGATTCGCGATACAGTACTCGATAATGGATATGATGGATGGTTGTTTGAATCACTGCTCTCCAATCGCACGATTGAGGATCTGTCGCAGCACCCTCGCTCTCGGCCGAATAATCGGAGGAGGAGTCTGGGTGGAGACGCCACGAAGCCTCAATCAGGTTGAGACACCTAGGAGTTCACCTGAGGCACGAATGTGGGCTCGAGGTGTTCTCCGATGCCGGACGCCTGACTTCGACTGTGTACAATCCGATCGTGAATTTCGCGATACGTACGGTGCAGCAACACTCAGGTTGATCCTGCCGAGCAATTCGGGGAAGATCAAGTGGTGCCTGCACTATAACCTCACACGATCAATTGAGAACAACCAGAAGATGTCGGCAGGCACGAATCGTGGGCTGAGCGACACTTCGGTTACTCAATTAGAGTCGGTGAAGATTAATATACCGCGATGCCACCAAACAGAGCGATCACCGTGCCACACGGTCGTATCCACCTCTTCACAAAGGCATCCGAGTACATTCAAGAAGTGACGGCAGGGCACTTTCGTGAGCTGAGCGACACTTTGAATGCTCGAACGAGTCTGTGAGCGATGCCACGATCAAATGCCGGCAGAAATTGTGATAATGCTCACAATCGAGTCCACGTCTCACAAGGGCACACAGGGACAGCCAGAAGTTACGGCGGGACACTTTACGTGGGCCGAGCGATACTTCGACTGCCTGTATGAGCCTGGGAGCTGAGTCAGGATGTATGAGAATTATCCGATCTCAATCGTTCACGGATTCTGTGGTTTTGCCACGCGAGATTCTACCATCAGCAGTGACTCCAAACAACCTTACTCACCGTTTCGTTCCGCTCAGCGAAAATTGAGATTCTAATATTTACCACTCGTTATGATATTAAAATTTGATTTTATTTAATTGGTGACTACTACGCTGTACACGCCGGAACAACACAAAGAAAAGGATCGCGTTCTAGCTGTGCCACGGCGCGGTTTGTGCTCGTGACTCCTCGGTTTGAGGCGCGTATATAACGAGGGTAAGTTAGGCGGTTTGACCTCTCAATTATATACCGGTTTTCGCTGAACGGAATTGGAAACGCGTGTTACCTGGTTCGCTTCCAGACGTAGAGTAATTCTTGTTGTACGAGCATCGATCTCCTTCGATCTATATCGAGTGGGGATCGATGCGCACGCATATCTAATTAGTGGGGCGCTTCTCCTAAATTCTTTCGCACGCAACAAAGGACCACGGATCCTTACGGTGGTAGGGGAACCTGTCACACTCACACAATTACACTCGGCTGTTCGTGTGTCGTCTCTTGGTATGTAACCAGCACGGTTACACTCAGTTCTGGCACAAAACGGGCGTTTCGTGCACAGAATCGGCGCTTTTGCTCAGTTTGGCACAAAACGTGCGTTTCGTGCACAGAATCGCCGGTTTTGCTCAGTTTTGGCACAAAACCTGCGTTTCGTACTCAGAATCGCCGCTTTTGCTCGTTATTGGCACAAAACCTGCGTTTCGTGCACAGAATCGCCGCTTTTGCTTAGTTTTGGCACAAAACGTGCGTTTCACGCACCGAATTGCTCCTTCTGGCACAAAGCGTGCGTTTCGTGCACAAAATCGCCGCTTTTGCTCAGTTTTGGCACAAAACGGGCGTTTCGTGCACAGAATCGCCGCTTTTGCTCAGTTTTGGCACAAAACGTGCGTTCCGTGCACAGAATCGCCGCTTTTGCTCAGTTTTGGAGCAAAACGTGCGTTTCGTGCTCAGAATCGCCAGTTTTGCTCAGTTTTGTCACAAACCGAACGTTTCACGCACCGAATTGCTCCTTTTGGCACAAAACGGTCGCTTCGTGCACAGAACCGCCGCCTTTGCTCAGTTCTGGCACAAAACGTGCGTTTCGTGCACAGAATCGCCGGTTTTGCACATTATTGGCACAAAGCGTGCGTTTCGTGCACGGAATCGCCGCTTTTGCTCAGTTCTGGCACAAAACCTGCGTTTCGTGCACAGAATCGCCGCTTTTGCTTAGTTTTGGCACAAAACGTGCGTTTCACGCACCGAATTGCTCCTTCTGGCACAAAGCGTGCGTTTCGTGCACAAAATCGCCGCTTTTGCTCAGTTTTGTCACAAAACGTGCGTTTCACGAACCGAATTGCTCCTCTTCGCACAAAACGGGCATTTCGTGCACAGAATCGCTGCTTTTGCTCAGTTTTGCCACAAAACCTGCGTTTCGTGCACAGAATCGCCGCTTTTGCGTAGTTTTGGAATAAAACGTGCGCTTCACGCACCGAATTGCTCCTCTTCGCACAAAACGGGCATTTCATGTACAGAATCGCCGCTTTTGCTCAGTTTTGGCACAAAACATGAGCTTCGTGCACAGAGTTGCCGCTTTAGCTCAGTTTTGGCACGAAACCTGCGTTTTGTGCACAGAATCGCCGCTTTTGCGTAGTTTTGGAATAAAACGTGCGCTTCACGCACCGAATTGCTCCTTTCGGCACAAAACGGGCGTTTCGTGCACAGAATCGCCGCTTTTGCACAGTTTTGGCACAAAACGGGCATTTCGTGCACAGAATTGCCGCTTTTGCTCAGTTTTGTCACAAAACGTGCATGTCACGCACCAAATTGCTCCGTTTCGCACAAAACGGGCGTTTCGTGCACAGAATCGCCGCTTTTGCTCATTATTGGCACAAAACGTGCGTTTCGTACACAGAATCGTCTCTTTTGCTCAGTTTTGGCACAAAACGTGCGTTTCACGAACCGAATTGCTCCTCTTCGCACAAAACGGGCATTTCGTGCACAGAATCGCCGCTTTTGCTCAGTTTTGCCACAAAACCTGCGTTTCGTGCACAGAATCGCCGCTCTTGCTTAGTTTTGGCACAAAACGTGCGCTTCACGCACCGAATTGCTCCTTCTGGCATAAAGCGTGCGTTTCGTGCACAAAATCGCCGCTTTTGCTCAGTTTTGGCACAAAACGTGCGTTTTGTGCACAGAATCGCCGCTTTTGCTCAGTTTTGAAACAAAACCTGCGTTTCGTGCACAGAATCGCAGCTTTTGCTCACTATTGGCACAAAACGTGCGTTTCGTGCACGGAATCGCCGCTTTTGCTCAGTTCTGGCACACAACGTGCGTTTCGTGGACAGAACCGCCACTTTTGCTCAGTTTTGGCACAAAACCTGCGTTTCGTGCACAGAATCGCCGCTTTTGCTCATTATTGGCACAAAACGTGCGTTTCGTGCACGGAATCGCCGCTTTTGCTCAGTTCTGGCACACAACGTGCGTTTCGTGCACAGAACCGCCGCTTTTGCTCAGTTTTGGCATAAAACGTGCGTTTCGTGCACAGAATCGCCGGTTTTGCTCAGTTCTTCACAAAACGTGCGTTTCATGCACCGAATTGCTCCTCTTCGCACAAAACGGGCATTTCGTGCACAGAATCGCCGCTTTTGCTCATTATTGGCACAAAACGTGCGTTTCGTACACAGAATCGTCTCTTTTGCTCAGTTTTGGCACAAAACGTGGGTTTCACGCCCCGGATTGCTCCTTTTGGCACAAAACTGGCGTTTCGTGCACAGAATCTCCGCTTTTGCTTAATTTTGGCACAAAACGTGCGTTTCACGTACCGAATTGCGTCTTTTGGCACAAAACGGGCGTTTCGTGCATAGCATCGCCGATTTTGCTCAGCTTTGTCGCAAAACGTGCGTTTCACGCACCGAATCGCCGCTTTTGCTCAGTTTTGGCACAAAACCTGCGTTTCGTACGCCGAATCGCCGCTTTTGCTCGTTATTGGCGCAAAACATGCGTTTCGTGCACAGAATCGCCGCTTTTGCTCAGTTTTGCCACAAAACCTGCGTTTCGTGCACAGAATCGCCGCTTTTGCTCAGTTTTGAAACAAAACCTGCGTTTCGTGCACAGAATCGCAGCTTTTGCTCATTATTGGCACAAAACGTGCGTTTCGTGGACAGAATCGCCGGTTTTGCTCAGTTTTGTCACAAAACGTGCGTTTCACGCACCGAATTGCTCCTCTTCGCACAAAACGGGCATTTCATGTACAGAATCGCCGCTTTTGCTCAGTTTAGGCGCAAAACGTTTGTTTCGTGCACAGAATCGCCGCTTTTGCTCAATTTTGGCACAAAAAGTGCGTTTCGTGCACAGAGTCGCCGCTTTTGCTCAGTATTGGCACAAAACCTGCGTTTCGTGCACAGAATCTCCGCTTTTGCTTAATTTTGGCACAAAACGTGCGTTTCACGTACCGAATTGCGTCTTTTGGCACAAAACGGGCGTTTCGTGCATAGCATCGCCGCTTTTGCTCAGCTTTGTCGCAAAACGTGCGTTTCACGCACCGAATTACTCCTTCTGGCACAAAGTGTGCGTTTCGTGCACAGAATCGAAGCTTTTGCTCAGTTTTGGCACAAAACGTGCGTTTCGAGCACGGAATCGCCGGTTTTGCTCAGTTTTGTCACAAAACGTGCGTTTCACGCACCGAATTGCTCCTCTTCGCACAAAACGGGCATTTCGTGCACAGAATCGCCGCTTTTGCTCATTATTGGCACAAAACGTGCGTTTCGTGCACAGAATCGCCGCTTTTGCTCAGTTCTGGCACATAACGTGCGTTTCGTGCACAGAATCGCCGCTTTTGCACAGTTTTGGCACAAAACGGGCGTTTCACGCACCGAATTGCTCCTTCTGGCACAAAACGTGCGTTTCTTGCTCAGAATCACCGCTTTTGCTCGTTATTGGCAGAAAACATGCGTTTCGCGCACAGAATAGCCGCTTTTGCTCAGTTTTGACACAAAACGTGCGTTTCGTGCACAGAATCGCCGCTTTTGTTCGGTCTTGGCATAAAACGTGCGTTTCACGCACCGAATTGCTCCTTCTGGCACAAAGCGTGCGTTTCGTGCACAGAATCGCCGCTTTTGCTCAGTTTTGGCACAAAACGTGCGTTTCGGGCACAGAATCGCCGGTTTTGTTCAGTTTTGTCACAAAACGTGCGTTTCGCGCACCGAATTGCTCCTCTTCGCAAAAAACGGGCATTTCGTGCACAGAATTGCCGCTTTTGCTCAGTTTTGGCGCAAAACGTTCGTTTCGTGCACAGAATCGTCTCTTTTGCTCAGTTTTGGCACAAAACGCGGGTTTCACGCCCCGAATTGCTCCTTTTGGCACAAAACTGGCGTTTCGTGCACTGAATCGCCGCTTCTGCTGAGTTTTGGCGCAAAACGTGCGTTTCGTGCAAATAATCGCCGCTTTTGCTCAGTTTTGGCACAAAACGTGCGTTTCGTGCACGGAATCGCCGCTTTTGCTCAGTTCTGGCACAAAACGGGCGTTTCGTGCACAGAATCGGCGCTTTTGCTCAGTTTGGCACAAAACGTGCGTTTCGTGCACAGAATCGCCGGTTTTGCTCAGTTTTGGCACAAAACCTGCGTTTCGTACTCAGAATCGCCGCTTTTGCTCGTTATTGGCACAAAACCTGCGTTTCTCGCACAGAATCGCCGCTTTTGCTTAGTTTTGGCACAAAACGTGCGTTTCACGCACCGAATTGCTCCTTCTGGCACAAAGCGTGCGTTTCGTGCACAAAATCGCCGCTTTTGCTCAGTTTTGGCACAAAACGGGCGTTTCGTGCTCAGAATCGCCGCGTTTGCTCAGTTTTGGCACAAAACGTGCGTTCCGTGCACAGAATCGCCGGTTTTGCTCAGTTTTGTCACAAAACGTGCGTTTCACGCACCGAATTGCTCCTCTTCGCACAAAACGGGCATTTCATGTACAGAATCGCCGCTTTTGCTCACTTTTGGAGCAAAACGTGCGTTTCGTGCTCAGAATCGCCAGTTTTGCTCAGTTTTGTCACAAACCGAACGTTTCACGCACCGAATTGCTCCTTTTGGCACAAAACGGTCGCTTCGTGCACAGAATCGCCGCCTTTGCTCAGTTCTGGCACAAAACGTGCGTTTCGTGCACAGAATCGCCGGTTTTGCACATTATTGGCACAAAGCGTGCGTTTCGTGCACGGAATCGCCGCCTTTGCTCAGTTCTGGCACAAAACGGGCGTTTCGTGCACAGAATCGGCGCTTTTGCTCAGTTTGGCACAAAACGTGCGTTTCGTGCACAGAATCGCCGGTTTTGCTCAGTTTTGTCACAAAACGTGCGTTTCACGCACCGAATTGCTCCTCTTCGCACAAAACGGGCATTTCATGTACAGAATCGCCGCTTTTGCTCAGTTTAGGCGCAAAACGTTTGTTTCGTGCACAGAATCGCCGCTTTTGCTCAGTTTTGGCACAAAGCGTGCGTTTCGTGCACGGAATCGCCGCTTTTGCTCAGTTCTGGAACATAACGTGCGTTTCGTGCGCAGAATCGCCGCTTTTGCTCAGTTTTGGCACATAACGTGCGTTTCGTGCACAGAATTGCAGCTTTCGCTCAGTCTTGGCATAAGACGTGCGTTTCACGAACCGAATTGCTCCTCTTCGCACAAAGCGGGCATTTCGTGCACAGAATCGCTGCTTTTGCTCAGTTTTGCCACAAAACCTGCGTTTCGTGCACAGAATCGCCGCTTTTGCTCAGTTTTGGCACAAAACATGAGCTTCGTGCACAGAGTTGCCGCTTTAGCTCAGTTTTGGCACGAAACCTGCGTTTTGTGCACAGAATCGCCGCTTTTGCGTAGTTTTGGAACAAAACGTGCGCTTCACGCACCGAATTGCTCCTTTCGGCACAAAACGGGCGTTTCGTGCACAGAATCGCCGCTTTTGCACTGTTTTGGCACAAAACGGGCATTTCGTGCACAGAATTGCCGCTTTTGCTCAGTTTTGTCACAAAACGTGCATGTCACGCAACGAATTGCTCCGTTTCGCACAAAACGGGCGTTTCGTGCACAGAATCGCCGCTTTTGCTCATTATTGGCACAAAACGTGCGTTTCGTACACAGAATCGTCTCTTTTGCTCAGTTTTGGCACAAAACGTGGGTTTCACGCCCCGAATTGCTCCTTTTGGCACAAAACTGGCGTTTCGTGCACTGAATCGCCGCTTTTACTCAGTTTTGGCACAAAACGTGCGTTTCGTGCACAGAATCGCCGGTTTTGCTCAGTTTTGTCACAAAACGTGCGTTTCACGCACCGAATTGCTCCTGTTCGCACAAAACGGGCATTTCGTGTACAGAATCGCCGCTTTTGCTCAGTTTTGGCGCAAAACGTTCGTTTCGTGCACAGAATCGCCGCTTTTGCTCAGTTTTGGCACAAAACGTGCGTTTCGTGCGCAGGATCGCCGCTTTTGCTCAGTTTTGGCACAAAACCTGCGTTTCGTGCACAGAATCGCCGCTTTTGCACAGTTTTGGCGCAAAACGTTCGTTTCGTTCACAGAATCGCCGCTTTTGCTCAGTTTTGGCACAAAACGGGCGTTTCACGCACCGAATTGCTCCTTCCGGCACAAAACGTGCGTTTCGTGCTCAGAATCACAGCTTTTGCTCGTTATTAGCACAAAACATGCGTTTCGTGCACAGAATCGTCTCTTTTGCTCAGTTTTAGCACAAAACGTGCGTTTCACGCCCCGAATTGCTCCTTCTTGCACAAAACGTGCGTCTCGTGCACAGAATCGCCGCTTTTGCTCAGTTCTGGCACATAACGTGCGTTTCGTGCACAGAATCGCCGCTTTTGCACAGTTTTGGCACAAAACGGGCGTTTCACGCACCGAATTGCTCCTTCTGGCACAAAACGTGCGTTTCTTGCTCAGAATCACCGCTTTTGCTCGTTATTGGCACAAAACATGCGTTTCGTGCACACAATCGCCGCGTTTGCTCAGTTATGACACATAACGTGCGTTTCGTGCACAGAATTGCAGCTTTTGCTCAGTCTTGGCATAAGACGTGCGTTTCACGCGCCGAATTGCTCCTCTTCGCACAAAACGGGCATTTCGTGTACAGAATCGCCGCTTTTGCTCAGTTTTGGCGCAAAACGTTCGTTTCGTGCACAGAATCGCCGCTTTTGCTCAGTTTTGGCACAAAACGTGCGTTTCGTGCACAGAATCGCCGGTTTTGCTCAGTTTTGTCACAAAACGTGCGCATCACGCACCGAATTGCTCCTCTTCGCACAAAACGGGCATTTCGTGCACAGAATCGCCGCTTTTGCTCATTATTGGCACAAAACGTGCGTTTCGTACACAGAATCGTCTCTTTTGCTCAGTTTTGGCACAAAACGTGGGTTTCACGCCCCGAATTGCTCCTTTTGGCACAAAACGGGCGTTTCGTGCACAGAATCGCCGCTTTTGCTCAGTTATGGCGCAAAACGTGCGTTTCGTGCACAGAATCGCCGCTTTTGCTCAGTTTTGGCACAAAACGTGCGTTTCACGCACCGCATTGCTCCTCTTCGCACAAAACGGGCATTTCGTGTACAGAATCGCCGCTTTTGCTCAGTTTTGGCGCAAAACGTTCGTTTCGTGCACAGAATCGCCGCTTTTGCTCAGTTTTGGCGCAAAACGTTCGTTTCGTGCACTGAATCGCCGCTTCTGCTGAGTTTTGGCGCAAAACGTGCGTTTCGTGCAAATACTCGCCGCTTTTGCTCAGTTTTGGCACAAAACGTGCGTTTCACGCACCGCATTGCTCCTCTTCGAACAAAACGGACGTTTCGTGCACAGAATCGCCGCTTTTGCTCAGTTATGGCGCAAAACGTGCGTTTCGTGCACAGAATCGCCGCTTTTGCTCAGTTTTGGAACATAACATGCGTTTCACGCACCGCATTGCTCCTCTTCGCACAAAACGGGCGTTTCGTGCACAGAATCGCCGCTTTTGCTCAGTTTTGGCGCAAAACGTGCGTTTCGTGCACAGAATCGCCGCTTTTGCTCAGTTTTGAAACAAAACCTGCGTTTCGTGCACAGAATCGCAGCTTTTGCTCATTATTGGCACAAAACCTGCGTTTCGTGCACAGAACCGCCGCTTTTGCGTAGTTTTGGAACAAAACGTGCGCTTCACGCACCGAATTGCTCCTTTCGGCACAAACCGTGCGTATCGAGCACAGAATCGCCGCTTTTGCTCAGTTTGGCACAAAACGTGCGTTTCGTGCACAGAATCGCCGCTATTGCTCAGTTTTGTCTCAAAACGTGCGTTTTGTGCACAGAATCGCCGCATTTGCTCAGTGTTGGCACGAAACGTGCGTTTCGTGCACAGAATCGCCGCTTTTGCTCTGTTTTGGCTCAAAACGTGCGTTTAACGCACCGAAATACTCCTTCTGGCACAAAACCGTCGTTTCGTGCACAGAATCGCCGCTTTTGCTCTGTTTTGGCTCAAAACGTGCGCTTCGTGCACAGAATCGCCGCTTTCGCTCTGTTTTGGCTCAAAACGTGCGCTTCGTGCACAGAGTCGACGCTTTTGCTCACTTTTGGCTCAAAACGTGCGTTTCGTGCACAGAGTCGCCGCTTTTGCTCTGTTTTGTCACAAATCGTGCGTTTCGTGTACAGAATCGCCGCTTTTGCACAGTATTGGCACAAAACGTGCGTTTCGTTCACAGAATCGCCACTTTAGCTCAGTTTTGGCACAAAACGTACGTTTCACGCACCGAATTACTCCTTTTGGGACAAAAAGGGGTTCCGTGCACAGAATCGCCGCTTTTGCTCAGTTTTTGCTCAAAACGTGCGTTCCGTGCACAGAATCGCCGCTTTTGCTCAGTTCTCGCACAAAACGTGCGTTTCCTGCACAGAGTCGCCGCTCTTGCTCAGTTTTGGCACAAATCGTGCGTTTCACGCCCCGAATTGCTCCTTTTGGCACAAAACGAGCGTTTCGAGCACAGAATCGCCGCTTTTGCTCAGTTTTGTCACAAATCGTGCGTTTCGTGCACAGAATCGCCACTTTTGCTCAGTTTTGGCACAAAACGTGCGTTTTGTGCACAGAATCGCCGCATTTGCTCAGTTTTGTCTCAAAACGTGCGTTTCACGCACCGAAATACTCCTTCTGGCACAAAACGTGCGTTTCGTGCACAGAATCGCCGCTTTTGCTCTGTTTTTGCTCAAAACGTGCGCTTCGTGCACAGAATCGCCGCTTTTGCTCAGTTTTGGCACGAAACGTGCGTTTCACTCACCGAATTGCTCCTTTGGCACAAAACATGCGTTTCGTGCACAGAATCGCCGTTTTCGCTCAGTTTTGGCACAAAACGATCTTTTCACGCACCGAATTGCTCCGTTAGGCTCAAAACGTGCGTTTCGTGCACAGAGTCGCCGCTTTTGCTCAGTTCTCGCACAAAACGTGCGTTTCGTGCACAGAATCGCCGCTTTTGCCCAGTTTTGCCTCAAAACGTGCGTTTTGTGCACAGAATCGCCGCATTTACTCAGTTTTGGCACGAAACGTGCGTTTCGTGCACAGAATCGCCGCTTTTGCTCAGTTTTGGCACAAAATGTGCGTTTCGAGCACAGAATCGCCGCTTTTGCACAGTTTTGGCTCAAAATGTGCGTTTCGAGCACAGAATCGCCGCTTTTGCTCGGTTTTGGCACAAAACGTGCGTTGCACGCACCGAATTACTCCTTTTGGGACAAAACGTGCGTTCCGTGCACAGAATCGCCACTTTAGCTCAGCTTTGGCACAAACGTATGTTTCACGCACCGAATTACCCCTTTTGGGACAAAAAGGGTTTCCGTGCACAGAATCGCCGCTTTTGCTCAGTTTTGGCTCAAAACGTGCGTTTCGTGCACAGAATCGCCGCTTTTGTTCAGTTTTGGTACAAAACGTTGCGTTTCACGCACCGAACTGCTCCTTCTGGCACAAAACGTGCGTTTCGTGCACAGAGTCGCCGCTTTTGCTCAGTTTTGGCACAAAACGAGCGTTTCACGCACCGAATTGCTCCTTTAGGCTCAAAACGTGCGTTTCGTTCACAGAGTCGCCGCTTTTGCTCAGTTCTCGCACAAAACCTGCGTTTCGTGCACAGAATCGCCGCTTTTGCTCTGTTTTGGCTCAAAACGTGCGCTTCGTGCACATAATCGCCGCTTTTGCTCAGTTTTGGCACGAAACGTGCGTTTCACTCTCCGAATTGCTCCTTTTTGCTCAAAACGTGCGTTTCGTGCACAGAATCGCCGTTTTCGCTCAGTTTTAGCACAAAACGATCGTTTCACGCACCGAATTGCTCCGTTAGGCTCAAAACGTGCGTTTCGTGCACAGAGTCGCCGCTTTTGCTTAGTTCTCGCACAAAACGTGCGTTTTGTGCACAGAATCGCCGCTTTTGCTCTGTTTTTGCTCAAAACGTGCGTTTCGTGCACAGAATCGCCGCTTTTGCACAGTATTGGCACAAAACGTGCGTTTCGTGCACAGAATCGACACTTTTGCTCAGTTTTGGAGCAAAACGTGCGTTTCACGCACCGAATTACTCCTTTTGGGACAAAAAGGGGTTCCGTGCACAGAATCGCCGCTTTTGCTCAGTTTTGGCTCAAAACGTACGTTTCGTGCACAGAATCGCCGCTTTTGCTCAGTTTTGGAACAAAACCAGCGTTTCGTGCACAGAATCGCCGCTTTTGCTCAGTTTTCGCACAAAACCTGCGTTTCGTGCACAGAATCGCCGCTTTTGCTCAGTTTTGGCACACAACGTGCGTTTCGTGCACAGAATCGTCGCTTTTGTTCAGTTACGGCACAAAACGTGCGCTTCACGCACCCAATTGCTCCTTCTGCCACAAAACGTGCGTTTCGTGCGCGGAATCGCCGCTGATGCTCAGTTCTCGCACAAAACGTGCGTTTCACGCACCGAACTGCTCCTTCTGGCAGAAAACGTGCGTTTGGGGCACAGAATCGCCGCTTTTGCTCAGTTTTGACACAAAACGTGCGTTTCGTGCACAGAATCGCCGCTTTTGCTCAGTTTTGGTACAAAACGTGCGTTTCGTGCACAGAATCGCCGCATTTGCTCAGTTTTGACACAAAACGTGCGTTTCGTGCACAGAATCGCCGCTTTTGCTCAATTTTGGTACAAAACGTGCGTTTCACGCACCGAATTGCTTCTTTTTGGCACAAAACGTGCGTTTCGTGCACAGAATCGCCGCTTTTGCTCAGTTTTGTCTCAAAACGTGCGTTTTGTGCACAGAATCGACGCATTTGCTCAGTTTTGGCACGAAACGTGCATTTCGTGCACAGAATCGCCGCTTTTGCTTAGTTTTGGCACAAAACGTACGTTTCACGCACCGAATTACTCCTTTTGGGACAAAAAGGGGTTCCGTGCACAGAATCGCCGCTTTTGCTCAGTTTTGGCTCAAAACGTGCGTTTCGTGCACAGAATCGCCGCTTTTGCTCAGTTCTCGCACAAAACGTGCGTTTCCTGCACAGAGTCGCCGTTCTTGCTCAGTTTTGGCACAAAACGTGCGTTTCACGCCCCGAATTGCTCCTTTTGGCACAAAACGAGCGTTTCGAGCACAGAATCGCCGCTTTTGCTCAGTTTTGTCACAAATCGTGTGTTTCGTGCACAGAATCACCGCTTTTGCTCAGTTTTGGCACAAAACGTGCGTTTCGTGCACAGAATCGCCGCTCTTGCTCAGTTTTGGCACACAACGTGTGTTTCGTGCACAGAATCGTCGCTTTTGTTCAGTTTCGGCACAAAACGTGCGCTTCACGCACCCAATTGCTCCTTCTGCCACAAAACGTGCGTTTCGTGCGCGGAATCGCCGCTTATGCTCAGTTCTCGCACAAAACGTGCGTTTCACGCACGGAACTGCTCCTTCTGGCAGAAAACGTGCGTTTGGGGCACAGAATCGCCGCTTTTGCTCAGTTTTGACACAAAACGTGCGTTTCGTGCACAGAATCGCCGCTTTTGCTCAGTTTTGGTACAAAACGTGCGTTTCACGCACCGAATTGCTTCTTTTTGGCACAAAACGTGCGTTTCGTGCACAGAATCGCCGCTTTTGCTCAGTTTTGTCTCAAAACGTGCGTTTTGTGCACAGAATCGACGCATTTGCTCAGTTTTGGCACGAAACGTGCGTTTCGTGCACAGAAACGACGCATTTGCTCCGTTTTGGCACGAAACGTGCGTTTCGTGCACAGAATCGCCACTTTTGCTCTGTTTTGGCTCAAAACGTGCGGTTCGTGCACAGAATCGCCGCTTTTGCTCAGTTTTGGCACGAAACGTGCGTCTCACTCTCCGAATTGCTCCTTTTGGCACAAAACGTGCGTTTCGTGCACAGAATCGCCGTTTTCGCTCAGTTTTGGCACAAAACGATCGTTTCACGCACCGAATTGCTCCGCTAGGCTCAAAACGTGCGTTTCGTGCACAGAGTCGCCGCTTTTGCTTAGTTCTCGCACAAAACGTGCGTTTCGTGCACAGAATCGCCGCTTTTGCTCAGTTCTCGCACAAAACGTGCGTTTCCTGCACAGAGTCGCCGCTCTTGCTCAGTTTTGGCACAAAACGTGCGTTTCACGCCCCGAATTGCTCCTTTTGGCACAAAACGAGCGTTTCGAGCACAGAATCGCCGCTTTTCCTCAGTTTTGGCTCAAAACGTGCGCTTCGTGCACAGAATCGCCGCTTTTTCTCAGTTTTGGCACAAAACGAGCGTTTCACTCACCGAACTGCTCCTTCTGGCACAAAACGTGCGTTTCGTGCACAGAATCGCCACTTTTGCTGAGGTTTGGCACAAAACGTGCGTTTCGTGCACGGAATAGCCGCTTTTGCTCAGTTTTGGCACAAAACGTGCGTTTCACGCCCCGAATTGCTCCTTTTGGCACAAAACGAGCGTTTCGTGCACAGAATAGCCGCTTTTGCTCAGTTTTGGTACAAAACGTGCGTTTCACGCACCGAAATACTCCTTCTGGCACAAAACCTGCGTTTCGTGCACAGAATCGCCGCTTTTGCTCTGTTTTGGCTCAAAACGTGCGCTTCGTGCACAGAATCGCCGCTTTTGCTCAGTTTTGGCACGAAACGTGCGTCTCACTCTCCGAATTGCTCCTTTTGGCACAAAACGTGCGTTTCGTGCACAGAATCGCCGTTTTCGCTCAGTTTTGGCACAAAACGATCGTTTCACGCACCGAAATGCTCCGTTAGGCTCAAAACGTGCGTTTCGTGCACAGAGTCGCCGCTTTTGCTTAGTTCTCGCACAAAACGTGCGTTTCGTGCACAGAATCGCCGCTTTTGCTCAGTTCTCGCACAAAACGTGCGTTTCCTGCACAGAGTCGCCGTTCTTGCTCAGTTTTGGCACAAAACGTGCGTTTCACGCCCCGAATTGCTCCTTTTGGCACAAAACGAGCGTTTCGAGCACAGAATCGCCGCTTTTGCTCAGTTTTGTCACAAATCGTGTGTTTCGTGCACAGAATCACCGCTTTTGCTCAGTTTTGGCACAAAACGTGCGTTTCGTGCACAGAATCGCCGCTCTTGCTCAGTTTTGGCACACAACGTGTGTTTCGTGCACAGAATCGTCGCTTTTGTTCAGTTTCGGCACAAAACGTGCGCTTCACGCACCCAATTGCTCCTTCTGCCACAAAACGTGCGTTTCGTGCGCGGAATCGCCGCTTATGCTCAGTTCTCGCACAAAACGTGCGTTTCACGCACGGAACTGCTCCTTCTGGCAGAAAACGTGCGTTTGGGGCACAGAATCGCCGCTTTTGCTCAGTTTTGACACAAAACGTGCGTTTCGTGCACAGAATCGCCGCTTTTGCTCAGTTTTGGTACAAACCGTGCGTTTCACGCACCGAATTGCTTCTTTTTGGCACAAAACGTGCGTTTCGTGCACAGAATCGCCGCTTTTGCTCAGTTTTGTCTCAAAACGTGCGTTTTGTGCACAGAATCGACGCATTTGCTCAGTTTTGGCACGAAACGTGCGTTTCGTGCACAGAAACGACGCATTTGCTCCGTTTTGGCACGAAACGTGCGTTTCGTGCACAGAATCGCCACTTTTGCTCTGTTTTGGCTCAAAACGTGCGGTTCGTGCACAGAATCGCCGCTTTTGCTCAGTTTTGGCACGAAACGTGCGTCTCACTCTCCGAATTGCTCCTTTTGGCACAAAACGTGCGTTTCGTGCACAGAATCGCCGTTTTCGCTCAGTTTTGGCACAAAACGATCGTTTCACGCACCGAATTGCTCCGCTAGGCTCAAAACGTGCGTTTCGTGCACAGAGTCGCCGCTTTTGCTTAGTTCTCGCACAAAACGTGCGTTTCGTGCACAGAATCGCCGCTTTTGCTCAGTTCTCGCACAAAACGTGCGTTTCCTGCACAGAGTCGCCGCTCTTGCTCAGTTTTGACACAAAACGTGCGTTTCACGCCCCGAATTGCTCCTTTTGGCACAAAACGAGCGTTTCGAGCACAGAGTCGCCGCTTTTGCTTAGTTCTCGCACAAAACGTGCGTTTCGTGCACAGAATCGCCGCTCTTGCTCAGTTTTGGCACACAACGTGTGTTTCGTGCACAGAATCGTCGCTTTTGTTCAGTTTCGGCACAAAACGTGCGCTTCACGCACCCAATTGCTCCTTCTGCCACAAAACGTGCGTTTCGTGCGCGGAATCGCCGCTTATGCTCAGTTCTCGCACAAAACGTGCGTTTCACGCACGGAACTGCTCCTTCTGGCAGAAAACGTGCGTGTCGTGCACTGAATCGCCACTTTTGCTGAGGTTTGGCACAAAACGTGCGTTTCGTGCACAGAATCGCCGCTTTTGCTCAGTTTTGGCACGAAACGTGCGTCTCACACTCCGAATTGCTCCTTTTGGCACAAAACGTGCGTTTCGTGCACAGAATCGCCGTTTCCGCTCAGTTTTGGCACAAAACGATCGTTTCACGCACCGAATTGCTCCGTTAGGCTCAAAACGTGCGTTGCGTGCACAGAATCGCCGCTTTTGCTCAGTTTTGGCACAAAACGAGCGTTTCACGCACCGAATTGCTCCTTTAGGCTCAAAACGTGCGTTTCGTTCACAGAGTCGCCATTTTTGCTCAGTTCTCGCACAAAACGGGCGTTTCGAGCTCGGAATCGCCGCTTTTGCTCAGTTTTGGCACAAAACGTGCGTTTCGTGCACAGAATCGCCGCTTTTGCTCAGTTTTCGCACAAAACCTGCGTTTCGTGCACAGAATCGCCGCTTTTTCTCAGTTCTCGCACAAAGCGTGCCTTTCGTGCACCGAATCGCTGCTTTTGCTCAGTTTTGGCACATAACGTGCGTATCGTGTACCGAATTGATCCTTTTGGAATAAAACGGGCGTTTCGTGCACAAATACGCCGCTTTTGCTCAGTTTTGGCACAAAACCCGCGTTTCGTGCACAGAATCGCCGCTTTTGCTCAGTTTTGGTACAAACCGTGCGCTTCGTGCACAGAATCGACTCTATTCCTCACTTTTGGCTCATAACGTGTGTTTCGTGCATAGAATTGCTGCTTTTGCTCAGTTTTGGCACAAAACGTGCGTTTCACGCACCGAATTACTCCTTTTGGGACAAAAAGGGGTTCCGTGCACAGAATCGCCGCTTTTGCTCAGTTTTGGCTCAAAACGTGCGTTTCGTGCACAGAATCGCCGCTTTTGCTCAGTTCTCGCACAACACGTGCGTTTCCTGCACAGAGTCGCCGCTCTTGCTCAGTTTTGGCACAAAACGTGCGTTTCACGTCCCGAATTGCTCCTTTTGGCACAAAACGAGCGTTTCGAGCACAGAATCGCCGCTTTTGCTCAGTTTTGTCTCCAAACGTGCGTTTTGTGCACAGAATCGCCGCATTTGCTCAGTATTGGCACGAAACGTGCGTTTCGTGTACAGAATCGCCGCTTTTGCTCTGTTTTGGCTCAAAACGTGCGTTTAACGCACCGAAATACTCCTTCTGGCACAAAACCTGCGTTTCGCGCACAGAATCGCCGCTTTTGCTCTGTTTTGGCTCAAAACGTGCGCTTCGTGCACAGAATCGCCGCTTTCGCTCTGTTTTGGCTCAAAACGTGCGCTTCGTGCACAGAGTCGCCGCTTTTGCTCAGTTTTGGCACAAAACGGGCGTTTCACGAACCCAGTTGCTCCTTCTGGCACAAAACGTGCGTTTCGTGCACAGAATCGCCGCTTTTGCTCAGTTTTGGCTCAAAACGTGCGTTTCGTGCACAGAATCGCCGCTTTTGCTCAGTTCTCGCACAAAACGTGCGTTTCCTGCACAGAGTCGCCGCTCTTGCTCAGTTTTTTACAAAACGTGCGCTTCACGCCCCGAATTGCTCCTTTTGGCACAAAACGAGCGTTTCGAGCACAGAATCGCCGCTTTTGCTCAGTTTTGTCACAAATCGTGCGTTTCGTGCACAGAATCGCCGCTTTTGCTCAGTTCTCGCCCAAAACGTGCGTTTCGTGCACAGAATCGCCGCATTTGCTCAGTTTTGGCACAAAACGTGCGTTTCGTGCACCGAATCGCCGCTCTTGCTCAGTTTTGGCACACAACGTGCGTTTCGTGCACAGAATCGTCCCGTTTGTTCAGTTTTGGCACAAAGCGTGCGTTTCGCGCACCCAATTGCTCCTTCTGGCACAAAACGTGCGTTTCGTGCGCGGAATCGCCGCTTTTGCTCAGTTTTAGAACAAAACCTGCGTTTCGTGCACAGAATCGCCGCTTTTGCTCAGTTTTGGCTCAAAACGTGCGTTTCGTGTACAGATTCGCCGCTATTTCTCAGTTTTGGCACAAAACGTGCATTTCGTGCACAGAATCGCCGCTTTTGCTCAGTTTTGGTACAAAACGTGCGTTTCACGCACCGAATTGCTTCTTTTGGCACAAACCGTGCGTTTCGAGCACAGAATCGCCGCTTTTGCTCAGTTTGGCACAAAACGTGCGTTTCGTGCACAGAATCGCCGCGTTTGCTCAGTTTTGTCTCAAAACGAGCGTTTTGTGCACAGAATCGCCGCATTTGCTCAGTTTCGGCTCAAAACGTGCGTTTCACGCACCGAATTACTCCTTTTGGGACAAAAAGGGGTTCCGTGCACAGAATCGCCGCTTTTGCTCAGTTTTGGCTCAAAACGTGCGTTTCGTGCACAGAATCGCCGCTTTTGCTCAGTTCTTGCACAACACGTGCGTTTCCTGCACAGAGTCGCCGCTCTTGCTCAGTTTTGGCACAAAACGTGCGTTTCACGCCCCGAATTGCTCCTTTTGGCACAAAACGAGCGTTTCGAGCACAGAATCGCCGCTTTTGCTCAGTTTTGGCTCAAAACGTGCGCTTCGTGCACAGAATCGCCGCTTTTGCTCAGTTTGGCACAAAACGTGCGTTTCGTGCACAGAATCGCCGCTTTTGCTCAGTTTTGTCTCAAAACGTGCGTTTTGTGCACAGAATCGCCGCTTTTGCTCAGTTTTGGCTAAAAATGTGCGTTTCGTGCACAGAATCGCCGCTTTAGCTCAGTTTTGTCTCAAAACGTGTGTTTTGTGCACAGAATCGCCGCATTTGCTCAGTTTCGGCTCAAAACGTGCGTTTCACGCACCGAATTACTCCTTTTGGAACAAAAAGGGGTTCCGTGCACAGAATCGCCGCTTTTGCTCAGTTTTGGCTCAAAACGTGCGTTTCGTGCACAGAATCGCCGCTTTTGCTCAGTTCTCGCACAACACGTGCGTTTCCTGCACAGAGTCGCCGCTCTTGCTCAGTTTTGGCACAAAACGTGCGTTTCACGCCCCGAATTGCTCCTTTTGGCACAAAACGAGCGTTTCGAGCACAGAGTCGCCGCTTTTGCTTAGTTCTCGCACAAAACGTGCGTTTCGTGCACAGAATCGCCGCTCTTGCTCAGTTTTGGCACACAACGTGTGTTTCGTGCACAGAATCGTCGCTTTTGTTCAGTTTCGGCACAAAACGTGCGCTTCACGCACCCAATTGCTCCTTCTGCCACAAAACGTGCGTTTCGTGCGCGGAATCGCCGCTTATGCTCAGTTCTCGCACAAAACGTGCGTTTCACGCACGGAACTGCTCCTTCTGGCAGAAAACGTGCGTGTCGTGCACTGAATCGCCACTTTTGCTGAGGTTTGGCACAAAACGTGCGTTTCGTGCACAGAATCGCCGCTTTTGCTCAGTTTTGGCACGAAACGTGCGTCTCACACTCCGAATTGCTCCTTTTGGCACAAAACGTGCGTTTCGTGCACAGAATCGCCGTTTCCGCTCAGTTTTGGCACAAAACGATCGTTTCACGCACCGAATTGCTCCGTTAGGCTCAAAACGTGCGTTGCGTGCACAGAATCGCCGCTTTTGCTCAGTTTTGGCACAAAACGAGCGTTTCACGCACCGAATTGCTCCTTTAGGCTCAAAACGTGCGTTTCGTTCACAGAGTCGCCATTTTTGCTCAGTTCTCGCACAAAACGGGCGTTTCGAGCTCGGAATCGCCGCTTTTGCTCAGTTTTGGCACAAAACGTGCGTTTCGTGCACAGAATCGCCGCTTTTGCTCAGTTTTCGCACAAAACCTGCGTTTCGTGCACAGAATCGCCGCTTTTTCTCAGTTCTCGCACAAAGCGTGCCTTTCGTGCACCGAATCGCTGCTTTTGCTCAGTTTTGGCACATAACGTGCGTATCGTGTACCGAATTGATCCTTTTGGAATAAAACGGGCGTTTCGTGCACAAATACGCCGCTTTTGCTCAGTTTTGGCACAAAACCCGCGTTTCGTGCACAGAATCGCCGCTTTTGCTCAGTTTTGGTACAAACCGTGCGCTTCGTGCACAGAATCGACTCTATTCCTCACTTTTGGCTCATAACGTGTGTTTCGTGCATAGAATTGCTGCTTTTGCTCAGTTTTGGCACAAAACCCGCGTTTCGTGCACAGAATCGCCGCTTTTGCTCAGTTTTGGCTCAAAACGTGCGCTTCGTGCACAGAATCGCCGCTTTTGCTCAGTTTGGCACAAAACGTGCGTTTCGTGCACAGAATCGCCGCTTTTGCTCAGTTTTGTCTCAAAACGTGCGTTTTGTGCACAGAATCGCCGCTTTTGCTCAGTTTTGGCTAAAAATGTGCGTTTCGTGCACAGAATCGCCGCTTTAGCTCAGTTTTGTCTCAAAACGTGTGTTTTGTGCACAGAATCGCCGCATTTGCTCAGTTTCGGCTCAAAACGTGCGTTTCACGCACCGAATTACTCCTTTTGGAACAAAAAGGGGTTCCGTGCACAGAATCGCCGCTTTTGCTCAGTTTTGGCTCAAAACGTGCGTTTCGTGCACAGAATCGCCGCTTTTGCTCAGTTCTCGCACAACACGTGCGTTTCCTGCACAGAGTCGCCGCTCTTGCTCAGTTTTGGCACAAAACGTGCGTTTCACGCCCCGAATTGCTCCTTTTGGCACAAAACGAGCGTTTCGAGCACAGAATCGCCGCTTTTGCTCAGTTTTGGCTCAAAACGTTGCGTTTCACGCACTGAACTGCTCCTTCTGGCACAAAACGTGCGTTTCGTGCACAGAATCGCCACTTTTGCTCAGTTTTGGGATAAAACGTGCGTTTCGTGCACAGAATCGACGCTTTTGCTCAGTTTTGGCACAAAACGTGCGTTTCGTGCACCGAATCGCCGCTCTTGCTCAGTTTTGGCACACAACGTGCGTTTCGTGCACAGAATCGTCCCGTTTGTTCAGTTTTGCACAAAGCGTGCGTTTCACGCACCCAATTGCTCCTTCTGGCACAAAACGTGCGTTTCGTGCGCGGAATCGCCGCTTTTGCTCAGTTTTAGAACAAAACCTGCGTTTCGTGCACAGAATCGCCGCTTTTGCTCAGTTTTGTCTCAAAACGAGCGTTTTGTGCACAGAATCGCCGCATTTGCTCAGGTTTGGCGCAAAACGTGCGTTTCACGCACCGAAATACTCCTTCTGGCACAAAACCTGCGTTTCGTGCACAGAATCGCCGCTTTTGCTCAGTTTTGGCTCAAAACGTGCGTTTCGTGCACAGAATCGCCGCTTTTGCTCAGTTCTCGCACAAAACGTGCGTTTCCTGCACAGAGTCGCCGCCCTTGCTCAGTTTTGGCACAAAACGTGCGTTTCACGCACCGAATTGCTCCTTTTGGCACAAAACGAGCGTTTCGAGCACAGAATCGCCGCTTTTGCTCAGTTTTGGCTCAAAACGTGCGCTTCGTGCACAGAATCGCCGCTTTTTCTCAGTTTTGGCACAAAACGAGCGTTTCACTCACCGAACTGCTCCTTCTGGCACAAAACGTGCGTTTCGTGCACAGAATCGCCACTTTTGCTGAGGTTTGGCACAAAACGTGCGTTTCGTGCACAGAATCGCCGCTTTTGCTCAGTTTTGGTACGAAACATGCGTTTCACGCAACGAATTGCTTCTTTTGGCACAAACCGTGCGTTTCGAGCACAGAATCGCCGCTTTTGCTCAGTTTGGCACAAAACGTGCGTTTCGTGCACAGAATCGCCGCTTTTGCTCACTTTTGGCTCAAAACGTGCGTTTCGTGCACAGAGTCGCCGCTTTTGCTCAGTTTTGGCACAAAACGGGTGTTTCACGAACCCAGTTGCTCCTTCTGGAACAAAACGTGCGTTTCGTGCACAGAATCGCCGCTTTTGCTCAGTTTTGGCTCAAAACGTGCGTTTCGTGCACAGAATCGCCGCTTTTGCTCAGTTCTCGCACAAAACGTGCGTTTCCTGCACAGAGTCGCCGCTCTTGCTCAGTTTTTTCACAAAACGTGCGTTTCACGCCCCGAATTGCTCCTTTTGGCACAAAACGAGCGTTTCGAGCACAGAATCGCCGCTTTTGCTTAGTTTTGTCACAAATCGTGCGTTTCGTGCACAGAATCGCCGCTTTTGCTCAGTTTTGTCTCAAAATGTGCGTTTTGTGCACAGAATCGCCGCTTTTGCTCAGTTCTCGCCCAAAACGTGCGTTTCGTGCACAGAATCGCCGCATTTGCTCAGTTTTGGCACAAAACGTGCGTTTCGTGCACAGAATCGCCGCTTTTGCTCAGTTTTGGTACAAAACGTTGCGTTTCACGCACCGAACTGCTCCTTCTGGCACAAACCGTGCGTTTCGTGCACAGAATCGCCACTTTTCCTCAGTTTTGGGATAAAACCTGCGTTTCGTGCACAGAATCGCCGCTTTTGCTCAGTTTGGCACAAAACGTGCGTTTCGTGCACAGAATCGCCGCTTTTGCTCACTTTTGGCTCAAAACGTGCGTTTCGTGCACAGAGTCGCCGCTTTTGCTCAGTTTTGGCACAAAACGGGCGTTTCACGAACCCAGTTGCTCCTTCTGGAACAAAACGTGCGTTTCGTGCACAGAATCGCCGCTTTTGCTCAGTTTTGGCTCAAAACGTGCGATTCGTGCACAGAATCGCCGCTTTTGCTCAGTTCTCGCACAAAACGTGCGTTTCCTGCACAGAGTCGCTACTCTTTCTCAGTTTTTTCACAAAACGTGCGTTTCACGCCCCGAATTGCTCCTTTTGGCACAAAACGAGCGTTTCGAGCACAGAATCGCCGCTTTTGCTCAGTTTTGTCACAAATCGTGCGTTTCGTGCACAGAATCGCCGCTTTTGCTCAGTTTTGTCTCAAAATGTGCGTTTTGTGCACAGAATCGCCGCTTTTGCTCAGTTCTCGCCCAAAACGTGCGTATCGTGCACAGAATCGCCGCTTTTGCTCAGTTTTGGCACGAAACGTGCGTCTCACTCTCCGAATTGCTCCTTTTGGCACAAAACGTGCGTTTCGTGCACAGAATCGCCGTTTTCGCTCAGTTTTGGCACAAAACGATCGTTTCACGCACCGAATCGCTCCGTTAGGCTCAAAACGTGCGTTTCGTGCACAGAGTCGCCGCTTTTGCTTAGTTCTCGCACAAAACGTGCGTTTCGTGCACAGAATCGCCGCTTTTGTTCAGTTCTCGCACAAAACGTGCGTTTCGTGCACAGAATCGGCGCTTTCGCTCAGTATTGGCTCAAAACGTGCGTTGCGTGCACAGAATCGCCGCTTTTGCTCAGTTCTCGCACAAAACGTGCGTTTCGTGCGCGGAATCGCCGCTTATGCTCAGTTCTCGCACAAAACGTGCGTTTCACGCACCGAACTGCTCCTTCTGACAGAAAACGTGCGTTTGGGGCACAGAATCGCCGCTTTTGCTCAGTTTTGAAACAAACCGTGCGTTTCGTGCACAGAATAGCCGCTTTTGCTCAGTTTTGGTACAAAACGTGCGTTTCACGCACCGAAATACTCCTTCTGGCACAAAACCTG
>CALSEM010000063.1:285828-574066 GCA_943735885.1 Stelis phaeoptera | reverse complement strand
TCGGTGCGTGACACGCACGTTTTGTGACAGAACTGAGCAAAAGCGGCAATTCTGTGCACGAAACGCCCGTTTTGTGCCAAAACTGTGCAAAAGAGGCGATTCTATGCAGGAAACGCATGTTTTGTGCCAATAACGAGCAAAAGCGGCGATTCTGAGCACGAAACGTACGGTTTGTGAGAAAATGAGCAATTCGGTCCGTGACACGCACGTTTTGTGATAAAACTGAGCAAAAGCGGCAATTCTGTGCACGTAACGCCCGTTTTGTGCCAAAACTGTGCAGAAGAGACGATTCTGTGCACGAAACGCACGTTTTGTGCCAATAATGAGCAAAAGCGGCGATTCTGTGCAAGAAGCGCACGTTTTGTGCCAAAACTGAGCAAAAGCGGCGATTCTGTGCACGAAACGAACTTTTTGTGCCAAAACTGAGCAAAAGCGGCGATTCTGTGCACGAAACGTCCGTTTCGTTCGAAGAGGAGCAATGCGGTGCGTGAAACGCACGTTTTGTGCCAAAACTGAGCAAAAGCGGCGATTATTTGCACGAAACGCACGTTTTGCGCCAAAACTCAGCAGAAGCGGCGATTCAGTGCACGAAACGCCAGTTTTGTGCCAAAAGGAGCAATTCGGGAGTGAAACCCACGTTTTGTGCCAAAACTGAGCAAAAGAGACGATTCTGTGTACGAAACGCACGTTTTGTGCCAATAATGAGCAAAAGCGGCGATTCTGTGCCCGAAATACCCGTTTTGTGCGAAGAGGAGCAATTCGGTGCGTGAAACGCACGTTTTGTGACAAAACTGAGCAAAACCGGCGATTCTGTGCACGAAACGCACGTTTTGTGCCAAAACTGAGCAAAAGCGGCGATTCTGTGCACGAAACGCACTTAGTGTGCCAAAACTGAGCAAAAGCGGCGATTCTGTTCACGAAACGCCCGTTTTGTGCCAAAAGGAGGAATTATGTTCGTGAAACGCACCTTTTGTGACAAATCTGAGCAAAACCGGCGATTCTGTGCACGAAACGCACGTTTTGTGCCAAATGGAGGAATTATGTTCGTGAAACGCACCTTTTGTGACAAATCTGAGCAAACCGGCGATTCTGAGCACGAAACGCACGTTTTGTGCCAAAACTGAGCAAAAGCAGCGATTCTGTGCACGAAACGCATGTTTTGTTCCAGATCTGAGCAAAAGCGGCGATTCTGTGCACGAAACGCCCGTTTTGTGCCAAAAGGAGGAATTCGGTTCGTGAAACGCACGTTTTGTGCCAAAACTGCGCAAAAGCGGCGATTCTGTGCACGAAACGTAGGTTTTGTGCCAAAACTGAGCAAAGGCGGCGATTCTGTGCTCGAAACGCACGTTTTGTCCCAAAACTGAGTAAAAGCGGCGATTCTTTGCACGACACGCCAGTTTTGTGCCAAAAGGAGCAATTCGGTACGTGGAACGCACGTTTTGTGAGAAAACTGAGCAAAACCGGCGATTCTGAGCACGAAACGCACGTTTTGTGCGAAAGCTGAGCAAAAGCGGCGATTCTGTGCACGAAACGCACGTTTTGCGTCAAAACTGAGCAAAATCGGCGATTCTGTGCACGAAACGCCCGTTTTGTGCCAAAAGGAGGAATTCGGAACGTGAAACGCACGTTTCGTGCCAAGACTGAGCAAAAGCAGCGATTCTGTGCACGAAACGCCCGTTTTGTGCGAAGAGGAGCAATTCGGTGCGTAAGACGCCCGTTTTGTGGTAAAACTGAGCAAAACCGGCGATTCTGTGCACGAAACGCCCGTTTTGTGCCAAAACTGTGCAAAAGCGGCGATTCTGTGCACGAAACGCACGTTATGTGCCAGATCTGAGCAAAAGCGGCGATTCTGTGCACGAAACGCCCGTTTTGTGCCAAATGGAGCAATTTGGTGCGTGAAACGCCCGTTTTGTGCCAAAACTGAGCAAAAGCGGCGATTCTGTGCACGAAACGCACTTATTGTGCCAAAACTGAGCAAAAGCGGCGATTCTGTGCACGAAACGCACGTTATGTGCCAGATCTGAGCAAAAGCGGCTATTCTGTGCACGAAACGCCCGTTTTGTGCCAAAAGGAGCAATTTGGTGCGTGAAACGTACGGTTTGTGCCACAACTGAGCAAAACCGGCGATTCTGTGCACGAAACGCCCGCTTTGTGCCAAAACTGTGCAAAAGCGGCGATTCTGTGCACGAAACGCACGTTATGTGCCATATCTGAGCAAAAGCGGCGATTCTGTGCACGAAACGCCCGTTTTGTGCCAAAAGGAGCAATTTGGTGCGTGAAACGTACGGTTTGTGCCACAACTGAGCAAAACCGGCGATTCTGTGCACGAAACGCACGTTTTGTGCCAAAACTGAGCAAAAGCGGCGGTTCTGTGCTCGAAACGCACGTTATGTTCCAAAACTGAGCAAAAGCGGCGATTCTGTGCACGAAACGCCCGTTTTGTGCCAAAAGGAGGGATTCGGTTCGTGAAGCGCACGTTTTGCGACAAAACTAAGCAAAACCGGCGATTCTGTGCACGAAACGCCCGTTTTGTGCCAAAAGGAGCAATTTGGTGCGTGAAACGTACGGTTTGTGCCACAACTGAGCAAAACCGGCGATTCTGTGCACGAAACGCACGTTTTGTGCCAAAACTGAGCAAAAGCGGCGGTTCTGTGCTCGAAACGCACGTTATGTTCCAAAACTGAGCAAGAGCGGCGGTTCTGTGCTCGAAACGCACGTTATGTTCCAAAACTGAGCAAGAGCGGCGATTCTGTGCACGAAACGCCCGTTTTGTGCCAAAAGGAGCAATTCGGTGTGTGAAACGCACGTTTTGCGCCAAAACTGAGCAAAAGCGGCGATTCTGTGCACGAAACGCACGTTATGCGCCAAAACTGAGCAAAAGCGGCGATGCTGTGTACGAAACGTACGTTTTGCGCTAAAACTGAGCAAAAGCGGCGATTCTGTGCACGAAACGCACGTTTTGTGCCAAAACTGAGCAAAAGCGGCGATTCTGTTCACGAAACGCCCGTTTTGTGCCAAAAGGAGGAATTATGTTCGTGAAACGCACCTTTTGTGACAAATCTGAGCAAAACCGGCGATTCTGTGCACGAAACGCACGTTTTGTGCCAAAAGGAGGAATTATGTTCGTAAAACGCACCTTTTGTGACAAATCTGAGCAAAACCGGCGATTCTGAGCACGAAACGCACGTTTTGTGCCAAAATTGAGCAAAAGCGGCGATTCTGTGCCCGAAATACCCGTTTTGTGCGAAGAGGAGCAATTCGTTGCGTGAAACGCACGTTTTGTGACAAAACTGAGCAAAACCGGCGATTCTGTGCACGAAACGCACGTTTTGTGCCAAAACTGAGCAAAATCGGCGATTCTGTGCACGAAACGCACTTATTGTGCCAAAACTGAGCAAAAGCGGCGATTCTGTTCACGAAACGCCCGTTTTGTGCCAAAAGGAGGAATTATGTTCGTGAAACGCACCTTTTGTGACAAATCTGAGCAAAACCGGCGATTCTGTGCACGAAACGCACGTTTTGTGCCAAATGGAGGAATTATGTTCGTGAAACGCACCTTTTGTAACAAATCTGAGCAAAACCGGCGATTCTGAGCACGAAACGCACGTTTTGTGCCAAAACTGAGCAAAAGCGGCGATTCTGTGCACGGAACGCATGTTTTGTGCCAGATCTGAGCAAAAGCGGCGACTCTGTGCACGAAACGCACTTTTTGTGCCAAAACTGAGCAAAAGCGGCGATTCTGTGCACGAAACGCACGTTTTGTGCCAAAACTGAGCAAAAGCGGCGATTCTGTGCACCCAACGCCCGTTTTGTGCCAAAAGGAGGAATTCGGTTCGTGAAACACACGTTTTGTGCCAGAACTGAGCAAAAGCGGCGATTCTGTGCAAGAAACGCACGTTTTGTGCCAGAAGGAGCAATTCGGGGCGAGAAACCCACGTTTTGTGCCAAAACTATGCAAAAGAGACGATTCTGTGCACGAAACGCACGTTTTATGCCAAAACTGAGCAAAAGCGGCGATTCCGTGCACGAAACGCACGTTTTGTGGCAAAACTGAGCAAAAGCGGCGGTTCTGTGCACGAAACGCACGTTTTGTGCCAAAACTGAGCAAAAGCGGCGAATTGTGCACGAAACGTATGTTTTGTGCCAAAACTGAGCAAAAGCGGCGATTCTGTGCACGAAACGCACGTTTTGTGCCAAAACTGAGCAAAAGCGGCGGTTCTGTGCTCGAAACGCACGTTATGTTCCAAAACTGAGCAAAAGCGGCGATTCTGTGCACGAAACGCCCGTTTTCTGCCAAAAGGAGCAACTCGGTGCGTTAAACGCACCTTTTGTTCCAAAACTGAGCAAGAGCGGCGATTCTGTGCACAAAAGGCAGGTTTGGTGCCAAAACTGAGCAAAAGCGGCGATTCTGTGCACGAAACGCACGTTTTGCGTCAAAACTGAGCAAAATCGGCGATTCTGTGCACGAAACGCACGTTTTGTCCCAAAACTGAGTAAAAGCGGCGATTCTTTGCACGACACGCCAGTTTTGTGCCAAAAGGAGCAATTCGGTACGTGGAACGCACGTTTTGTGAGAAAACTGAGCAAAACCGGCGATTCTGAGCACAAAACGCACGTTTTGTGCGAAAGCTGAGCAAAAGCGGCGATTCTGTGCACGAAACGCCCGTTTTGTGCCAAAACAGTGCAAAAGCCGCGATTCTATGCAGGAAACGCATGTTTTGTGCCAATAACGAGCAAAAGCGGCGATTCTGAGCACGAAACGTACGGTTTGTGAGAAAATGAGCAATTCGGTGCGTGACACGCACGTTTTGTGATAAAACTGAGCAAAAGCGGCAATTCTGTGCACGAAACGCCCGTTTTGTGCCAAAACTGTGCAGAAGAGACGATTCTGTGCACGAAACGCACTTATTGTGCCAAAACTGAGCAAAAGCGGCGATTCTGTTCACGAAACGCCCGTTTTGTGCCAAAAGGAGGAATTATGTTCGTGAAACGCACCTTTTGTGACAAATCTGAGCAAAACCGGCGATTCTGTGCACGAAACGCTTGTTTTGTGCCAAAAGGAGGAATTATGTTCGTGAAACGCACCTTTTGTGACAAATCTGAGCAAATCCGGCGATTCTGAGCACGAAACGCACGTTTTGTGCCAAAATTGAGCAAAAGCGGCGATTCTGTGCACGAAACGCATGTTTTGTGCCAGAAAGAGCAATTCGGTGTGTGAAACGTACGGTTTGTGAGAAAACTGAGCAAAACCGGCGATTCTGAGCACGAAACGCACGTTTTGTGCGAGAGCTGAGCAAAAGCGGCGATTCTGTGCACGAAACGACCGTTTTGTGCCAAAAGGAGGAATTCGGTTCGTGAAACGCACGTTTTGTGCCAAAACTGAGCAAAAGCCGCGATTTTGTGCACGAAACGCCGGTTTTCTGCCAAAAGGAGCAACTCGGTGCGTTAAACGCACCTTTTGTTCCAAAACTGAGTAAAAGCGGCGATTCTTTGCACGACACGCCAGTTTTGTGCCAAAAGGAGCAATTCGGTACGTGGAACGCACGTTTTGTGAGAAAACTGAGCGAAACCGGCGATTCTGGGCACGAAACGCACGTTTTGTGCGAAAGCTGATCAAAAGCGGCGATTCTGTGCACGAAACGCCCCTTTTGTGCGAAAAGGAGCAATTCGGTGCGTGACACGCACGTTTTGTGACAGAACTGAGCAAAAGCGGCAATTCTGTGCACGAAACGCCCGTTTTGTGCCAAAACTGTGCAAAAGAGGCGATTCTATGCAGGAAACGCATGTTTTGTGCCAATAACGAGCAAAAGCGGCGATTCTGAGCACGAAACGTACGGTTTGTGAGAAAATGAGCAATTCGGTCCGTGACACGCACGTTTTGTGATAAAACTGAGCAAAAGCGGCAATTCTGTACGCGTAAGGCCCGTTTTGTGCCAAAACTGTGCAGAAGAGACGATTCTGTGCACGAAACGCACGTTTTGTGCCAATAATGAGCAAAAGCGGCGATTCTGTGCAAGAAGCGCACGTTTTGTGCCAAAACTGAGCAAAAGCGGCGATTCTGTGCACGAAACGAACTTTTTGTGCCAAAACTGAGCAAAAGCGGCGATTCTGTGCACGAAACGTCCGTTTCGTTCGAAGAGGAGCAATGCGGTGCGTGAAACGCACGTTTTGTGCCAAAACTGAGCAAAAGCGGCGACTATTTGCACGAAACGCACGTTTTGCGCCAAAACTCAGCAGAAGCGGCGATTCAGTGCACGAAACGCCAGTTTTGTGCCAAAAGGAGCAATTCGGGGAGTGAAACCCACGTTTTGTGCCAAAACTGAGCAAAAGAGACGATTCTGTGTACGAAACGCACGTTTTGTGCCAATAATGAGCAAAAGCGGCGATTCTGTGCCCGAAATACCCGTTTTGTGCGAAGAGGAGCAATTCGGTGCGTGAAACGCACGTTTTGTGACAAAACTGAGCAAAACCGGCGATTCTGTGCACGAAACGCACGTTTTGTGCCAAAACTGAGCAAAAGCGGCGATTCTGTGCACGAAACGCACTTAGTGTGCCAAAACTGAGCAAAAGCGGCGATTCTGTTCACGAAACGCCCGTTTTGTGCCAAAAGGAGGAATTATGTTCGTGAAACGCACCTTTTGTGACAAATCTGAGCAAAACCGGCGATTCTGTGCACGAAACGCACGTTTTGTGCCAAATGGAGGAATTATGTTCGTGAAACGCACCTTTTGTGACAAATCTGAGCAAAACCGGCGATTCTGAGCACGAAACGCACGTTTTGTGCCAAAACTGAGCAAAAGCAGCGATTCTGTGCACGAAACGCATGTTTTGTTCCAGATCTGAGCAAAAGCGGCGATTCTGTGCACGAAACGCCCGTTTTGTGCCAAAAGGAGGAATTCGGTTCGTGAAACGCACGTTTTGTGCCAAAACTGCGCAAAAGCGGCGATTCTGTGCACGAAACGTAGGTTTTGTGCCAAAACTGAGCAAAGGCGGCGATTCTGTGCTCGAAACGCACGTTTTGTCCCAAAACTGAGTAAAAGCGGCGATTCTTTGCACGACACGCCAGTTTTGTGCCAAAAGGAGCAATTCGGTACGTGGAACGCACGTTTTGTGAGAAAACTGAGCAAAACCGGCGATTCTGAGCACGAAACGCACGTTTTGTGCGAAAGCTGAGCAAAAGCGGCGATTCTGTGCACGAAACGCCCGTTTTGTGCCAAAACAGTGCAAAAGCCGCGATTCTATGCAGGAAACGCATGTTTTGTGCCAATAACGAGCAAAAGCGGCAATTCTGAGCACGAAACGTACGGTTTGTGAGAAAATGAGCAATTCGGTGCGTGACACGCACGTTTTGTGATAAAACTGAGCAAAAGCGGCAATTCTGTGCACGAAACGCCCGTTTTGTGCCAAAACTGTGCAGAAGAGACGATTCTGTGCACCAAACGCACGTTTTGTGCCAATAATGAGCAAAAGCGGCGATTCTGTGCACGAAGCGCACGTTTTGTGCCAAAACTGAGCAAAAGCGGCGATTCTGTGCACGAAACGCACGTTTTGCGTCAAAACTGAGCAAAATCGGCGATTCTGTGCACGAAACGCCCGTTTTGTGCCAAAAGGAGGAATTCGGAACGTGAAACGCACGTTTCGTGCCAAGACTGAGCAAAAGCAGCGATTCTGTGCACGAAACGCCCGTTTTGTGCGAAGAGGAGCAATTCGGTGCGTAAGACGCCCGTTTTGTGGTAAAACTGAGCAAAACCGGCGATTCTGTGCACGAAACGCCCGTTTTGTGCCAAAACTGTGCAAAAGCGGCGATTCTGTGCACGAAACGCACGTTATGTGCCAGATCTGAGCAAAAGCGGCGATTCTGTGCACGAAACGCCCGTTTTGTGCCAAATGGAGCAATTTGGTGCGTGAAACGCCCGTTTTGTGCCAAAACTGAGCAAAAGCGGCGATTCTGTGCACGAAACGCACTTATTGTGCCAAAACTGAGCAAAAGCGGCGATTCTGTGCACGAAACGCACGTTATGTGCCAGATCTGAGCAAAAGCGGCTATTCTGTGCACGAAACGCCCGTTTTGTGCCAAAAGGAGCAATTTGGTGCGTGAAACGTACGGTTTGTGCCACAACTGAGCAAAACCGGCGATTCTGTGCACGAAACGCCCGCTTTGTGCCAAAACTGTGCAAAAGCGGCGATTCTGTGCACGAAACGCACGTTATGTGCCATATCTGAGCAAAAGCGGCGATTCTGTGCACGAAACGCCCGTTTTGTGCCAAAAGGAGCAATTTGGTGCGTGAAACGTACGGTTTGTGCCACAACTGAGCAAAACCGGCGATTCTGTGCACGAAACGCACGTTTTGTGCCAAAACTGAGCAAAAGCGGCGGTTCTGTGCTCGAAACGCACGTTATGTTCCAAAACTGAGCAAAAGCGGCGATTCTGTGCACGAAACGCCCGTTTTGTGCCAAAAGGAGGGATTCGGTTCGTGAAGCGCACGTTTTGCGACAAAACTAAGCAAAACCGGCGATTCTGTGCACGAAACGCCCGTTTTGTGCCAAAAGGAGCAATTTGGTGCGTGAAACGTACGGTTTGTGCCACAACTGAGCAAAACCGGCGATTCTGTGCACGAAACGCACGTTTTGTGCCAAAACTGAGCAAAAGCGGCGGTTCTGTGCTCGAAACGCACGTTATGTTCCAAAACTGAGCAAGAGCGGCGGTTCTGTGCTCGAAACGCACGTTATGTTCCAAAACTGAGCAAGAGCGGCGATTCTGTGCACGAAACGCCCGTTTTGTGCCAAAAGGAGCAATTCGGTGTGTGAAACGCACGTTTTGCGCCAAAACTGAGCAAAAGCGGCGATTCTGTGCACGAAACGCACGTTTTGCGCCAAAACTGAGCAAAAGCGGCGATGCTGTGTACGAAACGTACGTTTTGCGCTAAAACTGAGCAAAAGCGGCGATTCTGTGCACGAAACGCCCGTTTTGTGCCAAAACTGTGCAAAAGCGGCGATTCTGTGCACGAAACGCACGTTATGTGCCAGATCTGAGCAAAAGCGGCGATTCTGTGCACGAAACGCCCGTTTTGTGCCAAATGGAGCAATTTGGTGCGTGAAACGCCCGTTTTGTGCCAAAACTGAGCAAAAGCGGCGATTCTGTGCACGAAACGCACTTATTGTGCCAAAACTGAGCAAAAGCGGCGATTCTGTGCACGAAACGCACGTTATGTGCCAGATCTGAGCAAAAGCGGCTATTCTGTGCACGAAACGCCCGTTTTGTGCCAAAAGGAGCAATTTGGTGCGTGAAACGTACGGTTTGTGCCACAACTGAGCAAAACCGGCGATTCTGTGCACGAAACGCCCGCTTTGTGCCAAAACTGTGCAAAAGCGGCGATTCTGTGCACGAAACGCACGTTATGTGCCATATCTGAGCAAAAGCGGCGATTCTGTGCACGAAACGCCCGTTTTGTGCCAAAAGGAGCAATTTGGTGCGTGAAACGTACGGTTTGTGCCACAACTGAGCAAAACCGGCGATTCTGTGCACGAAACGCACGTTTTGTGCCAAAACTGAGCAAAAGCGGCGGTTCTGTGCTCGAAACGCACGTTATGTTCCAAAACTGAGCAAAAGCGGCGATTCTGTGCACGAAACGCCCGTTTTGTGCCAAAAGGAGGGATTCGGTTCGTGAAGCGCACGTTTTGCGACAAAACTAAGCAAAACCGGCGATTCTGTGCACGAAACGCCCGTTTTGTGCCAAAAGGAGCAATTTGGTGCGTGAAACGTACGGTTTGTGCCACAACTGAGCAAAACCGGCGATTCTGTGCACGAAACGCACGTTTTGTGCCAAAACTGAGCAAAAGCGGCGGTTCTGTGCTCGAAACGCACGTTATGTTCCAAAACTGAGCAAGAGCGGCGGTTCTGTGCTCGAAACGCACGTTATGTTCCAAAACTGAGCAAGAGCGGCGATTCTGTGCACGAAACGCCCGTTTTGTGCCAAAAGGAGCAATTCGGTGTGTGAAACGCACGTTTTGCGCCAAAACTGAGCAAAAGCGGCGATTCTGTGCACGAAACGCACGTTTTGCGCCAAAACTGAGCAAAAGCGGCGATGCTGTGTACGAAACGTACGTTTTGCGCTAAAACTGAGCAAAAGCGGCGATTCTGTGCACGAAACGCCCGTTTTGTGCCAAAACTGTGCAAAAGCGGCGATTCTGTGCACGAAACGCACGTTATGTGCCAGATCTGAGCAAAAGCGGCGATTCTGTGCACGAAACGCCCGTTTTGTGCCAAATGGAGCAATTTGGTGCGTGAAACGCCCGTTTTGTGCCAAAACTGAGCAAAAGCGGCGATTCTGTGCACGAAACGCACTTATTGTGCCAAAACTGAGCAAAAGCGGCGATTCTGTGCACGAAACGCACGTTATGTGCCAGATCTGAGCAAAAGCGGCTATTCTGTGCACGAAACGCCCGTTTTGTGCCAAAAGGAGCAATTTGGTGCGTGAAACGTACGGTTTGTGCCACAACTGAGCAAAACCGGCGATTCTGTGCACGAAACGCCCGCTTTGTGCCAAAACTGTGCAAAAGCGGCGATTCTGTGCACGAAACGCACGTTATGTGCCATATCTGAGCAAAAGCGGCGATTCTGTGCACGAAACGCCCGTTTTGTGCCAAAAGGAGCAATTTGGTGCGTGAAACGTACGGTTTGTGCCACAACTGAGCAAAACCGGCGATTCTGTGCACGAAACGCACGTTTTGTGCCAAAACTGAGCAAAAGCGGCGGTTCTGTGCTCGAAACGCACGTTATGTTCCAAAACTGAGCAAAAGCGGCGATTCTGTGCACGAAACGCCCGTTTTGTGCCAAAAGGAGGGATTCGGTTCGTGAAGCGCACGTTTTGCGACAAAACTAAGCAAAACCGGCGATTCTGTGCACGAAACGCCCGTTTTGTGCCAAAAGGAGCAATTTGGTGCGTGAAACGTACGGTTTGTGCCACAACTGAGCAAAACCGGCGATTCTGTGCACGAAACGCACGTTTTGTGCCAAAACTGAGCAAAAGCGGCGGTTCTGTGCTCGAAACGCACGTTATGTTCCAAAACTGAGCAAGAGCGGCGGTTCTGTGCTCGAAACGCACGTTATGTTCCAAAACTGAGCAAGAGCGGCGATTCTGTGCACGAAACGCCCGTTTTGTGCCAAAAGGAGCAATTCGGTGTGTGAAACGCACGTTTTGCGCCAAAACTGAGCAAAAGCGGCGATTCTGTGCACGAAACGCACGTTTTGCGCCAAAACTGAGCAAAAGCGGCGATGCTGTGTACGAAACGTACGTTTTGCGCTAAAACTGAGCAAAAGCGGCGATTCTGTGCACGAAACGCACGTTTTGTGCCAAAACTGAGCAAAAGCGGCGATTCTGTGCACGAAACACACGTTTTGTTCCAAAAGGAGGAATTCGGTGCGTGAAACGTACGTTTAGTGACAAAACTGAGCAAAACCGGCGATTCTGTGCACGAAACGCCCGTTTTGTGCCAAAAGGAGCAATTCGGTGCGTGAAACGTACGGTTTGTGACAAAACTGAGCAAAACCGGCGATTCTGAGCACGAAACGCACGTTTTGCGCCAAAACTAAGCAAAAGCGGCGATTCTGTGCACAAAACACCCGTTTTGTGCCAAAACTGAGCAAAAGCGGCGATTCTGAGCACGACACGTACGTTTTGTGAGAAAGCTGAGCAAAAGCGGCGATTCTGTGCACGAAACGAACGTTTTGTGCCAAAAGGAGCAATTCGGTACGAGAAACGCACATTTTGTGACAAAACTAAGCAAAACCGGCTGTTCTGTGCACGAAACGCACGTTTTGTGCCAAAAGGAGGAATTCGGTTCGTGAAACGCACGTTTTGTGCCAAAACTGAGCAAAAGCGGCGATTCTGTGCACGAAACGCACGTTTTGTGCGAAGAGGAGCAATTCGGTGCGTAAAACGCCCGCTTTGTGGCAAAACTGAGCAAAACCGGCGATTCTGTGCACGAAACGCCCGCTTTGTGCCAAAACTGTGCAAAAGCGGCGATTCTGTGCACGAAACGCACGTTATGTGCCAGATCTGAGCAAAAGCGGCGATTCTGTGCACGAAACGCCCGTTTTGTTCCAAAAGGAGTAATTTGGTGCGTGAAACGTACGGTTTGTGCCACAACTGAGCAAAACCGGCGATTCTGTGCACGAAACGCACGTTTTGTGCCAAAACTGAGCAAAAGCGGCGGTTCTGTGCTCGAAACGCACGTTATGTTCCAAAACTGAGCAAAAGCGGCGATTCTGTGCACGAAACGCCCGTTTTGTGCCAAAAGGAGCAATTCGGTGTGTGAAACGCACGTTTTGCGCCAAAACTGAGCAAAAGCGGCGATTCTGTGCACGAAACGCCCGTTTTGTGCCAAAACTGTGCAAAAGCGGCGATTCTGTGCACGAAACGCACGTTATTTGCCAGAACTGAGCAAAAGCGGCGATTCTGTGCACGAAACCCACGTTTTGTGCCAGAAGGAGCAATTCGGGGCGTGAAACCCACGTTTTGTGCCAAAACTGAGCTAAAGAGACGATTCTGTGCACGAAACGCACGTTTTCTGCCAATATTGAGCAAAAGCGGCGATTCTGTGCACGAAACGCAGGTTATGTGCCAAAACTGAGCGAAAGCGGCGATTCTCTGCATGAAACGCCCGTTTAGTGCGAAGAGGAGCAATTCGGTGCGTGAAGCGCACGTTTTGTGACAAAACTGAGCAAAACCGGCGATTCTGTGCACGAAACGCACGTTTTGTGCCAAAACTGAGCCAAAGCGGCGATTCTGTGCACGAAACGCATGTTTTGTGCCAAAACTGAGCAAGAGCGGCGATTCCGTGCACGAAACGCCCGTTTTGTGCCAAAAGGAGGGATTCGGTTCGTGAAGCGCACGTTTTGCGACAAAACTAAGCAAAACCGGCGATTCTGTGCACGAAACGCACGTTTTGCGCCAAAACTGAGCAAAAGCGGCGATTCTCTGCACGAATCGCCGGTTTTGTGCGAAGAGGAGCAATTCGGTGCGTGAAGCGCACGTTTTGTGACAAAACTGAGCAAACCCGGCGATTCTGTGCACGAAACGTACGTTTTGCGCTAAAACTGAGCAAAAGCGGCGATTCTGTGCACGAAACGCACGTTTTGTGAGAAAGCTGAGCAAAAGCGGTGATTCTGTGCACGAAACGCACGTTTTGTGAGAAAGCTGAGCAAAAGCGGTGATTCTGTGCACGAAACGCGCTTTTTGTGCCAAAACTGAGCAAAAGCGGCGATTCTATGCTCGAAACGTACGTTATGCGCCAAAACCGAGCAAAAGCGGCGATTCTGTGCACGAAACGCCCGTTTTGTGCCAAAAGGGGCAATTCGGTGCGTGAAACGTACGGTTTGTGACAAAACTGAGCAAAACCGACGATTCTGAGCACGAAACGCACGTTTTGTGCCAAAACTGAGCAAAAGCGGCGATTCTGTGCACGAAACGCCTGTTTTGTGCCAAAACTGTGCAAAAGCGGCGATTCTGTGCACGAAACGCACGTTATGTGCCAGATCTGAGCAAAAGCGGCTATTCTGTGCACGAAACGCCCGTTTTGTGCCAAAAGGAGCAATTTGGTGCGTGAAACGTACGGTTTGTGCCACAACTGAGCAAAACCGGCGATTCTGTGCACGAAACGCCCGCTTTGTGCCAAAACTGTGCAAAAGCGGCGATTCTGTGCACGAAACGCTCGTTATGTGCCATATCTGAGCAAAAGCGGCGATTCTGTGCACGAAACGCCCGTTTTGTGCCAAAAGGAGCAATTTGGTGCGTGAAACGTACGGTTTGTGCCACAACTGAGCAAAACCGGCGATTCTGTGCACGAAACGCACGTTTTGTGCCAAAACTGAGCAAAAGCGGCGGTTCTGTGCTCGAAACGCACGTTATGTTCCAAAACTGAGCAAAAGCGGCGATTCTGTGCACGAAACGCCCGTTTTGTGCCAAAAGGAGGGATTCGGTTCGTGAAGCGCACGTTTTGCGACAAAACTAAGCAAAACCGGCGATTCTGTGCACGAAACGCCCGTTTTGTGCCAAAAGGAGCAATTTGGTGCGTGAAACGTACGGTTTGTGCCACAACTGAGCAAAACCGGCGATTCTGTGCACGAAACGCACGTTTTGTGCCAAAACTGAGCAAAAGCGGCGGTTCTGTGCTCGAAACGCACGTTATGTTCCAAAACTGAGCAAGAGCGGCGGTTCTGTGCTCGAAACGCACGTTATGTTCCAAAACTGAGCAAGAGCGGCGATTCTGTGCACGAAACGCCCGTTTTGTGCCAAAAGGAGCAATTCGGTGTGTGAAACGCACGTTTTGCGCCAAAACTGAGCAAAAGCGGCGATTCTGTGCACGAAACGCACGTTTTGCGCCAAAACTGAGCAAAAGCGGCGATGCTGTGTACGAAACGTACGTTTTGCGCTAAAACTGAGCAAAAGCGGCGATTCTGTGCACGAAACGCCCGTTTTGTGCCAAAACTGTGCAAAAGCGGCGATTCTGTGCACGAAACGCACGTTATGTGCCAGATCTGAGCAAAAGCGGCGATTCTGTGCACGAAACGCCCGTTTTGTGCCAAATGGAGCAATTTGGTGCGTGAAACGCCCGTTTTGTGCCAAAACTGAGCAAAAGCGGCGATTCTGTGCACGAAACGCACTTATTGTGCCAAAACTGAGCAAAAGCGGCGATTCTGTGCACGAAACGCACGTTATGTGCCAGATCTGAGCAAAAGCGGCTATTCTGTGCACGAAACGCCCGTTTTGTGCCAAAAGGAGCAATTTGGTGCGTGAAACGTACGGTTTGTGCCACAACTGAGCAAAACCGGCGATTCTGTGCACGAAACGCCCGCTTTGTGCCAAAACTGTGCAAAAGCGGCGATTCTGTGCACGAAACGCACGTTATGTGCCAGATCTGAGCAAAAGCGGCTATTCTGTGCACGAAACGCCCGTTTTGTGCCAAAAGGAGCAATTTGGTGCGTGAAACGTACGGTTTGTGCCACAACTGAGCAAAACCGGCGATTCTGTGCACGAAACGCCCGCTTTGTGCCAAAACTGTGCAAAAGCGGCGATTCTGTGCACGAAACGCACGTTATGTGCCATATCTGAGCAAAAGCGGCGATTCTGTGCACGAAACGCCCGTTTTGTGCCAAAAGGAGCAATTTGGTGCGTGAAACGTACGGTTTGTGCCACAACTGAGCAAAACCGGCGATTCTGTGCACGAAACGCACGTTTTGTGCCAAAACTGAGCAAAAGCGGCGGTTCTGTGCTCGAAACGCACGTTATGTTCCAAAACTGAGCAAAAGCGGCGATTCTGTGCACGAAACGCCCGTTTTGTGCCAAAAGGAGGGATTCGGTTCGTGAAGCGCACGTTTTGCGACAAAACTAAGCAAAACCGGCGATTCTGTGCACGAAACGCCCGTTTTGTGCCAAAAGGAGCAATTTGGTGCGTGAAACGTACGGTTTGTGCCACAACTGAGCAAAACCGGCGATTCTGTGCACGAAACGCACGTTTTGTGCCAAAACTGAGCAAAAGCGGCGGTTCTGTGCTCGAAACGCACGTTATGTTCCAAAACTGAGCAAGAGCGGCGGTTCTGTGCTCGAAACGCACGTTATGTTCCAAAACTGAGCAAGAGCGGCGATTCTGTGCACGAAACGCCCGTTTTGTGCCAAAAGGAGCAATTCGGTGTGTGAAACGCACGTTTTGCGCCAAAACTGAGCAAAAGCGGCGATTCTGTGCACGAAACGCACGTTTTGCGCCAAAACTGAGCAAAAGCGGCGATGCTGTGTACGAAACGTACGTTTTGCGCTAAAACTGAGCAAAAGCGGCGATTCTGTGCACGAAACGCCCGTTTTGTGCCAAAACTGTGCAAAAGCGGCGATTCTGTGCACGAAACGCACGTTATGTGCCAGATCTGAGCAAAAGCGGCGATTCTGTGCACGAAACGCCCGTTTTGTGCCAAATGGAGCAATTTGGTGCGTGAAACGCCCGTTTTGTGCCAAAACTGAGCAAAAGCGGCGATTCTGTGCACGAAACGCACTTATTGTGCCAAAACTGAGCAAAAGCGGCGATTCTGTGCACGAAACGCACGTTATGTGCCAGATCTGAGCAAAAGCGGCTATTCTGTGCACGAAACGCCCGTTTTGTGCCAAAAGGAGCAATTTGGTGCGTGAAACGTACGGTTTGTGCCACAACTGAGCAAAACCGGCGATTCTGTGCACGAAACGCCCGCTTTGTGCCAAAACTGTGCAAAAGCGGCGATTCTGTGCACGAAACGCACGTTATGTGCCATATCTGAGCAAAAGCGGCGATTCTGTGCACGAAACGCCCGTTTTGTGCCAAAAGGAGCAATTTGGTGCGTGAAACGTACGGTTTGTGCCACAACTGAGCAAAACCGGCGATTCTGTGCACGAAACGCACGTTTTGTGCCAAAACTGAGCAAAAGCGGCGGTTCTGTGCTCGAAACGCACGTTATGTTCCAAAACTGAGCAAAAGCGGCGATTCTGTGCACGAAACGCCCGTTTTGTGCCAAAAGGAGGGATTCGGTTCGTGAAGCGCACGTTTTGCGACAAAACTAAGCAAAACCGGCGATTCTGTGCACGAAACGCCCGTTTTGTGCCAAAAGGAGCAATTTGGTGCGTGAAACGTACGGTTTGTGCCACAACTGAGCAAAACCGGCGATTCTGTGCACGAAACGCACGTTTTGTGCCAAAACTGAGCAAAAGCGGCGGTTCTGTGCTCGAAACGCACGTTATGTTCCAAAACTGAGCAAGAGCGGCGGTTCTGTGCTCGAAACGCACGTTATGTTCCAAAACTGAGCAAGAGCGGCGATTCTGTGCACGAAACGCCCGTTTTGTGCCAAAAGGAGCAATTCGGTGTGTGAAACGCACGTTTTGCGCCAAAACTGAGCAAAAGCGGCGATTCTGTGCACGAAACGCACGTTTTGCGCCAAAACTGAGCAAAAGCGGCGATGCTGTGTACGAAACGTACGTTTTGCGCTAAAACTGAGCAAAAGCGGCGATTCTGTGCACGAAACGCACGTTTTGTGCCAAAACTGAGCAAAAGCGGCGATTCTGTGCACGAAACACACGTTTTGTTCCAAAAGGAGGAATTCGGTGCGTGAAACGTACGTTTAGTGACAAAACTGAGCAAAACCGGCGATTCTGTGCACGAAACGCCCGTTTTGTGCCAAAAGGAGCAATTCGGTGCGTGAAACGTACGGTTTGTGACAAAACTGAGCAAAACCGGCGATTCTGAGCACGAAACGCACGTTTTGCGCCAAAACTAAGCAAAAGCGGCGATTCTGTGCACAAAACACCCGTTTTGTGCCAAAACTGAGCAAAAGCGGCGATTCTGAGCACGACACGTACGTTTTGTGAGAAAGCTGAGCAAAAGCGGCGATTCTGTGCACGAAACGAACGTTTTGTGCCAAAAGGAGCAATTCGGTACGAGAAACGCACATTTTGTGACAAAACTAAGCAAAACCGGCTGTTCTGTGCACGAAACGCACGTTTTGTGCCAAAAGGAGGAATTCGGTTCGTGAAACGCACGTTTTGTGCCAAAACTGAGCAAAAGCGGCGATTCTGTGCACGAAACGCACGTTTTGTGCGAAGAGGAGCAATTCGGTGCGTAAAACGCCCGCTTTGTGGCAAAACTGAGCAAAACCGGCGATTCTGTGCACGAAACGCCCGCTTTGTGCCAAAACTGTGCAAAAGCGGCGATTCTGTGCACGAAACGCACGTTATGTGCCAGATCTGAGCAAAAGCGGCGATTCTGTGCACGAAACGCCCGTTTTGTTCCAAAAGGAGTAATTTGGTGCGTGAAACGTACGGTTTGTGCCACAACTGAGCAAAACCGGCGATTCTGTGCACGAAACGCACGTTTTGTGCCAAAACTGAGCAAAAGCGGCGGTTCTGTGCTCGAAACGCACGTTATGTTCCAAAACTGAGCAAAAGCGGCGATTCTGTGCACGAAACGCCCGTTTTGTGCCAAAAGGAGCAATTCGGTGTGTGAAACGCACGTTTTGCGCCAAAACTGAGCAAAAGCGGCGATTCTGTGCACGAAACGCCCGTTTTGTGCCAAAACTGTGCAAAAGCGGCGATTCTGTGCACGAAACGCACGTTATTTGCCAGAACTGAGCAAAAGCGGCGATTCTGTGCACGAAACCCACGTTTTGTGCCAGAAGGAGCAATTCGGGGCGTGAAACCCACGTTTTGTGCCAAAACTGAGCTAAAGAGACGATTCTGTGCACGAAACGCACGTTTTCTGCCAATATTGAGCAAAAGCGGCGATTCTGTGCACGAAACGCAGGTTATGTGCCAAAACTGAGCGAAAGCGGCGATTCTCTGCATGAAACGCCCGTTTAGTGCGAAGAGGAGCAATTCGGTGCGTGAAGCGCACGTTTTGTGACAAAACTGAGCAAAACCGGCGATTCTGTGCACGAAACGCACGTTTTGTGCCAAAACTGAGCCAAAGCGGCGATTCTGTGCACGAAACGCATGTTTTGTGCCAAAACTGAGCAAGAGCGGCGATTCCGTGCACGAAACGCCCGTTTTGTGCCAAAAGGAGGGATTCGGTTCGTGAAGCGCACGTTTTGCGACAAAACTAAGCAAAACCGGCGATTCTGTGCACGAAACGCACGTTTTGCGCCAAAACTGAGCAAAAGCGGCGATTCTCTGCACGAATCGCCGGTTTTGTGCGAAGAGGAGCAATTCGGTGCGTGAAGCGCACGTTTTGTGACAAAACTGAGCAAACCCGGCGATTCTGTGCACGAAACGTACGTTTTGCGCTAAAACTGAGCAAAAGCGGCGATTCTGTGCACGAAACGCACGTTTTGTGAGAAAGCTGAGCAAAAGCGGTGATTCTGTGCACGAAACGCACGTTTTGTGAGAAAGCTGAGCAAAAGCGGTGATTCTGTGCACGAAACGCGCTTTTTGTGCCAAAACTGAGCAAAAGCGGCGATTCTATGCTCGAAACGTACGTTATGCGCCAAAACCGAGCAAAAGCGGCGATTCTGTGCACGAAACGCCCGTTTTGTGCCAAAAGGGGCAATTCGGTGCGTGAAACGTACGGTTTGTGACAAAACTGAGCAAAACCGACGATTCTGAGCACGAAACGCACGTTTTGTGCCAAAACTGAGCAAAAGCGGCGATTCTGTGCACGAAACGCCTGTTTTGTGCCAAAACTGTGCAAAAGCGGCGATTCTGTGCACGAAACGCACGTTATGTGCCAGATCTGAGCAAAAGCGGCTATTCTGTGCACGAAACGCCCGTTTTGTGCCAAAAGGAGCAATTTGGTGCGTGAAACGTACGGTTTGTGCCACAACTGAGCAAAACCGGCGATTCTGTGCACGAAACGCCCGCTTTGTGCCAAAACTGTGCAAAAGCGGCGATTCTGTGCACGAAACGCTCGTTATGTGCCATATCTGAGCAAAAGCGGCGATTCTGTGCACGAAACGCCCGTTTTGTGCCAAAAGGAGCAATTTGGTGCGTGAAACGTACGGTTTGTGCCACAACTGAGCAAAACCGGCGATTCTGTGCACGAAACGCACGTTTTGTGCCAAAACTGAGCAAAAGCGGCGGTTCTGTGCTCGAAACGCACGTTATGTTCCAAAACTGAGCAAAAGCGGCGATTCTGTGCACGAAACGCCCGTTTTGTGCCAAAAGGAGGGATTCGGTTCGTGAAGCGCACGTTTTGCGACAAAACTAAGCAAAACCGGCGATTCTGTGCACGAAACGCCCGTTTTGTGCCAAAAGGAGCAATTTGGTGCGTGAAACGTACGGTTTGTGCCACAACTGAGCAAAACCGGCGATTCTGTGCACGAAACGCACGTTTTGTGCCAAAACTGAGCAAAAGCGGCGGTTCTGTGCTCGAAACGCACGTTATGTTCCAAAACTGAGCAAGAGCGGCGGTTCTGTGCTCGAAACGCACGTTATGTTCCAAAACTGAGCAAGAGCGGCGATTCTGTGCACGAAACGCCCGTTTTGTGCCAAAAGGAGCAATTCGGTGTGTGAAACGCACGTTTTGCGCCAAAACTGAGCAAAAGCGGCGATTCTGTGCACGAAACGCACGTTTTGCGCCAAAACTGAGCAAAAGCGGCGATGCTGTGTACGAAACGTACGTTTTGCGCTAAAACTGAGCAAAAGCGGCGATTCTGTGCACGAAACGCCCGTTTTGTGCCAAAACTGTGCAAAAGCGGCGATTCTGTGCACGAAACGCACGTTATGTGCCAGATCTGAGCAAAAGCGGCGATTCTGTGCACGAAACGCCCGTTTTGTGCCAAATGGAGCAATTTGGTGCGTGAAACGCCCGTTTTGTGCCAAAACTGAGCAAAAGCGGCGATTCTGTGCACGAAACGCACTTATTGTGCCAAAACTGAGCAAAAGCGGCGATTCTGTGCACGAAACGCACGTTATGTGCCAGATCTGAGCAAAAGCGGCTATTCTGTGCACGAAACGCCCGTTTTGTGCCAAAAGGAGCAATTTGGTGCGTGAAACGTACGGTTTGTGCCACAACTGAGCAAAACCGGCGATTCTGTGCACGAAACGCCCGCTTTGTGCCAAAACTGTGCAAAAGCGGCGATTCTGTGCACGAAACGCACGTTATGTGCCATATCTGAGCAAAAGCGGCGATTCTGTGCACGAAACGCCCGTTTTGTGCCAAAAGGAGCAATTTGGTGCGTGAAACGTACGGTTTGTGCCACAACTGAGCAAAACCGGCGATTCTGTGCACGAAACGCACGTTTTGTGCCAAAACTGAGCAAAAGCGGCGGTTCTGTGCTCGAAACGCACGTTATGTTCCAAAACTGAGCAAAAGCGGCGATTCTGTGCACGAAACGCCCGTTTTGTGCCAAAAGGAGGGATTCGGTTCGTGAAGCGCACGTTTTGCGACAAAACTAAGCAAAACCGGCGATTCTGTGCACGAAACGCCCGTTTTGTGCCAAAAGGAGCAATTTGGTGCGTGAAACGTACGGTTTGTGCCACAACTGAGCAAAACCGGCGATTCTGTGCACGAAACGCACGTTTTGTGCCAAAACTGAGCAAAAGCGGCGGTTCTGTGCTCGAAACGCACGTTATGTTCCAAAACTGAGCAAGAGCGGCGGTTCTGTGCTCGAAACGCACGTTATGTTCCAAAACTGAGCAAGAGCGGCGATTCTGTGCACGAAACGCCCGTTTTGTGCCAAAAGGAGCAATTCGGTGTGTGAAACGCACGTTTTGCGCCAAAACTGAGCAAAAGCGGCGATTCTGTGCACGAAACGCACGTTTTGCGCCAAAACTGAGCAAAAGCGGCGATGCTGTGTACGAAACGTACGTTTTGCGCTAAAACTGAGCAAAAGCGGCGATTCTGTGCACGAAACGCACGTTTTGTGCCAAAACTGAGCAAAAGCGGCGATTCTGTGCACGAAACACACGTTTTGTTCCAAAAGGAGGAATTCGGTGCGTGAAACGTACGTTTAGTGACAAAACTGAGCAAAACCGGCGATTCTGTGCACGAAACGCCCGTTTTGTGCCAAAAGGAGCAATTCGGTGCGTGAAACGTACGGTTTGTGACAAAACTGAGCAAAACCGGCGATTCTGAGCACGAAACGCACGTTTTGCGCCAAAACTAAGCAAAAGCGGCGATTCTGTGCACAAAACACCCGTTTTGTGCCAAAACTGAGCAAAAGCGGCGATTCTGAGCACGACACGTACGTTTTGTGAGAAAGCTGAGCAAAAGCGGCGATTCTGTGCACGAAACGAACGTTTTGTGCCAAAAGGAGCAATTCGGTACGAGAAACGCACATTTTGTGACAAAACTAAGCAAAACCGGCTGTTCTGTGCACGAAACGCACGTTTTGTGCCAAAAGGAGGAATTCGGTTCGTGAAACGCACGTTTTGTGCCAAAACTGAGCAAAAGCGGCGATTCTGTGCACGAAACGCACGTTTTGTGCGAAGAGGAGCAATTCGGTGCGTAAAACGCCCGCTTTGTGGCAAAACTGAGCAAAACCGGCGATTCTGTGCACGAAACGCCCGCTTTGTGCCAAAACTGTGCAAAAGCGGCGATTCTGTGCACGAAACGCACGTTATGTGCCAGATCTGAGCAAAAGCGGCGATTCTGTGCACGAAACGCCCGTTTTGTTCCAAAAGGAGTAATTTGGTGCGTGAAACGTACGGTTTGTGCCACAACTGAGCAAAACCGGCGATTCTGTGCACGAAACGCACGTTTTGTGCCAAAACTGAGCAAAAGCGGCGGTTCTGTGCTCGAAACGCACGTTATGTTCCAAAACTGAGCAAAAGCGGCGATTCTGTGCACGAAACGCCCGTTTTGTGCCAAAAGGAGCAATTCGGTGTGTGAAACGCACGTTTTGCGCCAAAACTGAGCAAAAGCGGCGATTCTGTGCACGAAACGCCCGTTTTGTGCCAAAACTGTGCAAAAGCGGCGATTCTGTGCACGAAACGCACGTTATTTGCCAGAACTGAGCAAAAGCGGCGATTCTGTGCACGAAACCCACGTTTTGTGCCAGAAGGAGCAATTCGGGGCGTGAAACCCACGTTTTGTGCCAAAACTGAGCTAAAGAGACGATTCTGTGCACGAAACGCACGTTTTCTGCCAATATTGAGCAAAAGCGGCGATTCTGTGCACGAAACGCAGGTTATGTGCCAAAACTGAGCGAAAGCGGCGATTCTCTGCATGAAACGCCCGTTTAGTGCGAAGAGGAGCAATTCGGTGCGTGAAGCGCACGTTTTGTGACAAAACTGAGCAAAACCGGCGATTCTGTGCACGAAACGCACGTTTTGTGCCAAAACTGAGCCAAAGCGGCGATTCTGTGCACGAAACGCATGTTTTGTGCCAAAACTGAGCAAGAGCGGCGATTCCGTGCACGAAACGCCCGTTTTGTGCCAAAAGGAGGGATTCGGTTCGTGAAGCGCACGTTTTGCGACAAAACTAAGCAAAACCGGCGATTCTGTGCACGAAACGCACGTTTTGCGCCAAAACTGAGCAAAAGCGGCGATTCTCTGCACGAATCGCCGGTTTTGTGCGAAGAGGAGCAATTCGGTGCGTGAAGCGCACGTTTTGTGACAAAACTGAGCAAACCCGGCGATTCTGTGCACGAAACGTACGTTTTGCGCTAAAACTGAGCAAAAGCGGCGATTCTGTGCACGAAACGCACGTTTTGTGAGAAAGCTGAGCAAAAGCGGTGATTCTGTGCACGAAACGCACGTTTTGTGAGAAAGCTGAGCAAAAGCGGTGATTCTGTGCACGAAACGCGCTTTTTGTGCCAAAACTGAGCAAAAGCGGCGATTCTATGCTCGAAACGTACGTTATGCGCCAAAACCGAGCAAAAGCGGCGATTCTGTGCACGAAACGCCCGTTTTGTGCCAAAAGGGGCAATTCGGTGCGTGAAACGTACGGTTTGTGACAAAACTGAGCAAAACCGACGATTCTGAGCACGAAACGCACGTTTTGTGCCAAAACTGAGCAAAAGCGGCGATTCTGTGCACGAAACGCCTGTTTTGTGCCAAAACTGTGCAAAAGCGGCGATTCTGTGCACGAAACGCACGTTATGTGCCAGATCTGAGCAAAAGCGGCTATTCTGTGCACGAAACGCCCGTTTTGTGCCAAAAGGAGCAATTTGGTGCGTGAAACGTACGGTTTGTGCCACAACTGAGCAAAACCGGCGATTCTGTGCACGAAACGCACGTTTTGTGCCAAAACTGAGCAAAAGCGGCGGTTCTGTGCTCGAAACGCACGTTATGTTCCAAAACTGAGCAAGAGCGGCGGTTCTGTGCTCGAAACGCACGTTATGTTCCAAAACTGAGCAAGAGCGGCGATTCTGTGCACGAAACGCCCGTTTTGTGCCAAAAGGAGCAATTCGGTGTGTGAAACGCGCGTTTTGCGCCAAAACTGAGCAAAAGCGGCGATTCTGTGCACGAAACGCACGTTTTGTGCCAAAACTGAGCAAAAGCGGCGGTTCTGTGCTCGAAACGCACGTTATGTTCCAAAACTGAGCAAGAGCGGCGATTCTGTGCACGAAACGCCCGTTTTGTGCCAAAAGGAGCAATTCGGTGTGTGAAACGCACGTTTTGCGCCAAAACTGAGCAAAAGCGGCGATTCTGTGCACGAAACGCACGTTTTGTGAGAAAGCTGAGCAAAAGCGGTGATTCTGTGCACGAAACGCACGTTTTGTGAGAAAGCTGAGCAAAAGCGGTGATTCTGTGCACGTAACGCCCGTTTTGTGCCAAAACTGAGCAAAAGCGGCGATTCTGAGCACGAAACGTACGTTTTGTGCCAAAACTGAGCAAAAGCGGCGATTCTGTGCACGAACCGCCCGTTTTGTGTCAAAAGGGGCAATTCGGTACCTGAAACGCACGTTTTGTGACAAAACTGAGCAAAAGCGGAGGTACTGTGCACGAAACGCCCGTTTTGTGCCAAAACTGAGCAAAAGCGGCGATTCTGTGCACGAAACGCCCGTTTTGTGCCAAAAGGAGGAATTCGGAACGTGAAACGCTCGTTTTGTGCCAAGACTGAGCAAAAGCGGCGATTCTGTGCACGAAACGCCCGTTTTGTGCCAAAACTGTGCAAAAGCGGCGATTCTGTGCACGAAACGCACGTTATCTGCCAGAACTGAGCAAAAGCGGCGATTCTGTGCACGAAACCCACGTTTTGTGCCAGAAGGAGCAATTCGGGGCGTGAAACCCACGTTTTGTGCCAAAACTGAGCAAAAGAGACGATTCTGTGCACGAAACGCACGTTTTGTGCCAATATTGAGCAAAAGCGGCGATTCTGTGCACGAAACGCCTGTTTTGTGCGAAGAGGAGCAATTCGGTGCGTGAAGCGCACGTTTTGTGACAAAACTGAGCAAAACCGGCCATTCTGTGCACGAAACGCACGTTTTGTGCCAAAACTGAGCCAAAGCGGCGATTCTGTGCACGGAACGCATGTTTTGTGCCAAAACTGAGCAAGAGCGGCGATTCCGTGCACGAAACGCCCGTTTTGTGCCAAAAGGAGGGATTCGGTTCGTGAAGCGCACGTTTTGCGACAAAACTAAGCAAAACCGGCGATTCTGTGCACGAAACGCACGTTTTGCGCCAAAACTGAGCAAAAGCGGCGATTCTCTGCACGAATCGCCGGTTTTGTGCGAAGAGGAGCAATTCGGTGCGTGAAGCGCACGTTTTGTGACAAAACTGAGCAAACCCGGCGATTCTGTGCACGAAACGTACGTTTTGCGCTAAAACTGAGCAAAAGCGGCGATTCTGTGCACGAAACGCACGTTTTGTGCCAAAACTGAGCAAAAGCGGCGGTTCTGTGCTCGAAACGCACGTTATGTTCCAAAACTGAGCAAGAGCGGCGATTCTGTGCACGAAACGCCCGTTTTGTGCCAAAAGGAGCAATTCGGTGTGTGAAACGCACGTTTTGCGCCAAAACTGAGCAAAAGCGGCGATTCTGTGCACGAAACGCACGTTTTGTGAGAAAGCTGAGCAAAAGCGGTGATTCTGTGCACGAAACGCACGTTTTGTGAGAAAGCTGAGCAAAAGCGGTGATTCTGTGCACGTAACGCCCGTTTTGTGCCAGAACTGAGCAAAAGCGGCGATTCTGAGCACGAAACGTACGTTTTGTGCCAAAACTGTGCAAAAGCGGCGATTCTGTGCACGAAACGCACGTTATCTGCCAGAACTGAGCAAAAGCGGCGATTCTGTGCACGAAACCCACGTTTTGTGCCAGAAGGAGCAATTCGGTGCGTGAAGCGCACGTTTTGTGACAAAACTGAGCAAAACCGGCGATTCTGTGCACGAAACGCACGTTTTGTGCCAAAACTGAGCAAAAGCGGCGATTCCGTGCACGAAACGCCCGTTTTGTGCCAAAAGGAGGGATTCGGTTCGTGAAGCGCACGTTTTGCGACAAAACTAAGCAAAACCGGCGATTCTGTGCACGAAACGCACGTTTTGCGCCAAAACTGAGCAAAACGGCGATTCTGTGAACGAAACGCGGGATTTGTGCCAAAACTGAGCAAAAGCGGCGATTCTGTGCACGAAACGCACGTTTTGTGCCAACACCGAGCAAAAGCGGCGATCCTGTGCACGAAACGCACGTTTTGTGAGAAAGCTGAGCAAAAGCGGTGATTCTGTGCACGAAGCGCACGTTTTGTGAGAAAGCTGAGCAAAAGCGGCGATTCTGTGCACGAAGCGCACGTTTTGCGCCAAAACTGAGCAAAAGCGGCGATTCTGTACACGAAACCCCCGTTTTGTGCCAAAAGGAGCAATTCCGTGCGTGAAACGTACGTTTTGTGACAAAACTGAGCAAAAGCGGCGATCCTGCGCACGAAACGCACGTTTTGCGCCAAAACTGAGCAAAAGCGGCGATTCTGTGCACGCAACGCACGTTTTGTGAGAAAGCTGAGCAAAAGCGGTGATTCTGTGCACGAAGCGCACGTTTTGTGAGAAAGCTGAGCAAAAGCGGTGATTCTGTGCACGAAACGCACTTTTTGTGCCAAAACTGAGCAAAAGCGGCGATTCTATGCTCGAAACGTACGTTTTGCGCCAAAACCGAGCAAAAGCGGCGATTCTGTGCACGAAACGCCCGTTTTGTGCCAAAAGGAGCAATTCGGTGCGTGAAACGTACGTTTTGTGACAAAACTGAGCAAAACCGGCGATTCTGTGCACGAAACGCACGTTTTGTGAGAAAGCTGAGCAAAAGCGGTGATCCTGTGCACGAAACGCATGTTTTTTGAGAAAGCTGAGCAAAAGCGGTGATTCTGTGCACGAAACGCACGTTTTGTGCCAAAACTGAGCAAAACCGGCGATTCTGTGCACGAAACGCATGTTTTGTGCCAATAACGAGCAAAAGCGGCGATTCTGAGTACGAAACGCAGGTTTTGTGCCAAAACTGAGCAAAAGCGGCGATTCGGTGCGTGAAACGCACGTTTTGCGACAAAGCTGAGCAAAAGCGGCGATGCTATGCACGAAACGCCCGTTTTGTGCCAAAAGACGCAATTCGGTACGTGAAACGCACGTTTTGTGCCAAAATTAAGCAAAAGCGGAGATTCTGTGCACGAAACGAACGTTTTGCGCCAAAACTGTGCAAAAGCGGCGATTCTGTGCACGAAACGCACGTTTTGTGAGATAGCTGAGCAAAAGCGGCGATTCTGTGCACGAAACGCCCATTTTGTGCCAAAAGGAGGAATTCGGTTCGTGAAACGCACGTTTTGTGCCAAAACTGAGCAAAAGCGGCGATTCTGTGCACGAAACACACGTTTTGTTCCAAAAGGAGGAATTCGGTGCGTGAAACGTACGTTTTGTGACAAAACTGAGCAAAACCGGCGATTCTGTGCACGAAACGCACGTTTTGTGAGAAAGCTGAGCAAAAGCGGTGATTCTGTGCACGAAACGCACGTTTTGTGAGAAAGCTGAGCAAAAGCGGTGATTCTGTGCACGAAACGCACTTTTTGCGCCAAAACTGACCAAAAGCGGCGATTCTGTTCACGAAACGCCCGTTTTGTGCCAAAAGGAGGAATTATGTTCGTGAAACGCACCTTTTGTGACAAATCTGAGCAAAACCGGCGATTCTGTGCACGAAGCGCACGTTTTGCGCCAAAACTGAGCAAAAGCGGCGATTCTATACACGAAACCCCCGTTTTGTGCCAAAAGGAGGAATTCGGTTCGTGAAACGCACGTTTTGTGCCAAAACTGAGCAAAAGCGGCGATCCTGTGCACGAAACGCACGTTTTGCGCCATAACTGAGCAAAAGCGGCGATTCTCTGCACGAAACGCCCGTTTTGTGCGAAGAGGAGCAATTCGGTGCGTGAAGCGCACGTTTTGTGACAAAACTGAGCAAAAGCGGTGATTCTGTGCACGAAACGCACGTTTTGTGAGAAAGCTGAGCAAAAGCGGTGATTCTGTGCACGAAACCCAGGTTTTGCGCCAAAACTGAGCAAAAGCGGAGATTCTGTGCTCGAAACGCCCGTTTTGTGCCAAAACTGTGCAAAAGCGGCGATTCTGTGCACGAAACGCACGTTATGTTCCAAAACTGAGCAAAAGCGGCGATTCTGTGCACGAAACGCAGGTTTTGTGCCAAAACTAAGCGAAAGTGGCGATTCTGTGCACGAAACGTACGTTATGCGCTAAAACTGAGCAAAAGCGGCGATTCTGTGCACGAAACGCACGTTTTGTGAGATAGCTGAGCAAAAGCGGCGATTCTGTGCACGAAACGCCCATTTTGTGCCAAAAGGAGGAACTCGCTTCGTGAAACGCACGTTTTGTGCCAAAACTGAGCAAAAGCGGCGATTCTGTGCACGAAACGCACTTTTTGTGCCAAACCTGAGCAAAAGCGGCGATTCTGTTCACGAAACGCCCGTTTTGTGCCAAAAGGAGGAATTATGTTCGTGAAACGCACCTTTTGTGACAAATCTGAGCAAAACCGGCGATTCTGTGCACGAAACGCACGTTTTGTGAGATAGCTGAGCAAAAGCGGCGATTCTGTGCACGAAACGCACTTTTTGTGCCAAAACTGAGCAAAAGCGGCGATTCTGTTCACGAAACGCCCGTTTTGTGCCAAAAGGAGGAATTATGTTCGTGAAACGCACCTTTTGTGACAAATCTGAGCAAAACCGGCGATTCTGTGCACGAAACGCACGTTTTGTGCCAAAAGGAGGAATTATGTTAGTGAAACGCACCTTTTGTGACAAATCTGAGCAAAACCGGCGATTCTGAGCACGAAACGCACGTTTTGTGCCAAAACTGAGCAAAAGCGGCGATTCTGTGCACGAAACGCATGTTTTGTGCCAATAACGAGCAAAAGCGGCGATTCTGAGCACGAAACGCACGTTTTGTGCCAAAAGGAGCAAATCGGTGTGTGAAACGCACATTTTGTGCCAAAACTGAGCAAAAGCGGCGATTCTGTGCACGAAACACACGTTTTGTGACAAAAGGAGCAATTCGGTGCCTGAAACGTACGTTTTGTGCCAAAACTAAGCAGAACCGGCGATTCTGTGCACGTAACGCACGTTTTCTGCCAAAACTGAGCAAAAGCGGCGATTCTGTGCACGAAGCGCATGTTTTGTGCCAGAGAGAGCAATTCGGTGTGTGAAACGTACGGTTTGTGAGAAAACTGAGCAAAACCGGCGATTCTGAGCACGAAACGCACGTTTTGTGCGAAAGCTGAGCAAAAGCGGCGATTCTGTGCACGAAACGACCGTTTTGTGCCAAAAGGAGGAATTCGGTTCGTGATACGCACGTTTTGTGCCAAAACTGAGCAAAAGCCGCGATTCTGTGCACGAAACGCCGGTTTTCTGCGAAAAGGAGCAACTCGGTGCGTTAAACGCACCTTTTGTTCCACAACTGAGCAAAAGCGGCGATTCTGTGCACGAAACGCAGGTTTTGTGCCAAAACTGAGCAAAAGCGGCGATTCTGTGCACGAAACGACCGTTTTGTGCGAAAAGGAGCAATTCGGTGCGTGACCGGCACGTTTTGTGACAGAACTGAGCAAAAGCGGCAATTCTGTGCACGAAACGCACGTTTTGTGCCAAAACTGTGCAAAAGCGGCGATTCTATGCAGGAAACGCATGTTTTGTGCCAATAACGAGCAAAAGCGGCGATTCTGAGCACGAAACGAACGGTTTGTGAGAAAATGAGCAATTCGGTCCGTGACACGCACGTTTTGTGATAAAACTGAGCAAAAGCGGCAATTCTGTGCACGAAACGCCCGTTTTGTGCCAAAACTGAGCAAAATCGGCGATTCTGTGCACGAAACGCACGTTTTGTGATAAAACTGAGCAAAAGCGGCGATTCTGTGCACGAAACGCAGGTTTTGTGCCAAAACTGAGCCAAAGCGGCGATTCTGTGCACGAAACGCACGTTTTGTGCCAAAACTGAGCAAAAGCGGCGATTCTGTGCACGAAACGCACTTTTTGTGCCAAAACTGAGCAAAAGCGGCGATTCTGTGCACGAAACGCCCGTTTTGTGCCAAAAGGAGGAATTCGGAACGTGAAACGCTCGTTTTGTGCCAAGACTGAGCAAAAGCGGCGATTCTGTGCACGAAACGCTTGTTTTGTGCCAAAAGGAGCAATTTGGTGCGTGAAACGTACGGTTTGTGCCAAAACTGAGCAAAACCGGCGATTCTGTGCACGAAACGCACGATTTGTGCCAAAACTGAGCAAAAGCGGCGGTTCTGTGCTCGAAACGCACGTTTTGCGCCAAAACTGAGCAAAAGCGGCGATGCTGTGTACGAAACGTACGTTTTGTGCTAAAACTGAGCAAAAGCGGCGATTCTGTGCACGAAACGCACGTTTTGTGCCAAAACTGAGCAAAAGCGGCGATTCTGTGCACGAAACGCCCGTTTTGTGCCAAAAAGAGGAATTCGGTTCGTGAAACGCACGTTTTGAGCCAAAACTGAGCAAAAGCGGCGATTCCGTGCGCGAAACGCCTGTTTTGTTCCAGAAGGAGCAATTCGGGGCGCGAAACCCGCGTTTTGCGCCAAAACTGAGCAAAAGCGGCGATTCTGTGCACGAAACGCCCATTTTGTGCCAAAAGGAGGAATTCTGTTCGTGAAACGCACGTTTTGTGACAAAACTGAGCAAAAGCGGAGGTTCTGTGCACGAAACGCCCGTTTTGTGCCAAAAAGAGGAATTCGGTTCGTGAAACGCACGTTTTGTGCCAAATCTGAGCAAAAGCGGCGATTCTGTGCACGAAACGCACGTTTTGTGCGAAAAGGAGGAATTATGTTGGTGAAACGCACGGTTTGTGCCAAAACTGAGCAAAACCGGCGATTCTGTGCACGAAACGCACGTTTTGTGCGAAAGTTGAGCAAAAGCGGCGATTCTGTGCACGAACCACCCGTTTTGTGCCAAAACTGAGCAAATGATGCGATTCTGTGCACGAAACGCCCGTTTTGTGCCAAAACTGAGCAAAAGCGGCGATTCTGTACACGAAACGCCCGTTTTGTGCCAAAAGCAGGAATTCGGTTCGTGAAACGCACGTGTTCTGCTAAAACTGAGCAAAAGCGGCGATTCTGTGCACGAAACGCACGTTTTGTGCGAAAGCTGAGCAAAAGCGGCGATTCTGTGCACGAAACGCCCGTTTTGTGCCAAAAGGAGCAATTCGGTGCGTGAAACGTACGGTTTGTGGGAAAACTGAGCAAAACCGGCCATTCTGAGCACGAAACGCACGTTTTGTGCGAAAGCTGAGCAAAAGCGGCGATGCTGTACACGAAACGCCCGTTTTGTGCCAAAAGGAGGAATTCGGATCCTGAAACGCACGTTTTGTGCCAAGACTGAGCAAAAGCGGCGATTCTGTGCACGAAACCCAGGTTTTGCGCCAAAACTGAGCAAAAGCGGCGATTCTGTGCACGAAACGCACGTTTTGTGCGAAAAGGAGGAATTATATTCGTGAAACGCACGGTTTGTGCCAAAACTGAGCAAAACCGGCGATTCTGTGCACGAAACGCACGTTTTGTGCGAAAGCTGAGCAAAAGCGGCGATTCTGTGCACGAAACGACCGTTTTGTGCGAAAAGGAGCAATTCGGTGCGTGACCGGCACGTTTTGTGACAGAACTGAGCAAAAGCGGCAATTCTGTGCACGAAACGCACGTTTTGTGCCAAAACTGTGCAAAAGCGGCGATTCTGTGCACGAAACGCCCGTTTTGTGCCAAAAGCAGGAATTCGGTTCGTGAAACGCACGTGTTGTGCCAAGACTGAGCAAAAGCGACGATTCTGTGCACGAAACCCAGGTTTTGCGCCAAAACTGAGCAAAAGCGGCGATTCTGTGCACGAAACGCCCATTTTGTGCCAAAAGGAGGAATTCTGTTCGTGAAACGCACGTTTTGTGACAAAACTGAGCAAAAGCGGAGGTTCTGTGCACGAAACGCCCGTTTTGTGCCAAAAAGAGGAATTCGGTTCGTGAAACGCACGTTTTGCGCCAAAACTGAGCAAAAGCGGCGATTCTGTGCACGAAACGCACGTTTTGTGAGAAAGCTGAGCAAAAGCGGTGATTCTGTGCACGAAACGCACGTTATGTTCCAAAACTGAGCAAGAGCGGCGATTCTGTGCACGAAACGCCCGTTTTGTGCCAAAAGGAGCAATTCGGTGTGTGAAACGCGCGTTTTGCGCCAAAACTGAGCAAAAGCGGCGATTCTGTGCACGAAACGCACGTTTTGTGCCAAAACTGAGCAAAAGCGGCGGTTCTGTGCTCGAAACGAACGTTATGTTCCAAAACTGAGCAAGAGCGGCGATTCTGTGCACGAAACGCCCGTTTTGTGCCAAAAGGAGCAATTCGGTGTGTGAAACGCACGTTTTGCGCCAAAACTGAGCAAAAGCGGCGATTCTGTGCACGAAACGCACGTTTTGTGAGAAAGCTGAGCAAAAGCGGTGATTCTGTGCACGAAACGCACGTTTTGTGAGAAAGCTGAGCAAAAGCGGTGATTCTGTGCACGTAACGCCCGTTTTGTGCCAAAACTGAGCAAAAGCGGCGATTCTGAGCACGAAACGTACGTTTTGTGCCAAAACTGAGCAAAAGCGGCGATTCTGTGCACGAACCGCCCGTTTTGTGTCAAAAGGGGCAATTCGGTACCTGAAACGCACGTTTTGTGACAAAACTGAGCAAAAGCGGAGGTACTGTGCACGAAACGCCCGTTTTGTGCCAAAACTGAGCAAAAGCGGCGATTCTGTGCACGAAACGCCCGTTTTGTGCCAAAAGGAGGAATTCGGAACGTGAAACGCTCGTTTTGTGCCAAGACTGAGCAAAAGCGGCGATTCTGTGCACGAAACGCCCGTTTTGTGCCAAAACTGTGCAAAAGCGGCGATTCTGTGCACGAAACGCACGTTATCTGCCAGAACTGAGCAAAAGCGGCGATTCTGTGCACGAAACCCACGTTTTGTGCCAGAAGGAGCAATTCGGGGCGTGAAACCCACGTTTTGTGCCAAAACTGAGCAAAAGAGACGATTCTGTGCACGAAACGCACGTTTTGTGCCAATATTGAGCAAAAGCGGCGATTCTGTGCACGAAACGCCTGTTTTGTGCGAAGAGGAGCAATTCGGTGCGTGAAGCGCACGTTTTGTGACAAAACTGAGCAAAACCGGCGATTCTGTGCACGAAACGCACGTTTTGTGCCAAAACTGAGCAAAAGCGGCGATTCCGTGCACGAAACGCCCGTTTTGTGCCAAAAGGAGGGATTCGGTTCGTGAAGCGCACGTTTTGCGACAAAACTAAGCAAAACCGGCGATTCTGTGCACGAAACGCACGTTTTGCGCCAAAACTGAGCAAAACGGCGATTCTGTGAACGAAACGCGGGATTTGTGCCAAAACTGAGCAAAAGCGGCGATTCTGTGCACGAAACGCACGTTTTGTGCCAACACCGAGCAAAAGCGGCGATCCTGTGCACGAAACGCACGTTTTGTGAGAAAGCTGAGCAAAAGCGGTGATTCTGTGCACGAAGCGCACGTTTTGTGAGAAAGCTGAGCAAAAGCGGCGATTCTGTGCACGAAGCGCACGTTTTGCGCCAAAACTGAGCAAAAGCGGCGATTCTGTACACGAAACCCCCGTTTTGTGCCAAAAGGAGCAATTCCGTGCGTGAAACGTACGTTTTGTGACAAAACTGAGCAAAAGCGGCGATCCTGCGCACGAAACGCACGTTTTGCGCCAAAACTGAGCAAAAGCGGCGATTCTGTGCACGCAACGCACGTTTTGTGAGAAAGCTGAGCAAAAGCGGTGATTCTGTGCACGAAGCGCACGTTTTGTGAGAAAGCTGAGCAAAAGCGGTGATTCTGTGCACGAAACGCACTTTTTGTGCCAAAACTGAGCAAAAGCGGCGATTCTATGCTCGAAACGTACGTTTTGCGCCAAAACCGAGCAAAAGCGGCGATTCTGTGCACGAAACGCCCGTTTTGTGCCAAAAGGAGCAATTCGGTGCGTGAAACGTACGTTTTGTGACAAAACTGAGCAAAACCGGCGATTCTGTGCACGAAACGCACGTTTTGTGAGAAAGCTGAGCAAAAGCGGTGATCCTGTGCACGAAACGCATGTTTTTTGAGAAAGCTGAGCAAAAGCGGTGATTCTGTGCACGAAACGCACGTTTTGTGCCAAAACTGAGCAAAACCGGCGATTCTGTGCACGAAACGCATGTTTTGTGCCAATAACGATCAAAAGCGGCGATTCTGAGTACGAAACGCAGGTTTTGTGCCAAAACTGAGCAAAAGCGGCGATTCGGTGCGTGAAACGCACGTTTTGCGACAAAGCTGAGCAAAAGCGGCGATGCTATGCACGAAACGCCCGTTTTGTGCCAAAAGACGCAATTCGGTACGTGAAACGCACGTTTTGTGCCAAAATTAAGCAAAAGCGGAGATTCTGTGCACGAAACGAACGTTTTGCGCCAAAACTGTGCAAAAGCGGCGATTCTGTGCACGAAACGCACGTTTTGTGAGATAGCTGAGCAAAAGCGGCGATTCTGTGCACGAAACGCCCATTTTGTGCCAAAAGGAGGAATTCGGTTCGTGAAACGCACGTTTTGTGCCAAAACTGAGCAAAAGCGGCGATTCTGTGCACGAAACACACGTTTTGTTCCAAAAGGAGGAATTCGGTGCGTGAAACGTACGTTTTGTGACAAAACTGAGCAAAACCGGCGATTCTGTGCACGAAACGCACGTTTTGTGAGAAAGCTGAGCAAAAGCGGTGATTCTGTGCACGAAACGCACGTTTTGTGAGAAAGCTGAGCAAAAGCGGTGATTCTGTGCACGAAACGCACTTTTTGCGCCAAAACTGACCAAAAGCGGCGATTCTGTTCACGAAACGCCCGTTTTGTGCCAAAAGGAGGAATTATGTTCGTGAAACGCACCTTTTGTGACAAATCTGAGCAAAACCGGCGATTCTGTGCACGAAGCGCACGTTTTGCGCCAAAACTGAGCAAAAGCGGCGATTCTATACACGAAACCCCCGTTTTGTGCCAAAAGGAGGAATTCGGTTCGTGAAACGCACGTTTTGTGCCAAAACTGAGCAAAAGCGGCGATCCTGTGCACGAAACGCACGTTTTGCGCCAAAACTGAGCAAAAGCGGCGATTCTCTGCACGAAACGCCCGTTTTGTGCGAAGAGGAGCAATTCGGTGCGTGAAGCGCACGTTTTGTGACAAAACTGAGCAAAAGCGGTGATTCTGTGCACGAAACGCACGTTTTGTGAGAAAGCTGAGCAAAAGCGGTGATTCTGTGCACGAAACCCAGGTTTTGCGCCAAAACTGAGCAAAAGCGGAGATTCTGTGCTCGAAACGCCCGTTTTGTGCCAAAACTGTGCAAAAGCGGCGATTCTGTGCACGAAACGCACGTTATGTTCCAAAACTGAGCAAAAGCGGCGATTCTGTGCACGAAACGCAGGTTTTGTGCCAAAACTAAGCGAAAGTGGCGATTCTGTGCACGAAACGTACGTTATGCGCTAAAACTGAGCAAAAGCGGCGATTCTGTGCACGAAACGCACGTTTTGTGAGATAGCTGAGCAAAAGCGGCGATTCTGTGCACGAAACGCCCATTTTGTGCCAAAAGGAGGAACTCGCTTCGTGAAACGCACGTTTTGTGCCAAAACTGAGCAAAAGCGGCGATTCTGTGCACGAAACGCACTTTTTGTGCCAAACCTGAGCAAAAGCGGCGATTCTGTTCACGAAACGCCCGTTTTGTGCCAAAAGGAGGAATTATGTTCGTGAAACGCACCTTTTGTGACAAATCTGAGCAAAACCGGCGATTCTGTGCACGAAACGCACGTTTTGTGAGATAGCTGAGCAAAAGCGGCGATTCTGTGCACGAAACGCACTTTTTGTGCCAAAACTGAGCAAAAGCGGCGATTCTGTTCACGAAACGCCCGTTTTGTGCCAAAAGGAGGAATTATGTTCGTGAAACGCACCTTTTGTGACAAATCTGAGCAAAACCGGCGATTCTGTGCACGAAACGCACGTTTTGTGCCAAAAGGAGGAATTATGTTAGTGAAACGCACCTTTTGTGACAAATCTGAGCAAAACCGGCGATTCTGAGCACGAAACGCACGTTTTGTGCCAAAACTGAGCAAAAGCGGCGATTCTGTGCACGAAACACACGTTTTGTGACAAAAGGAGCAATTCGGTGCCTGAAACGTACGTTTTGTGCCAAAACTAAGCAGAACCGGCGATTCTGTGCACGTAACGCACGTTTTCTGCCAAAACTGAGCAAAAGCGGCGATTCTGTGCACGAAGCGCATGTTTTGTGCCAGAGAGAGCAATTCGGTGTGTGAAACGTACGGTTTGTGAGAAAACTGAGCAAAACCGGCGATTCTGAGCACGAAACGCACGTTTTGTGCGAAAGCTGAGCAAAAGCGGCGATTCTGTGCACGAAACGACCGTTTTGTGCCAAAAGGAGGAATTCGGTTCGTGATACGCACGTTTTGTGCCAAAACTGAGCAAAAGCCGCGATTCTGTGCACGAAACGCCGGTTTTCTGCGAAAAGGAGCAACTCGGTGCGTTAAACGCACCTTTTGTTCCACAACTGAGCAAAAGCGGCGATTCTGTGCACGAAACGCAGGTTTTGTGCCAAAACTGAGCAAAAGCGGCGATTCTGTGCACGAAACGACCGTTTTGTGCGAAAAGGAGCAATTCGGTGCGTGACCGGCACGTTTTGTGACAGAACTGAGCAAAAGCGGCAATTCTGTGCACGAAACGCACGTTTTGTGCCAAAACTGTGCAAAAGCGGCGATTCTATGCAGGAAACGCATGTTTTGTGCCAATAACGAGCAAAAGCGGCGATTCTGAGCACGAAACGAACGGTTTGTGAGAAAATGAGCAATTCGGTCCGTGACACGCACGTTTTGTGATAAAACTGAGCAAAAGCGGCAATTCTGTGCACGAAACGCCCGTTTTGTGCCAAAACTGAGCAAAATCGGCGATTCTGTGCACGAAACGCACGTTTTGTGATAAAACTGAGCAAAAGCGGCAATTCTGTGCACGAAACGCCCGTTTTGTGCCAAAACTGAGCAAAATCGGCGATTCTGTGCACGAAACGCCCGTTTTGTGCCAAAAGGAGGAATTCGGAACGTAAAACGCCCGTTTTGTGGTAAAACTGAGCAAAAGCGGCGATTCTGTGCACGAAACGCCCGTTTTGTGCCAAAACTATGCAAAAGAGACGATTCTGTGCACGAAACGCACGTTTTGTGCCAATAATGAGCAAAAGCGGCGATTCTGTGCACGAAACGCAGGTTTTGTGCCAAAACTGAGCCAAAGCGGCGATTCTGTGCACGAAACGCACGTTTTGTGCCAAAACTGAGCAAAAGCGGCGATTCTGTGCACGAAACGCACTTTTTGTGCCAAAACTGAGCAAAAGCGGCGATTCTGTGCACGAAACGCCCGTTTTGTGCCAAAAGGAGGAATTCGGAACGTGAAACGCTCGTTTTGTGCCAAGACTGAGCAAAAGCGGCGATTCTGTGCACGAAACGCTTGTTTTGTGCCAAAAGGAGCAATTTGGTGCGTGAAACGTACGGTTTGTGCCAAAACTGAGCAAAACCGGCGATTCTGTGCACGAAACGCACGATTTGTGCCAAAACTGAGCAAAAGCGGCGGTTCTGTGCTCGAAACGCACGTTTTGCGCCAAAACTGAGCAAAAGCGGCGATGCTGTGTACGAAACGTACGTTTTGTGCTAAAACTGAGCAAAAGCGGCGATTCTGTGCACGAAACGCACGTTTTGTGCCAAAACTGAGCAAAAGCGGCGATTCTGTGCACGAAACGCCCGTTTTGTGCCAAAAAGAGGAATTCGGTTCGTGAAACGCACGTTTTGAGCCAAAACTGAGCAAAAGCGGCGATTCCGTGCGCGAAACGCCTGTTTTGTTCCAGAAGGAGCAATTCGGGGCGCGAAACCCGCGTTTTGCGCCAAAACTGAGCAAAAGCGGCGATTCTGTGCACGAAACGCCCATTTTGTGCCAAAAGGAGGAATTCTGTTCGTGAAACGCACGTTTTGTGACAAAACTGAGCAAAAGCGGAGGTTCTGTGCACGAAACGCCCGTTTTGTGCCAAAAAGAGGAATTCGGTTCGTGAAACGCACGTTTTGTGCCAAATCTGAGCAAAAGCGGCGATTCTGTGCACGAAACGCACGTTTTGTGCGAAAAGGAGGAATTATGTTGGTGAAACGCACGGTTTGTGCCAAAACTGAGCAAAACCGGCGATTCTGTGCACGAAACGCACGTTTTGTGCGAAAGTTGAGCAAAAGCGGCGATTCTGTGCACGAACCACCCGTTTTGTGCCAAAACTGAGCAAATGATGCGATTCTGTGCACGAAACGCCCGTTTTGTGCCAAAACTGAGCAAAAGCGGCGATTCTGTACACGAAACGCCCGTTTTGTGCCAAAAGCAGGAATTCGGTTCGTGAAACGCACGTGTTCTGCTAAAACTGAGCAAAAGCGGCGATTCTGTGCACGAAACGCACGTTTTGTGCGAAAGCTGAGCAAAAGCGGCGATTCTGTGCACGAAACGCCCGTTTTGTGCCAAAAGGAGCAATTCGGTGCGTGAAACGTACGGTTTGTGGGAAAACTGAGCAAAACCGGCCATTCTGAGCACGAAACGCACGTTTTGTGCGAAAGCTGAGCAAAAGCGGCGATGCTGTACACGAAACGCCCGTTTTGTGCCAAAAGGAGGAATTCGGATCCTGAAACGCACGTTTTGTGCCAAGACTGAGCAAAAGCGGCGATTCTGTGCACGAAACCCAGGTTTTGCGCCAAAACTGAGCAAAAGCGGCGATTCTGTGCACGAAACGCACGTTTTGTGCGAAAAGGAGGAATTATATTCGTGAAACGCACGGTTTGTGCCAAAACTGAGCAAAACCGGCGATTCTGTGCACGAAACGCACGTTTTGTGCGAAAGCTGAGCAAAAGCGGCGATTCTGTGCACGAAACGACCGTTTTGTGCGAAAAGGAGCAATTCGGTGCGTGACCGGCACGTTTTGTGACAGAACTGAGCAAAAGCGGCAATTCTGTGCACGAAACGCACGTTTTGTGCCAAAACTGTGCAAAAGCGGCGATTCTGTGCACGAAACGCCCGTTTTGTGCCAAAAGCAGGAATTCGGTTCGTGAAACGCACGTGTTGTGCCAAGACTGAGCAAAAGCGACGATTCTGTGCACGAAACCCAGGTTTTGCGCCAAAACTGAGCAAAAGCGGCGATTCTGTGCACGAAACGCCCATTTTGTGCCAAAAGGAGGAATTCTGTTCGTGAAACGCACGTTTTGTGACAAAACTGAGCAAAAGCGGAGGTTCTGTGCACGAAACGCCCGTTTTGTGCCAAAAAGAGGAATTCGGTTCGTGAAACGCACGTTTTGCGCCAAAACTGAGCAAAAGCGGCGATTCTGTGCACGAAACGCACGTTTTGTGAGAAAGCTGAGCAAAAGCGGTGATTCTGTGCACGAAACGCACGTTATGTTCCAAAACTGAGCAAGAGCGGCGATTCTGTGCACGAAACGCCCGTTTTGTGCCAAAAGGAGCAATTCGGTGTGTGAAACGCGCGTTTTGCGCCAAAACTGAGCAAAAGCGGCGATTCTGTGCACGAAACGCACGTTTTGTGCCAAAACTGAGCAAAAGCGGCGGTTCTGTGCTCGAAACGAACGTTATGTTCCAAAACTGAGCAAGAGCGGCGATTCTGTGCACGAAACGCCCGTTTTGTGCCAAAAGGAGCAATTCGGTGTGTGAAACGCACGTTTTGCGCCAAAACTGAGCAAAAGCGGCGATTCTGTGCACGAAACGCACGTTTTGTGAGAAAGCTGAGCAAAAGCGGTGATTCTGTGCACGAAACGCACGTTTTGTGAGAAAGCTGAGCAAAAGCGGTGATTCTGTGCACGTAACGCCCGTTTTGTGCCAAAACTGAGCAAAAGCGGCGATTCTGAGCACGAAACGTACGTTTTGTGCCAAAACTGAGCAAAAGCGGCGATTCTGTGCACGAACCGCCCGTTTTGTGTCAAAAGGGGCAATTCGGTACCTGAAACGCACGTTTTGTGACAAAACTGAGCAAAAGCGGAGGTACTGTGCACGAAACGCCCGTTTTGTGCCAAAACTGAGCAAAAGCGGCGATTCTGTGCACGAAACGCCCGTTTTGTGCCAAAAGGAGGAATTCGGAACGTGAAACGCTCGTTTTGTGCCAAGACTGAGCAAAAGCGGCGATTCTGTGCACGAAACGCCCGTTTTGTGCCAAAACTGTGCAAAAGCGGCGATTCTGTGCACGAAACGCACGTTATCTGCCAGAACTGAGCAAAAGCGGCGATTCTGTGCACGAAACCCACGTTTTGTGCCAGAAGGAGCAATTCGGGGCGTGAAACCCACGTTTTGTGCCAAAACTGAGCAAAAGAGACGATTCTGTGCACGAAACGCACGTTTTGTGCCAATATTGAGCAAAAGCGGCGATTCTGTGCACGAAACGCCTGTTTTGTGCGAAGAGGAGCAATTCGGTGCGTGAAGCGCACGTTTTGTGACAAAACTGAGCAAAACCGGCGATTCTGTGCACGAAACGCACGTTTTGTGCCAAAACTGAGCCAAAGCGGCGATTCTGTGCACGGAACGCATGTTTTGTGCCAAAACTGAGCAAGAGCGGCGATTCCGTGCACGAAACGCCCGTTTTGTGCCGAAAGGAGGGATTCGGTTCGTGAAGCGCACGTTTTGCGACAAAACTAAGCAAAACCGGCGATTCTGTGCACGAAACGCACGTTTTGCGCCAAAACTGAGCAAAAGCGGCGATTCTCTGCACGAATCGCCGGTTTTGTGCGAAGAGGAGCAATTCGGTGCGTGAAGCGCACGTTTTGTGACAAAACTGAGCAAACCCGGCGATTCTGTGCACGAAACGTACGTTTTGCGCTAAAACTGAGCAAAAGCGGCGATTCTGTGCACGAAACGCACGTTTTGTGCCAAAACTGAGCAAGAGCGGCGATTCTGTGCACGAAACGCCCGTTTTGTGCCAAAAGGAGCAATTCGGTGTGTGAAACGCACGTTTTGCGCCAAAACTGAGCAAAAGCGGCGATTCTGTGCACGAAACGCACGTTTTGTGAGAAAGCTGAGCAAAAGCGGTGATTCTATGCTCGAAACGTACGTTTTGCGCCAAAACCGAGCAAAAGCGGCGATTCTGTGCACGAAACGCCCGTTTTGTGCCAAAAGGAGCAATTCGGTGCGTGAAACGTACGTTTTGTGACAAAACTGAGCAAAACCGGCGATTCTGTGCACGAAACGCACGTTTTGTGAGAAAGCTGAGCAAAAGCGGTGATCCTGTGCACGAAACGCATGCTTTTTGAGAAAGCTGAGCAAAAGCGGTGATTCTGTGCACGAAACGCACGTTTTGTGCCAAAACTGAGCAAAACCGGCGATTCTGTGCACGAAACGCATGTTTTGTGCCAATAACGAGCAAAAGCGGCGATTCGGTGCGTGAAACGCACGTTTTGCGACAAAGCTGAGCAAAAGCGGCGATGCTATGCACGAAACGCCCGTTTTGTGCCAAAAGACGCAATTCGGTACGTGAAACGCACGTTTTGTGCCAAAATTAAGCAAAAGCGGAGATTCTGTGCACGAAACGAACGTTTTGCGCCAAAACTGTGCAAAAGCGGCGATTCTGTGCACGAAACGCACGTTTTGTGAGATAGCTGAGCAAAAGCGGCGATTCTGTGCACGAAACGCCCATTTTGTGCCAAAAGGAGGAATTCGGTTCGTGAAACGCACGTTTTGTGCCAAAACTGAGCAAAAGCGGCGATTCTGTGCACGAAACACACGTTTTGTTCCAAAAAGAGGAATTCGGTGCGTGAAACGTACGTTTTGTGACAAAACTGAGCAAAACCGGCGATTCTGTGCACGAAACGCACGTTTTGTGAGAAAGCTGAGCAAAAGCGGTGATTCTGTGCACGAAACGCACGTTTTGTGAGAAAGCTGAGCAAAAGCGGTGATTCTGTGCACGAAACGCACTTTTTGCGCCAAAACTGACCAAAAGCGGCGATTCTGTTCACGAAACGCCCGTTTTGTGCCAAAAGGAGGAATTATGTTCGTGAAACGCACCTTTTGTGACAAATCTGAGCAAAACCGGCGATTCTGTGCACGAAACGCACGTTTTGTGCCAAAAGGAGGAATTATGTTCGTGAAACGCACGGTTGGTGCCAAAACTGAGCAAAACCGGCGATTCTGCGCACGAAACGCACGTTTTGTGCCAAAACTGAGCAAAAGCGGCGATTCTGTGCACGAAACGCACGCTTTGCGCCAAAACCTAGCAAAAGCGGCGATTCTGTGCACGAAACGCCCGTTTTGTGACAAAAGGAGGAATTCGGTTCGTGAAACGCACGTTTTGTGCCAAAATTGAGCAAACGCGGCGATTCTGTGCACGAAACCCAGGTTTTGCGCCAAAACTGAGCAAAAGCGGCGATTGTGTGCACGAAGCGCATGTTTTGTGCCAAAACTGTGCAAAAGCGGCGGTTCTGCGCTCGAAACGCACGTTATGTTCCAAAACTGAGCAAAAGCGGCGATTCTGTGCACGAAACGCCCGTTTTGTGCCAAAAGGAGCAATTCGGTGTGTGAAACGCACGTTTTGCGCCAAAACTGAGCAAAAGCGGCGATTCTGTGCACGAAACGCACGTTTTGTGCCAAAACTGAGAAAAAGCGGCGATTCTGTGCACGAAGCGCACGCTTTGCGCCAAAACTGAGCAAAAGCGGCGATTCTGTACACGAAACCCCCGTTTTGTGCCAAAAGGAGCAATTCGGTGCGTGAAACGTACGTTTTGTGACAAAACTGAGCAAAAGCGGCGATCCTGCGCACGAAACGCACGTTTTGCGCCAAAACTGAGCAAAAGCGGCGATTCTCTGCACGAATCGCCCGTTTTGTGCGAAGAGGAGCAATTCGGTGCGTGAAGCGCACGTTTTGTGGCAAAACTGAGCAAAACTGGCGATTCTGTGCGCGAAACGTACGTTTTGCGCTAAAACTGAGCAAAAGCGGCGATTCTGTGCACGAAACGCACGTTTTGTGAGAAAGCTGAGCAAAAGCGGTGATTCTGTGCACGAAACGCACGTTTTGTGAGAAAGCTGAGCAAAAGCGGTGATTCTGTGCACGAAACGCACGTTTTGTGAGAAAGCTGAGCAAAAGCGGTGATTCTGTGCACGAAACGCACTTTTTGTGCCAAAACTGAGCAAAAGCGGCGATTCGGTGCGTGAAACGCACGTTTCGCGACAAAGCTGAGCAAAAGCGGCGATGCTATGCACGAAACGCCCGTTTTGTGCCAAAAGACGCAATTCGGTACGTGAAACGCACGTTTTGTGCCAAAATTAAGCAAAAGCGGAGATTCTGTGCACGAAACGAACGTTTTGCGCCAAAACTGTGCAAAAGCGGCGATTCTGTGCACGAAACGCACGTTTTGTGAGAAAGCTGAGCAAAAGCGGCGATTCTGTGCACGAAACGCACGTTTTGTGCCAAAACTGAGCAAAAGCGGCGATTCTGTGCACGAAACACACGTTTTGTTCCAAAAGGAGGAATTCGGTGCGTGAAACGTACGTTTTGTGACAAAACTGAGCAAAACCGGCGATTCTGTGCACGAAACGCACGTTTTGTGAGAAAGCTGAGCAAAAGCCGTGATTCTGTGCACGAAACGCACGTTTTGTGAGAAAGCTGAGCAAAAGCGGTGATTCTGTGCACGAAACGCACTTTTTGTGCCAAAACTGAGCAAAAGCGGCGATTCTATGCTCGAAACGTACGTTTTGCGCCAAAACCGAGCAAAAGCGGCGATTCTGTGCACGAAACGCCCGTTTTGTGCCAAAAAGGAGCAATTCGGTGCGTGAAACGTACGTTTTGTGACAAAACTGAGCAAAACCGGCGATTCTGTGCACGAAACGCACGTTTTGTGAGAAAGCTGAGCAAAAGCGGTGATCCTGTGCACGAAACGCATGTTTTTTGAGAAAGCTGAGCAAAAGCGGTGATTCTGTGCACGAAACGCACGTTTTGTGCCAAAACTGAGCAAAACCGGCGATTCTGTGCACGAAACGCATGTTTTGTGCCAATAACGAGCAAAAGCGGCGATTCTGAGTACGAAACGCAGGTTTTGTGCCAAAACTGAGCAAAAGCGGCGATTCGGTGCGTGAAACGCACGTTTCGCGACAAAGCTGAGCAAAAGCGGCGATGCTATGCACGAAACGCCCGTTTTGAGCCAAAAGACGCAATTCGGTACGTGAAACGCACGTTTTGTGCCAAAATTAAGCAAAAGCGGAGATTCTGTGCACGAAACGAACGTTTTGCGCCAAAACTGTGCAAAAGCGGCGATTCTGTGCACGAAACGCACGTTTTGTGAGATAGCTGAGCAAAAGCGGCGATTCTGTGCACGAAACGCCCATTTTGTGCCAAAAGGAGGAATTCGGTTCGTGAAACGCACGTTTTGTGCCAAAACTGAGCAAAAGCGGCGATTCTGTGCACGAAACACACGTTTTGTTCCAAAAGGAGGAATTCGGTGCGTGAAACGTACGTTTTGTGACAAAACTGAGCAAAACCGGCGATTCTGTGCACGAAACGCACGTTTTGTGAGAAAGCTGAGCAAAAGCGGTGATTCTGTGCACGAAACGCACGTTTTGTGAGAAAGCTCAGCAAAAGCGGTGATTCTGTGCACGAAACGCACTTTTTGCGCCAAAACTGACCAAAAGCGGCGATTCTGTTCACGAAACGCCCGTTTTGTGCCAAAAGGAGGAATTATGTTCGTGAAACGCACCTTTTGTGACAAATCTGAGCAAAACCGGCGATTCTGTGCACGAAGCGCACGTTTTGCGCCAAAACTGAGCAAAAGCGGCGATTCTATACACGAAACCCCCGTTTTGTGCCAAAAGGAGGAATTCGGTTCGTGAAACGCACGTTTTGTGCCAAAACTGAGCAAAAGCGGCGATCCTGTGCACGAAACGCACGTTTTGCGCCAAAACTGAGCAAAAGCGGCGATTCTCTGCACGAAACGCCCGTTTTGTGCGAAGAGGAGCAATTCGGTGCGTGAAGCGCACGTTTTGTGACAAAACTGAGCAAAAGCGGTGATTCTGTGCACGAAACGCACGTTTTGTGAGAAAGCTGAGCAAAAGCGGTGATTCTGTGCACGAAACCCAGGTTTTGCGCCAAAACTGAGCAAAAGCGGCGATTCGGTGCGTGAAACGCACGTTTCGCGACAAAGCTGAGCAAAAGCGGCGATGCTATGCACGAAACGCCCGTTTTGTGCCAAAAGACGCAATTCGGTACGTGAAACGCACGTTTTGTGCCAAAATTAAGCAAAAGCGGAGATTCTGTGCACGAAACGAACGTTTTGCGCCAAAACTGTGCAAAAGCGGCGATTCTGTGCACGAAACGCACGTTTTGTGAGAAAGCTGAGCAAAAGCGGCGATTCTGTGCACGAAACGCACGTTTTGTGCCAAAACTGAGCAAAAGCGGCGATTCTGTGCACGAAACACACGTTTTGTTCCAAAAGGAGGAATTCGGTGCGTGAAACGTACGTTTTGTGACAAAACTGAGCAAAACCGGCGATTCTGTGCACGAAACGCACGTTTTGTGAGAAAGCTGAGCAAAAGCCGTGATTCTGTGCACGAAACGCACGTTTTGTGAGAAAGCTGAGCAAAAGCGGTGATTCTGTGCACGAAACGCACTTTTTGTGCCAAAACTGAGCAAAAGCGGCGATTCTATGCTCGAAACGTACGTTTTGCGCCAAAACCGAGCAAAAGCGGCGATTCTGTGCACGAAACGCCCGTTTTGTGCCAAAAGGAGCAATTCGGTGCGTGAAACGTACGTTTTGTGACAAAACTGAGCAAAACCGGCGATTCTGTGCACGAAACGCACGTTTTGTGAGAAAGCTGAGCAAAAGCGGTGATCCTGTGCACGAAACGCATGTTTTTTGAGAAAGCTGAGCAAAAGCGGTGATTCTGTGCACGAAACGCACGTTTTGTGCCAAAACTGAGCAAAACCGGCGATTCTGTGCACGAAACGCATGTTTTGTGCCAATAACGAGCAAAAGCGGCGATTCTGAGTACGAAACGCAGGTTTTGTGCCAAAACTGAGCAAAAGCGGCGATTCGGTGCGTGAAACGCACGTTTCGCGACAAAGCTGAGCAAAAGCGGCGATGCTATGCACGAAACGCCCGTTTTGAGCCAAAAGACGCAATTCGGTACGTGAAACGCACGTTTTGTGCCAAAATTAAGCAAAAGCGGAGATTCTGTGCACGAAACGAACGTTTTGCGCCAAAACTGTGCAAAAGCGGCGATTCTGTGCACGAAACGCACGTTTTGTGAGATAGCTGAGCAAAAGCGGCGATTCTGTGCACGAAACGCCCATTTTGTGCCAAAAGGAGGAATTCGGTTCGTGAAACGCACGTTTTGTGCCAAAACTGAGCAAAAGCGGCGATTCTGTGCACGAAACACACGTTTTGTTCCAAAAGGAGGAATTCGGTGCGTGAAACGTACGTTTTGTGACAAAACTGAGCAAAACCGGCGATTCTGTGCACGAAACGCACGTTTTGTGAGAAAGCTGAGCAAAAGCGGTGATTCTGTGCACGAAACGCACGTTTTGTGAGAAAGCTCAGCAAAAGCGGTGATTCTGTGCACGAAACGCACTTTTTGCGCCAAAACTGACCAAAAGCGGCGATTCTGTTCACGAAACGCCCGTTTTGTGCCAAAAGGAGGAATTATGTTCGTGAAACGCACCTTTTGTGACAAATCTGAGCAAAACCGGCGATTCTGTGCACGAAGCGCACGTTTTGCGCCAAAACTGAGCAAAAGCGGCGATTCTATACACGAAACCCCCGTTTTGTGCCAAAAGGAGGAATTCGGTTCGTGAAACGCACGTTTTGTGCCAAAACTGAGCAAAAGCGGCGATCCTGTGCACGAAACGCACGTTTTGCGCCAAAACTGAGCAAAAGCGGCGATTCTCTGCACGAAACGCCCGTTTTGTGCGAAGAGGAGCAATTCGGTGCGTGAAGCGCACGTTTTGTGACAAAACTGAGCAAAAGCGGTGATTCTGTGCACGAAACGCACGTTTTGTGAGAAAGCTGAGCAAAAGCGGTGATTCTGTGCACGAAACCCAGGTTTTGCGCCAAAACTGAGCAAAAGCGGAGATTCTGTGCTCGAAACGCCCGTTTTGTGCCAAAACTGTGCAAAAGCGGCGATTCTGTGCACGAAACGCACGTTATGTTCCAAAACTGAGCAAAAGCGGCGATTCTGTGAACGAAACGCCCGTTTTGTGCCAAATGGAGCAATTCGGTGTGTGAAACGCACGTTTTGCGCCAAAACTGAGTAAAAGCGGCGATTCTGTGCACGAAACGCCCGTTTTGTGCCAAAACTGTGCAAAAGCGGCGATTCTGTGCACGAAACGCAGGTTTTGTGCCAAAACTAAGCGAAAGTGGCGATTCTGTGCACGAAACGCACGTTTTGTGCCAAAACTGAGCCAAAGCGTCGATTCTTTGCACGAAACGCACGTTTTGTGCCAAAACTGAGCAAAAGCGGCGATTCTGTGCACGAAACGCACGTTTTGCGCCAAAACTGAGCAAAAGCGGCGATTCTGTGCACGAAACGTACGTTATGCGCTAAAACTGAGCAAAAGCGGCGATTCTGTGCACGAAACGCACGTTTTGTGAGATAGCTGAGCAAAAGCGGCGATTCTGTGCACGAAACGCCCATTTTGTGCCAAAAGGAGGAACTCGCTTCGTGAAACGCACGTTTTGTGCCAAAACTGAGCAAAAGCGGCGATTCTGTGCACGAAACGCACTTTTTGTGCCAAACCTGAGCAAAAGCGGCGATTCTGTTCACGAAACGCCCGTTTTGTGCCAAAAGGAGGAATTATGTTCGTGAAACGCACCTTTTGTGACAAATCTGAGCAAAACCGGCGATTCTGTGCACGAAACGCACGTTTTGTGAGATAGCTGAGCAAAAGCGGCGATTCTGTGCACGAAACGCACTTTTTGTGCCAAAACTGAGCAAAAGCGGCGATTCTGTTCACGAAACGCCCGTTTTGTGCCAAAAGGAGGAATTATGTTCGTGAAACGCACCTTTTGTGACAAATCTGAGCAAAACCGGCGATTCTGTGCACGAAACGCACGTTTTGTGCCAAAAGGAGGAATTATGTTAGTGAAACGCACCTTTTGTGACAAATCTGAGCAAAACCGGCGATTCTGAGCACGAAACGCACGTTTTGTGCCAAAACTGAGCAAAGGCGGCGATTCTGTGCACGAAACGCATGTTTTGTGCCAATAACGAGCAAAAGCGGCGATTCTGAGCACGAAACGCACGTTTTGTGCCAAAAGGAGCAAATCGGTGTGTGAAACGCACGTTTTGTGCCAAAACTGAGCAAAAGCGGCGATTCTGTGCACGAAACACACGTTTTGTGACAAAAGGAGCAATTCGGTGCCTGAAACGTACGTTTTGTGCCAAAACTAAGCAGAACCGGCGATTCTGTGCACGTAACGCACGTTTTCTGCCAAAACTGAGCAAAAGCGGCGATTCTGTGCACGAAGCGCATGTTTTGTGCCAGAGAGAGCAATTCGGTGTGTGAAACGTACGGTTTGTGAGAAAACTGAGCAAAACCGGCGATTCTGAGCACGAAACGCACGTTTTGTGCGAAAGCTGAGCAAAAGCGGCGATTCTGTGCACGAAACGACCGTTTTGTGCCAAAAGGAGGAATTCGGTTCGTGATACGCACGTTTTGTGCCAAAACTGAGCAAAAGCCGCGATTCTGTGCACGAAACGCCGGTTTTCTGCGAAAAGGAGCAACTCGGTGCGTTAAACGCACCTTTTGTTCCACAACTGAGCAAAAGCGGCGATTCTGTGCACGAAACGCAGGTTTTGTGCCAAAACTGAGCAAAAGCGGCGATTCTGTGCACGAAACGACCGTTTTGTGCGAAAAGGAGCAATTCGGTGCGTGACCGGCACGTTTTGTGACAGAACTGAGCAAAAGCGGCAATTCTGTGCACGAAACGCACGTTTTGTGCCAAAACTGTGCAAAAGCGGCGATTCTATGCAGGAAACGCATGTTTTGTGCCAATAACGAGCAAAAGCGGCGATTCTGAGCACGAAACGCACGTTTTGTGCCAAAAGGAGCAAATCGGTGTGTGAAACGCACGTTTTGTGCCAAAACTGAGCAAAAGCGGCGATTCTGTGCACGAAACGACCGTTTTGTGCGAAAAGGAGCAATTCGGTGCGTGACCGGCACGTTTTGTGACAGAACTGAGCAAAAGCGGCAATTCTGTGCACGAAACGCACGTTTTGTGCCAAAACTGTGCAAAAGCGGCGATTCTATGCAGGAAACGCATGTTTTGTGCCAATAACGAGCAAAAGCGGCGATTCTGAGCACGAAACGTACGGTTTGTGAGAAAATGAGCAATTCGGTCCGTGACACCCACGTTTTGTGATAAAACTGAGCAAAAGCGGCAATTCTGTGCACGAAACGCCCGTTTTGTGCCAAAACTGAGCAAAATCGGCGATTCTGTGCACGAAACGCCCGTTTTGTGCCAAAAGGAGGAATTCGGAACGTAAAACGCCCGTTTTGTGGTAAAACTGAGCAAAAGCGGCGATTCTGTGCACGAAACGCCCGTTTTGTGCCAAAACTATGCAAAAGAGACGATTCTGTGCACGAAACGCACGTTTTGTGCCAATAATGAGCAAAAGCGGCGATTCTGTGCACGAAACGCAGGTTTTGTGCCAAAACTGAGCCAAAGCGGCGATTCTGTGCACGAAACGCACGTTTTGTGCCAAAACTGAGCAAAAGCGGCGATTCTGTGCACGAAACGCACTTTTTGTGCCAAAACTGAGCAAAAGCGGCGATTCTGTGCACGAAACGCCCGTTTTGTGCCAAAAGGAGGAATTCGGAACGTGAAACGCTCGTTTTGTGCCAAGACTGAGCAAAAGCGGCGATTCTGTGCACGAAACGCTTGTTTTGTGCCAAAAGGAGCAATTTGGTGCGTGAAACGTACGGTTTGTGCCAAAACTGAGCAAAACCGGCGATTCTGTGCACGAAACGCACGATTTGTGCCAAAACTGAGCAAAAGCGGCGGTTCTGTGCTCGAAACGCACGTTTTGCGCCAAAACTGAGCAAAAGCGGCGATGCTGTGTACGAAACGTACGTTTTGTGCTAAAACTGAGCAAAAGCGGCGATTCTGTGCACGAAACGCACGTTTTGTGCCAAAACTGAGCAAAAGCGGCGATTCTGTGCACGAAACGCCCGTTTTGTGCCAAAAAGAGGAATTCGGTTCGTGAAACGCACGTTTTGAGCCAAAACTGAGCAAAAGCGGCGATTCCGTGCGCGAAACGCCTGTTTTGTTCCAGAAGGAGCAATTCGGGGCGCGAAACCCGCGTTTTGCGCCAAAACTGAGCAAAAGCGGCGATTCTGTGCACGAAACGCCCATTTTGTGCCAAAAGGAGGAATTCTGTTCGTGAAACGCACGTTTTGTGACAAAACTGAGCAAAAGCGGAGGTTCTGTGCACGAAACGCCCGTTTTGTGCCAAAAAGAGGAATTCGGTTCGTGAAACGCACGTTTTGTGCCAAATCTGAGCAAAAGCGGCGATTCTGTGCACGAAACGCACGTTTTGTGCGAAAAGGAGGAATTATGTTGGTGAAACGCACGGTTTGTGCCAAAACTGAGCAAAACCGGCGATTCTGTGCACGAAACGCACGTTTTGTGCGAAAGTTGAGCAAAAGCGGCGATTCTGTGCACGAACCACCCGTTTTGTGCCAAAACTGAGCAAATGATGCGATTCTGTGCACGAAACGCCCGTTTTGTGCCAAAACTGAGCAAAAGCGGCGATTCTGTGCACGAAACGCCCGTTTTGTGCCAAAAGCAGGAATTCGGTTCGTGAAACGCACGTGTTCTGCTAAAACTGAGCAAAAGCGGCGATTCTGTGCACGAAACGCACGTTTTGTGCGAAAGCTGAGCAAAAGCGGCGATTCTGTGCACGAAACGCCCGTTTTGTGCCAAAAGGAGCAATTCGGTGCGTGAAACGTACGGTTTGTGGGAAAACTGAGCAAAACCGGCCATTCTGAGCACGAAACGCACGTTTTGTGCGAAAGCTGAGCAAAAGCGGCGATGCTGTGCACGAAACGCCCGTTTTGTGCCAAAAGGAGGAATTCGGATCCTGAAACGCACGTTTTGTGCCAAGACTGAGCAAAAGCGGCGATTCTGTGCACGAAACCCAGGTTTTGCGCCAAAACTGAGCAAAAGCGGCGATTCTGTGCACGAAACGCACGTTTTGTGCGAAAAGGAGGAATTATATTCGTGAAACGCACGGTTTGTGCCAAAACTGAGCAAAACCGGCGATTCTGTGCACGAAACGCACGTTTTGTGCGAAAGCTGAGCAAAAGCGGCGATTCTGTGCACGAAACGACCGTTTTGTGCGAAAAGGAGCAATTCGGTGCGTGACCGGCACGTTTTGTGACAGAACTGAGCAAAAGCGGCAATTCTGTGCACGAAACGCACGTTTTGTGCCAAAACTGTGCAAAAGCGGCGATTCTGTGCACGAAACGCCCGTTTTGTGCCAAAAGCAGGAATTCGGTTCGTGAAACGCACGTGTTGTGCCAAGACTGAGCAAAAGCGACGATTCTGTGCACGAAACCCAGGTTTTGCGCCAAAACTGAGCGAAAGCGGCGATTCTGTGCACGAAACGCCCATTTTGTGCCAAAAGGAGGAATTCTGTTCGTGAAACGCACGTTTTGTGACAAAACTGAGCAAAAGCGGAGGTTCTGTGCACGAAACGCCCGTTTTGTGCCAAAAAGAGGAATTCGGTTCGTGAAACGCACGTTTTGTGCCAAATCTGAGCAAAAGCGGCGATTCTGTGCACGAAACGCACGTTTTGTGCGAAAAGGAGGAATTATGTTGGTGAAACGCACGGTTTGTGCCAAAACTGAGCAAAACCGGCGATTCTGTGCACGAAACGCACGTTTTGTGCCAAAAACAGGAATTTGGTTCGTGAAACGCACGGTTTGTGCCAAAACTGAGCAAAACCGGCGATTCTGTGCACGAAACGACCGTTTTGTGCCAAAAGGAGGAATTCGGTTCGTGATACGCACGTTTTGTGCCAAAACTGAGCAAAAGCCGCGATTCTGTGCACGAAACGCCGGTTTTCTGCCAAAAGGAGAAACTCGGTGCGTTAAACGCACCTTTTGTTCCACAACTGAGCAAAAGCGGCGATTCTGTGCACGAAACGCAGGTTTTGTGCCAAAACTGAGCAAAAGCGGCGATTCTGTGCTCGAAACGCACGTTTTGTCCCAAAACTGAGTAAAAGCGGCGATTCTTTGCACGTCACGCCAGTTTTGTGCCAAAAGGAGCAATTCGGTACGTGGAACGCACGTTTTGTGAGAAAACTGAGCGAAACCGGCGATTCTGTGCACGAAACGCACGTTTTGTGCCAAAACTGTGCAAAAGCGGCGATTCTATGCAGGAAACGCATGTTTTGTGCCAATAACGAGCAAAAGCGGCGATTCTGAGCACGAAACGTACGGTTTGTGAGAAAATGAGCAATTCGGTCCGTGACACGCACGTTTTGTGGAAAACTGGGCAAAACCGGCGATTCTGTGCACGAAACGCCCGTTTTGTGCCAAAACTGAGCAAAAGCGGCGATTCTGTTCACGAAACGCATGTTTTTTTACCAGAAGGAGGAATTCGGGTCGTGAAACGAGCGTTTTGCGCCAAATCGAGCAAAAGCGGCGATGATGTTCACGAAACGCACGTTTTGTGCCAAAACTGAGCAAAAGCGGCGGTTCTGTGCACGAAACGCACGTTGTGTGCCAGAACTGAGCAACAGCGCAATTCTGTGCACGAAACGCCCGTTTTGTGCCAAAAGGAGCAATTCGGTGCGTGACACGCACGTTTTGTGACAAAACTGAGCAAAAGCGGCGATTCTGTGCACAAAACGCACGTTTTGTGCCAAAACTGAGGAAAAGCGGCGATTCTGTGCTCGAAACGCACGTTTTATGCCAAGACTGAGCAAAAGCGGCGATTCTGTGCACGAAACGCATGTTTAGTGCCTATAACGAGCAAAAGCGGCGATTCTCAGCACAAAACGCACGTTTTCTGCCAAAACTGTGCAAAAGCGGCGATTCTGTGCACCGAACGAACGTTTTGCGCCAAAACTGAGCAAAAGCGGCGATTCTGTGCACGAAACGCCCGTTTTGTGCCAAAAAGAGGATTTCGGATCATGAAACGCACGTTTTGTGCCAAAACTGAGCAAAAGCGGCGATTCTGTGCACGAAACGCCCGTTTTGTGCCAAACCTGAGCAAAGGCGGCGATTCTGTGCACGAAGCGACCGTTTTGTGCCAAAAGGAGCAATTCGGTGCGTGAAACGTACGGTTTGTGACAAAACTGAGCAAAAGCGGCAATTCTGTGCACGAAACGCCCGTTTTGTGCCAAAACTGTGCAAAAGCGCCGATTCTGTGCACGAACCGCATGTTTTGTGGCAATAACGAGCAAAAGCGGCGATTCTGTGCACGAAACGCAGGGTTTCTGCCAAAACTGAGCAAAAGCGGCGATTCGGTGCACGAAACGCACGTTTTGTGCCAAAAGGAGCAATTCGGTGCGTGACACGCACGTTTTGTGACCGAACTGAGCAAAAGCGGCAATTCTGTGCACGAAACGCACGTTTTGTGCCAATAATGAGCAAAAGCGGCGATTCTGTGCACGAAACGCAGGTTTTGTGCCAAAACTGAGCAAAAGCGGCGATCCTGTGCACGAAACGCACGTTTTGCGCCAAAACTGAGCAAAAGCGGCGATTCTCTGCACGAATCGCCCGTTTTGTGCGAAGAGGAGCAATTCGGTGCGTGAAGCGCACGTTTTGTGACAAAACTGAGCAAAACCAGCGATTCTGTGCACGAAACGTACGTTTTGCGCTAAAACTGAGCAAAAGCGGCGATTCTGTGCACGAAACGCACGTTTTTTGAGAAAGCTGAGCAAAAGCGGTGATTCTGTGCACGAAACGCACGTTTTGTGAGAAAGCTGAGTAAAAGCGGTGATTCTGTGCACGAAACGCACTTTTTGTGCCAAAACTGAGCAAAAGCGGCGATTCTATGCTCGAAACGTACGTTATGCGCCAAAACCGAGCAAAAGCGGCGATTCTGTGCACGAAACGCCCGTTTTGTGCCAAAAGGAGCAATTCGGTGCGTGAAACGTACGGTTTGTGACAAAACTGAGCAAAACCGGCGATTCTGAGCACGAAACGCACGTTTTGTGCCAAAACTGAGCAAAAGCGGCGATTCTGTGCACGAAACGCCCGTTTTGTGCCAAAACTGTGCAAAAGCGGCGATTCTGTGCACGAAACGCACGTTATGTGCCAGATCTGAGCAAAAGCGGCGATTCTGTGCACGAAACGCCCGTTTTGTGCCAAAAGGAGCAATTTGGTGCGTGAAACGTACGGTTTGTGCCACAACTGAGCAAAACCGGCGATACTGTGCACGAAACGCACGTTTTGTGCCAAAACTGAGCAAAAGCGGCGGTTCTGTGCTCGAAACGCACGTTATGTTCCAAAACTGAGCAAAAGCGGCGATTCTGTGCACGAAACGCCCGTTTTGTGCCAAAGGAGCAATTCGGTGTGTGAAACGCACGTTTTGCGCCAAAACTGAGCAAAAGCGGCGATTCTGTGCACGAAACGCCCGTTTTGTGCCAAAACTGTGCAAAAGCGGCGATTCTGTGCACGAAACGCACGTTATCTGTCAGAACTGAGCAAAAGCGGCGATTCTGTGCACGAAACCCACGTTTTGTGCCAGAAGGAGCAATTCGGTGCGTGAAGCGCACGTTTTGTGACAAAACTGAGCAAAACCGGCGATTCTGTGCACGAAACGCACGTTTTGTGCCAAAACTGAGCCAAAGCGGCGATTCTGTGCACGAAACGCATGTTTTGTGCCAAAACTGAGCAAAAGCGGCGATTCCGTGCACGAAACGCCCGTTTTGTGCCAAAAGGAGGGATTCGGTTCGTGAAGCGCACGTTTTGCGACAAAACTAAGCAAAACCGGCGATTCTGTGCACGAAACGCACGTTTTGCGCCAAAACTGAGCAAAACGGCGATTCTGTGAACGAAACGCACGTCATGTGCCAGATCTGAGCAAAAGCGGCGATTCTGTGCACGAAACGCACGTTTTGTGCCAAAACTGAGCAAAATCGGCGATTCTGTGCACGAAACGCCCGTTTTGTGCCAAAAGGAGGAATTCGGAACGTGAAACGCACGTTTTGTGCCAAGACTGAGCAAAAGCGGCGATTCTGTGCACGAAACGCCCGTTTTGTGCGAAGAGGAGCAATTCGGTGCGTAAAACGCCCGTTTTGTGGTAAAACTGGGCAAAACCGGCGATTCTGTGCACGAAACGCCCATTTTGTGCCAAAACTGTGCAAAAGCGGCGATTCTGTGCACGAAACGCACGTTATGTGCCAGATCTGAGCAAAAGCGGCGATTCTGTGCACGAAACGCAGGTTTTGTGCCAAAACTGAGCAAAAGCGGCAACTCTGTGCACGAAGCTCATGTTTTGTGCCAAAACTGAGCAAAAGCGGCGATTCTGTGCACGAAACGCACGTTTTTTTTACCAGAAGGAGGAATTCGGTTCGTGAAACGCACGTTTTGCGCCAAAACTGAGCAAAAGCGGCGATGCTGAGCATGAAATGCCCGTTTTGTGCCAAAAGGATCAATTCGGTGCTCGAAACGCACGTTATGTTCCAAAACTGAGCAAAAGCGGCGATTCTGTGCCCGAAACGCCCGTTTTGTGCGAAAAGGAGCAATTCGGTGCGTGACACGCACGTTCTGTGACAAAACTGAGCAAAAGCGGCAATTCTGTGCACGAAACGCCTGTTTTGTTGCAAAACTGTGCAAAAGCGGCGATTCTGTGCACCAAACGCACGTTTTGCGCTAAAACTGAGCAAAAGCGGCGATTCTGTGCACGAAACGCACGTTTTATGCCAAAACTGAGCAAAAGCGGCGATTCTGTGCACGAAACGCAGGGTTTCTGCCAAAACTGAGCAAAAGCGGCGATTCGGTGCACGAAACGCACGTTTTGTGCCAAAAGGAGCAATTCGGTGCGTGACACGCACGTTTTGTGACCGAACTGAGCAAAAGCGGCAATTCTGTGCACGAAACGCACGTTTTGTGCCAATAATGAGCAAAAGCGGCGATTCTGTGCACGAAACGCAGGTTTTGTGCCAAAACTGAGAAAAAGCGGCGATTCTGTGCACGAAGCGCACGTTTTGCGCCAAAACTGAGCAAAAGCGGCGATTCTGTACACGAAACCCCCGTTTTGTGCCAAAAGGAGCAATTCGGTGCGTGAAACGTACGTATTGTGACAAAACTGAGCAAAAGCGGCGATCCTGTGCACGAAACGCACGTTTTGCGCCAAAACTGAGCAAAAGCGGCGATTCTCTGCACGAATCGCCCGTTTTGTGCGAAGAGGAGCAATTCGGTGCGTGAAGCGCACGTTTTGTGACAAAACTGAGCAAAACCAGCGATTCTGTGCACGAAACGTACGTTTTGCGCTAAAACTGAGCAAAAGCGGCGATTCTGTGCACGAAACGCACGTTTTTTGAGAAAGCTGAGCAAAAGCGGTGATTCTGTGCACGAAACGCACGTTTTGTGAGAAAGCTGAGTAAAAGCGGTGATTCTGTGCACGAAACGCACTTTTTGTGCCAAAACTGAGCAAAAGCGGCGATTCTATGCTCGAAACGTACGTTATGCGCCAAAACCGAGCAAAAGCGGCGATTCTGTGCACGAAACGCCCGTTTTGTGCCAAAAGGAGCAATTCGGTGCGTGAAACGTACGGTTTGTGACAAAACTGAGCAAAACCGGCGATTCTGAGCACGAAACGCACGTTTTGTGTCAAAACTGAGCAAAAGCGGCGATTCTGTGCACGAAACGCCCGTTTTGTGCCAAAACTGTGCAAAAGCGGCGATTCTGTGCACGAAACGCACGTTATGTGCCAGATCTGAGCAAAAGCGGCGATTCTGTGCACGAAACGCCCGTTTTGTGCCAAAAGGAGCAATTTGGTGCGTGAAACGTACGGTTTGTGCCACAACTGAGCAAAACCGGCGATTCTGTGCACGAAACGCACGTTTTGTGCCAAAACTGAGCAAAAGCGGCGGTTCTGTGCTCGAAACGCACGTTATGTTCCAAAACTGAGCAAAAGCGGCGATTCTGTGCACGAAACGCCCGTTTTGTGCCAAAAGGAGCAATTCGGTGTGTGAAACGCACGTTTTGCGCCAAAACTGAGCAAAAGCGGCGATTCTGTGCACGAAACGCCCGTTTTGTGCCAAAACTGTGCAAAAGCGGCGATTCTGTGCACGAAACGCATGTTTTGTGCCAAAACTGAGCAAAACCAGCGATTCTGTGCACGAAACGTACGTTTTGCGCTAAAACTGAGCAAAAGCGGCGATTCTGTGCACGAAACGCACGTTTTTTGAGAAAGCTGAGCAAAAGCGGTGATTCTGTGCACGAAACGCACGTTTTGTGAGAAAGCTGAGTAAAAGCGGTGATTCTGTGCACGAAACGCACTTTTTGTGCCAAAACTGAGCAAAAGCGGCGATTCTATGCTCGAAACGTACGTTATGCGCCAAAACCGAGCAAAAGCGGCGATTCTGTGCACGAAACGCCCGTTTTGTGCCAAAAGGAGCAATTCGGTGCGTGAAACGTACGGTTTGTGACAAAACTGAGCAAAACCGGCGATTCTGAGCACGAAACGCACGTTTTGTGTCAAAACTGAGCAAAAGCGGCGATTCTGTGCACGAAACGCCCGTTTTGTGCCAAAACTGTGCAAAAGCGGCGATTCTGTGCACGAAACGCACGTTATGTGCCAGATCTGAGCAAAAGCGGCGATTCTGTGCACGAAACGCCCGTTTTGTGCCAAAAGGAGCAATTTGGTGCGTGAAACGTACGGTTTGTGCCACAACTGAGCAAAACCGGCGATTCTGTGCACGAAACGCACGTTTTGTGCCAAAACTGAGCAAAAGCGGCGGTTCTGTGCTCGAAACGCACGTTATGTTCCAAAACTGAGCAAAAGCGGCGATTCTGTGCACGAAACGCCCGTTTTGTGCCAAAAGGAGCAATTCGGTGTGTGAAACGCACGTTTTGCGCCAAAACTGAGCAAAAGCGGCGATTCTGTGCACGAAACGCCCGTTTTGTGCCAAAACTGTGCAAAAGCGGCGATTCTGTGCACGAAACGCATGTTTTGTGCCAAAACTGAGCAAAAGCGGCGATTCCGTGCACGAAACGCACGTTTTGTGCCAAAACTGAGCAAAAGCGGCGATTCCGTGCACGAAACGCCCGTTTTGTGCCAAAAGGAGGGATTCGGTTCGTGAAGCGCACGTTTTGCGACAAAACTAAGCAAAACCGGCGATTCTGTGCACGAAACGCACGTTTTGCGCCAAAACTGAGCAAAACGGCGATTCTGTGAACGAAACGCACGTCATGTGCCAGATCTGAGCAAAAGCGGCGATTCTGTGCACGAAACGCACGTTTTGTGCCAAAACTGAGCAAAATCGGCGATTCTGTGCACGAAACGCCCGTTTTGTGCCAAAACTGAGCAAAAGCGTCGGTTCTGTGCTCGAAACGCACGTTATGTTCCAAAACTGAGCAAAAGCGGCGATTCTGTGCACGAAACGCCCGTTTTGTGCCAAAAGGAGCAATTCGGTGTGTGAAACGCACGTTTTGCGCCAAAACTGAGCAAAAGCGGCGATTCTGTGCACGAAACGCCCGTTTTGTGCCAAAACTGTGCAAAAGCGGCGATTCTGTGCACGAAACGCACGTTATCTGTCAGAACTGAGCAAAAGCGGCGATTCTGTGCACGAAACCCACGTTTTGTGCCAGAAGGAGCAATTCGGTGCGTGAAGCGCACGTTTTGTGACAAAACTGAGCAAAACCGGCGATTCTGTGTACGAAACGCACGTTTTGTGCCAAAACTGAGCCAAAGCGGCGATTCTGTGCACGAAACGCATGTTTTGTGCCAAAACTGAGCAAAAGCGGCGATTCCGTGCACGAAACGCCCGTTTTGTGCCAAAAGGAGGGATTCGGTTCGTGAAGCGCACGTTTTGGGACAAAACTAAGCAAAACCGGCGATTCTGTGCACGAAACGCACGTTTTGCGCCAAAACTGAGCAAAACGGCGATTCTGTGAACGAAACGCACGTCATGTGCCAGATCTGAGCAAAAGCGGCGATTCTGTGCACGAAACGCACGTTTTGTGCCAAAACTGAGCAAAATCGGCGATTCTGTGCACGAAACGCCCGTTTTGTGCCAAAAGGAGGAATTCGGAACGTGAAACGCACGTTTTGTGCCAAGACTGAGCAAAAGCGGCGATTCTGTGCACGAAACGCCCGTTTTGTGCGAAGAGGAGCAATTCGGTGCGTAAAACGCCCGTTTTGTGGTAAAACTGGGAAAAACCGGCGATTCTGTGCACGAAACGCCCATTTTGTGCCAAAACTGTGCAAAAGCGGCGATTCTGTGCACGAAACGCACGTTATGTGCCAGATCTGAGCAAAAGCGGCGATTCTGTGCACGAAACGCACGTTTTGTGCCAATAAAGAGCAAAAGCGGCGATTCTGAGCACGAAACGCACGTTTTGTGCCAGAACTGAGCAAAAGCGGCGATTCTGTGCAAGAAACGCGCGTTTTGTGCCAGAAGGAGCAATTCGGGGCGAGAAACCCACGTTTTGTGCCAAAACTATGCAAAAGAGACGATTCTGTGCACGAAACGCACGTTTTGTGCTAATAATGAGCAAAAGCGGCGATTCTGTGCACGAAACGCAGGTTTTGTGCCAAAACTGAGCAAAAGCGGCGATTCTGTGCACGAAACGCACGTTTTGTGCCAAAACTGAGCAAAAGCGGCGATTCTGTGCACGAAACGCACGTTTTATGCCAAAACTGAGCAAAAGCGGCGGTTCTGTGCACGAAACGCACGTTGTGTGCCAGAACTGAGCAAAAGCGGCGATTCTGTGCACGAAACGCACGTTTTGTGCCAAAACTGAGCAAAAGCGGCAATTCTGTGCACGAAACGCACGTTTTATGCCAAAACTGAGCAAAAGCGGCGGTTCTGTGCATGAAACGCACGTTGTGTGCCAGAACTGAGCAAAAGCGGCGATTCTGTGCACGAAACGCACGTTTTGTGCAAGAAGGAGCAATTCGGGGCGTGAAACCCACGTTTTGTGCTAAAACTGAGCAAAAGAGACGATTCTGTGCACGAAACGCATGTTTTGTGCCAATAACGAGCAAAAGCTGTGATTCTGAGCACGAAACGCACGTTTTGTGCCAGAAGGAGCAATTCGGTGCGTGAAACGCACGTTTTGTGCCAAAACTGAGCAAAAGCGGCGGTTCTGTGCTCGAAACGCACGTTATGTTCCAAAACTGAGCAAAAGCGGCGATTCTGTGATCGAAACGCGGGATTTGTGCCAAAACTGAGCAAAAGCGGCGATCCTGTGCACGAAACGCACGTTTTGCGCCAAAACTGAGCAAAATCGGCGATTCTGTGCACGAAACGCCCGTTTTGTGCCAAAAGGAGGAATTCGGAACGTGAAACGCACGTTTTGTGCCAAGACTGAGCAAAAGCGGCGATTCTGTGCACGAAACGCCCGCTTTGTGCGAAGAGGAGCAATTCGGTGCGTAAAACGCCCGTTTTGTGGTAAAACTGGGCAAAACCGGCGATTCTGTGCACGAAACGCCCATTTTGTGCCAAAACTGTGCAAAAGCGGCGATTCTGTGCACGAAACGCACGTTATGTGCCAGATCTGAGCAAAAGCGGCGATTCTTTGCACGAAACGCACGTTTTGTGCCAATAATGAGCAAAAGCGGCGATTCTGAGCACGAAACGCACGTTTTGTGCCAGAACTGAGCAAAAGCGGCGTTTCTGTGCAAGAAACGCGCGTTTTGTGCCAGAAGGAGCAATTCGGGGCGAGAAACCCACGTTTTGTGCCAAAACTATGCAAAAGAGACGATTCTGTGCACGAAACGCACGTTTTGTGCCAATAATGAGCAAAAGCGGCGATTCTGTGCACGAAACGCAGGTTTTGTGCCAAAACTGAGAAAAAGCGGCGATTCTGTGCACGAAGCGCACGTTTCGCGCCAAAACTGAGCAAAAGCGACGATTCTGTACACGAAACCCCCGTTTTGTGCCAAAAGGAGCAATTCGGTGCGTGAAACGTACGTATTGTGACAATACTGAGCAAAAGCGGCGATCCTGTGCACGAAACGCACGTTTTGCGCCAAAACTGAGCAAAAGCGGCGATTCTCTGCACGAATCGCCCGTTTTGAGCGAAGAGGAGCAATTCGGTGCGTGAAGCGCATGTTTTGTGACAAAACTGAGCAAAACCGGCGATTCTGTGCACGAAACGTACGTTTTGCGCTAAAACTGAGCAAAAGCGGCGATTCTGTGTACGAAAGGCACGTTTTGTGAGAAAGCTGAGCAAAAGCGGTGATTCTGTGCACGAAACGCACGTTTTGTGAGAAAGCTGAGTAAAAGCGGTGATTCTGTGCACGAAACGCACTTTTTGTGCCAAAACTGAGCAAAAGCGGCGATTCTATGCTCGAAACGTACGTTATGCGCCAAAACCGAGCAAAAGCGGCGATTCTGTGCACGAAACGCCCGTTTTGTGCCAAAAGGAGCAATTCGGTGCGTGAAACGTACGGTTTGTGACAAAACTGAGCAAAACCGGCGATTCTGAGCACGAAACGCACGTTTTGTGCCAAAACTGAGCAAAAGCGGCGATTCTGTGCACGAAACGCCTGTTTTGTGCCAAAAGGAGCAATTCGGTGCGTGAAACGTACGGTTTGTGACAAAACTGAGCAAAACCGGCGATTCTGAGCACGAAACGCACGTTTTGTGACAAAACTGAGCAAAAGCGGCGATCCTGTGCACGAAACGCACGTTTTGCGCCAAAACTGAGCAAAAGCGGCGATTCTGTGCACGATACGCCCGTTTTGTGCCAAAAGGAGCAATTCGGTGCACGAAACGCAGGTTTTGTGCCAAAACTGAGCAAAAGTGGCAATTCTGTGCACGAAACGCACGTTTTGCGCCAAAACTGAGCAAAACGGCGATTCTGTGAACGAAACGCGGGATTTGTGCCAAAACTGAGCAAAAGCTGCGATTCTGTGCACGAAACGCACGTTGTGTGCCAGAACTGAGCAAAAGCGGCAATTCTGTGCACGAAACGCACGTTTTGTGCCAAAACTGAGCAAAAGCGGCAATTCTGTGCACGAAACGCACGTTTTATGCCAAAACTGAGCAAAAGCGGCGGTTCTGTGCACGAAACGCACGTTGTGTGCCAGAACTGAGCAAAAGGGGCGATTCTGTGCACGAAACGCACGTTTTGTGCAAGAAGGAGCAATTCGGGGCGTGAAACCCACGTTTTGTGCTAAAACTGAGCAAAAGAGACGATTCTGTGCACGAAACGCATGTTTTGTGCCAATAACGAGCAAAAGCTGTGATTCTGAGCACGAAACGCACGTTTTGTGCCAGAAGGAACAATTCGGTGCGTGAAACGCACGTTTTGTGCCAAAACTGAGCAAAAGCGGCGGTTCTGTGCTCGAAACGCACGTTATGTTCCAAAACTGAGCAAAAGCGGCGATTCTGTGAACGAAACGCGGGATTTGTGCCAAAACTGAGCAAAAGCGGCGATCCTGTGCCCGAAACGCACGTTTTGCGCTAAAACTGAGCAAAATCGGCGATTCTGTGCACGAAACGCCCGTTTTGTGCCAAAAGGAGGAATTCGGAACGTGAAACGCACGTTTTGTGCCAAGACTGAGCAAAAGCGGCGATTCTGTGCACGAAACGCCCGTTTTGTGCGAAGAGGAGCAATTCGGTGCGTAAAACGCCCGTTTTGTGGTAAAACTGGGCAAAACCGGCGATTCTGTGCACGAAACGCCCATTTTGTGCCAAAACTGTGCAAAAGCGGCGATTCTGTGCACGAAACGCACGTTATGTGCCAGATCTGAGCAAAAGCGGCGATTCTGTGCACGAAACGCACGTTTTGTGCCAATAATGAGCAAAAGCGGCGATTCTGAGCACGAAACGCACGCTTTGTGCCAGAACTGTGCAAAAGCGGCGATTCTGTGCAAGAAACGCGCGTTTTGTGCCAGAAGGAGCAATTCGGGGCGAGAAACCCACGTTTTGTGCCAAAACTATGCAAAAGAGACGATTCTGTGCACGAAACGCACGTTTTGTGCCAATAATGAGCAAAAGCGGCGATTCTGTGCACGAAACGCAGGTTTTGTGCCAAAACTGAGAAAAAGCGGCGATTCTGTGCACGAAGCGCACGTTTTGCGCCAAAACTGAGCAAAAGCGACGATTCTGTACACGAAACCCCCGTTTTGTGCCAAAAGGAGCAATTCGGTGCGTGAAACGTACGTATTGTGACAAAACTGAGCAAAAGCGGCGATCCTGTGCACGAAACGCACGTTTTGCGCCAAAACTGAGCAAAAGCGGCGATTCTCTGCACGAATCGCCCGTTTTGAGCGAAGAGGAGCAATTCGGTACGTGAAGCGCATGTTTTGTGACAAAACTGAGCAAAACCGGCGATTCTGTGCACGAAACGTACGTTTTGCGCTAAAACTGAGCAAAAGCGGCGATTCTGTGCACGAAACGCACGTTTTGTGAGAAAGCTGAGCAAAAGCGGTGATTCTGTGCACGAAACGCACGTTTTGTGAGAAAGCTGAGTAAAAGCGGTGATTCTGTGCACGAAACGCACTTTTTGTGCCGAAACTGAGCAAAAGCGGCGATTCTATGCTCGAAACGTACGTTATGCGCCAAAACCGAGCAAAAGCGGCGATTCTGTGCACGAAACGCCCGTTTTGTGCCAAAAGGAGCAATTCGGTGCGTGAAACGTACGGTTTGTGACAAAACTGAGCAAAACCGGCGATTCTGAGCACGAAACGCACGTATTGTGCCAAAACTGAGCAAAAGCGGCGATTCTGTGCACGAAACGCCCGTTTTGTGCCAAAACTGTGCAAAAGCGGCGATTCTGTGCACGAAACGCACGTTATCTGCCAGAACTGAGCAAAAGCGGCGATTCTGTGCACGAAACCCACGTTTTGTGCCAGAAGGAGCAATTCGGTGCGTGAAGCGCACGTTTTGTGACAAACCTGAGCAAAACCGGCGATTCTGTGCACGAAACGCACGTTTTGTGCCAAAACTGAGCCAAAGCGGCGATTCTGTGCACGAAACGCATGTTTTGTGCCAAAACTGAGCAAAAGCGGCGATTCCGTGCACGAATCGCCCGTTTTGCGCCAAAAGGAGGGATTCGGTTCGTGAAGCGCACGTTTTGCGACAAAACTAAGCAAAACCGGCGATTCTGTGCACGAAACGCACGTTTTGCGCCAAAACTGAGCAAAACGGCGATTCTGTGAACGAAACGCGGGATTTGTGCCAAAACTGAGCAAAAGCGGCGATTCTGTGCACGAAACGCACGTTTTGTGCCAACACTGAGCAAAAGCGGCGATCCTGTGCACGAAACGCCCGTTTTGTGCCAAAAGGAGCAATTCGGTGCGTGAAGCGCACGTTTTGTGACAAAACTGAGCAAAACCGGCGATTCTGTGCACGAAACGTACGTTTTGCGCTAAAACTGAGCAAAAGCGGCGATTCTGTGCACGAAACGCACGTTTTGTGGGAAAGCTGAGCAAAGGCGGTGATTCTGTGCACGAAACGCACGTTTTGCGAGAAAGCTGAGTAAAAGCGGTGATTCTGTGCACGAAACGCACTTTTTGTGCCAAAACTGAGCAAAAGCGGCGATTCTATGCTCGAAACGTACGTTATGCGCCAAAACCGAGCAAAAGCGGCGATTCTGTGCACGAAACGCCCGTTTTGTTACAAAACTGAGCAAAACCGGCGATTCTGAGCACGAAACGCACGTTTTGTGCCAAAAGGAGGAATTCGGAACGTGAAACGCACGTTTTGTGCCAAGACTGAGCAAAAGCGGCGATTCTGTGCACGAAACGCACGTTTTATGCCAAAACTGAGCAAAAGCGGCGGTTCTGTGCACGAAACGCACGTTGTGTGCCAGAACTGAGCAAAAGGGGCGATTCTGTGCACGAAACGCACGTTTTGTGCAAGAAGGAGCAATTCGGGGCGTGAAACCCACGTTTTGTGCTAAAACTGAGCAAAAGAGACGATTCTGTGCACGAAACGCATGTTTTGTGCCAATAACGAGCAAAAGCTGTGATTCTGAGCACGAAACGCACGTTTTGTGCCAGAAGGAACAATTCGGTGCGTGAAACGCACGTTTTGTGCCAAAACTGAGCAAAAGCGGCGGTTCTGTGCTCGAAACGCACGTTATGTTCCAAAACTGAGCAAAAGCGGCGATTCTGTGAACGAAACGCGGGATTTGTGCCAAAACTGAGCAAAAGCGGCGATCCTGTGCCCGAAACGCACGTTTTGCGCTAAAACTGAGCAAAATCGGCGATTCTGTGCACGAAACGCCCGTTTTGTGCCAAAAGGAGGAATTCGGAACGTGAAACGCACGTTTTGTGCCAAGACTGAGCAAAAGCGGCGATTCTGTGCACGAAACGCCCGTTTTGTGCGAAGAGGAGCAATTCGGTGCGTAAAACGCCCGTTTTGTGGTAAAACTGGGCAAAACCGGCGATTCTGTGCACGAAACGCCCATTTTGTGCCAAAACTGTGCAAAAGCGGCGATTCTGTGCACGAAACGCACGTTATGTGCCAGATCTGAGCAAAAGCGGCGATTCTGTGCACGAAACGCACGTTTTGTGCCAATAATGAGCAAAAGCGGCGATTCTGAGCACGAAACGCACGCTTTGTGCCAGAACTGTGCAAAAGCGGCGATTCTGTGCAAGAAACGCGCGTTTTGTGCCAGAAGGAGCAATTCGGGGCGAGAAACCCACGTTTTGTGCCAAAACTATGCAAAAGAGACGATTCTGTGCACGAAACGCACGTTTTGTGCCAATAATGAGCAAAAGCGGCGATTCTGTGCACGAAACGCAGGTTTTGTGCCAAAACTGAGAAAAAGCGGCGATTCTGTGCACGAAGCGCACGTTTTGCGCCAAAACTGAGCAAAAGCGACGATTCTGTACACGAAACCCCCGTTTTGTGCCAAAAGGAGCAATTCGGTGCGTGAAACGTACGTATTGTGACAAAACTGAGCAAAAGCGGCGATCCTGTGCACGAAACGCACGTTTTGCGCCAAAACTGAGCAAAAGCGGCGATTCTCTGCACGAATCGCCCGTTTTGAGCGAAGAGGAGCAATTCGGTACGTGAAGCGCATGTTTTGTGACAAAACTGAGCAAAACCGGCGATTCTGTGCACGAAACGTACGTTTTGCGCTAAAACTGAGCAAAAGCGGCGATTCTGTGCACGAAACGCACGTTTTGTGAGAAAGCTGAGCAAAAGCGGTGATTCTGTGCACGAAACGCACGTTTTGTGAGAAAGCTGAGTAAAAGCGGTGATTCTGTGCACGAAACGCACTTTTTGTGCCGAAACTGAGCAAAAGCGGCGATTCTATGCTCGAAACGTACGTTATGCGCCAAAACCGAGCAAAAGCGGCGATTCTGTGCACGAAACGCCCGTTTTGTGCCAAAAGGAGCAATTCGGTGCGTGAAACGTACGGTTTGTGACAAAACTGAGCAAAACCGGCGATTCTGAGCACGAAACGCACGTATTGTGCCAAAACTGAGCAAAAGCGGCGATTCTGTGCACGAAACGCCCGTTTTGTGCCAAAACTGTGCAAAAGCGGCGATTCTGTGCACGAAACGCACGTTATCTGCCAGAACTGAGCAAAAGCGGCGATTCTGTGCACGAAACCCACGTTTTGTGCCAGAAGGAGCAATTCGGTGCGTGAAGCGCACGTTTTGTGACAAACCTGAGCAAAACCGGCGATTCTGTGCACGAAACGCACGTTTTGTGCCAAAACTGAGCCAAAGCGGCGATTCTGTGCACGAAACGCATGTTTTGTGCCAAAACTGAGCAAAAGCGGCGATTCCGTGCACGAATCGCCCGTTTTGCGCCAAAAGGAGGGATTCGGTTCGTGAAGCGCACGTTTTGCGACAAAACTAAGCAAAACCGGCGATTCTGTGCACGAAACGCACGTTTTGCGCCAAAACTGAGCAAAACGGCGATTCTGTGAACGAAACGCGGGATTTGTGCCAAAACTGAGCAAAAGCGGCGATTCTGTGCACGAAACGCACGTTTTGTGCCAACACTGAGCAAAAGCGGCGATCCTGTGCACGAAACGCCCGTTTTGTGCCAAAAGGAGCAATTCGGTGCGTGAAGCGCACGTTTTGTGACAAAACTGAGCAAAACCGGCGATTCTGTGCACGAAACGTACGTTTTGCGCTAAAACTGAGCAAAAGCGGCGATTCTGTGCACGAAACGCACGTTTTGTGGGAAAGCTGAGCAAAGGCGGTGATTCTGTGCACGAAACGCACGTTTTGCGAGAAAGCTGAGTAAAAGCGGTGATTCTGTGCACGAAACGCACTTTTTGTGCCAAAACTGAGCAAAAGCGGCGATTCTATGCTCGAAACGTACGTTATGCGCCAAAACCGAGCAAAAGCGGCGATTCTGTGCACGAAACGCCCGTTTTGTTACAAAACTGAGCAAAACCGGCGATTCTGAGCACGAAACGCACGTTTTGTGCCAAAACTGAGCAAAAGCGGCGATTCTGTGCACGAAACGCCCGTTTTGTGCCAAAACTGTGCAAAAGCGGCGATTCTGTGCACGAAACGCACGTTATGTGCCAGATCTGAGCAAAAGCGGCGATTCTGTGCACGAAACGCCCGTTTTGTGCCAAAAGGAGCAATTTGGTGCGTGAAACGTACGGTTTGTGCCACAACTGAGCAAAACCGGCGATTCTGTGCACGAAACGCACGTTTTGTGCCAAAACTGAGCAAAAGCGGCGGTTCTGTGCTCGAAACGCACGTTATGTTCCAAAACTGAGCAAAACCGGCGATTCTGTGCACGAAACGCACGTTTTGCGCCAAAACTGAGCAAAACGGCGATTCTGTGAACGAAACGCGGGATTTGTGCCAAAACTGAGCAAAAGCGGCGATTCTGTGCACGAAACGCACGTTTTGTGCCAACACTGAGCAAAAGCGGCGATCCTGTGCACGAAACGCCCGTTTTGTGCCAAAAGGAGCAATTCGGTGCGTGAAGCGCACGTTTTGTGACAAAACTGAGCAAAACCGGCGATTCTGTGCACGAAACGTACGTTTTGCGCTAAAACTGAGCAAAAGCGGCGATTCTGTGCACGAAACGCACGTTTTGTGGGAAAGCTGAGCAAAGGCGGTGATTCTGTGCACGAAACGCACGTTTTGCGAGAAAGCTGAGTAAAAGCGGTGATTCTGTGCACGAAACGCACTTTTTGTGCCAAAACTGAGCAAAAGCGAGGATTCTATGCTCGAAACGTACGTTATGCGCCAAAACCGAGCAAAAGCGGCGATTCTGTGCACGAAACGCCCGTTTTGTTACAAAACTGAGCAAAACCGGCGATTCTGAGCACGAAACGCACGTTTTGTGCCAAAACTGAGCAAAAGCGGCGATTCTGTGCACGAAACGCCCGTTTTGTGCCAAAACTGTGCAAAAGCGGCGATTCTGTGCACGAAACGCACGTTATGTGCCAGATCTGAGCAAAAGCGGCGATTCTGTGCACGAAACGCCCGTTTTGTGCCAAAAGGAGCAATTTGGTGCGTGAAACGTACGGTTTGTGCCACAACTGAGCAAAACCGGCGATTCTGTGCACGAAACGCACGTTTTGTGCCAAAACTGAGCAAAAGCGGCGGTTCTGTGCTCGAAACGCACGTTATGTTCCAAAACTGAGCAAAAGCGGCGATTCTGTGCACGAAACGCCCGTTTTGGGCCAAAAGGAGCAATTCGGTGTGTGAAACGCACGTTTTGCGCCAAAACTGATCAAAAGCGGCGATTCTGTGCACGAAACGCCCGTTTTGTGCCAAAACTGTGCAAAAGCGGCGATTCTGTGCACGAAACGCACGTTTTGCGAGAAAGCTGAGTAAAAGCGGTGATTCTGTGCACGAAACGCACGTTTTGTGCCAAAACTGAGCCAAACCGGCGATTCTGTGCAGGAAACGCATGTTTTGTGCCAAAACTGAGCAAAAGCGGCGATTCCGTGCACGAAACGCCCGTTTAGTGCCAAAAAGAGGAATTCGGTTCGTGAAACGCACGTTTTGCGCAAAACCGAGCAAAAGCGGCGATTCTGTGCACGAAACGCCCGTTTTGTACCAAAAGGAGCAATTCGGTGCGTGAAACGTACGGTTTGTGACAAAACTGAGCAGAACCGGCGATTCTGAGCACGAAACGCACGTTTTGCGCCAAAACTAAGCAAAAGCGGCGATTCTGTGCACAAGACACCCGTTTTGTGCCAAAACTGAGCAAAAGCGGCGATTCTGAGCACGACACGTACGTTTTGTGAGAAAGCTGAGCAAAAGCGGCGATTCTGTGCACGAAACGACCGTTTTGTGCCAAAAGGAGGAATTCGGTTCGTGAAACGCACGTTTTGTGCCAAAACTGAGCAAAAGCGGCGATCCTGTGCACGAAACGCACGTTTTGCGTCAAAACTGAGCAAAATCGGCGATTCTGTGCACGATACGCCCGTTTTGTGCCAAAAGGAGGAATTCGGAACGTGAAACGCACGTTTTGTGCCAAGACTGAGCAAAAGCGGCGATTCTGTGCACGAAACGCCCGTTTTGTGCGAAGAGGAGCAATTCGGTGCGTAAAACGCCCGTTTTGTGGTAAAACTGGGCAAAACCGGCGATTCTGTGCACGAAACGCCCATTTTGTGCCAAAACTGTGCAAAAGCGGCGATTCTGTGCACGAAACGCACGTTTTGTGCCAATAATGAGCAAAAGCGGCGATTCTGAGCACGACACGTACGTTTTGTGAGAAAGCTGAGCAAAAGCGGCGATTCTGTGCACGAAACGCACGTTTTGCGCCAAAACTGAGCAAAAGCGGCGATTCTGTGCACGAAACGAACGTTTTGTGCCAAAAGGAGCAATTCGGTACGAGAAACGCACATTTTGTGACAAAACTAAGCAAAACCGGCGGTTCTGTGCACGAAACGCACGTTTTGTGCCAAAAGGAGGAATTCGGTTCGTGAAACGCACGTTTTGTGCCAAAACTGAGCAAAAGCGGCGATCCTGTGCACGAAACGCACGTTTTGCGCCAAAACTGAGCAGAAGCGGCGATTCTCTGCACGAAACACCCGTTTTGTGCCAAAAGGGGCAATTCGGTACGTGACACGCACGTTTTGTGACAAAACTGAGCAAAAGCGGAGGTTCTGTGCACGAAACGCCCGTTTAGTGCCAAAAAGAGGAATTCGGTTCGTGAAACGCACGTTTTGCGCCAAAACCGAGCAAAAGCGGCGATTCTGTGCACGAAACGCCCGTTTTGTACCAAAAGGAGCAATTCGGTGCGTGAAACGTACGGTTTGTGACAAAACTGAGCAGAACCGGCGATTCTGAGCACGAAACGCACGTTTTGCGCCAAAACTAAGCAAAAGCGAAGATTCTGTGCACAAGACACCCGTTTTGTGCCAAAACTGAGCAAAAGGGGCGATTCTGAGCACGACACGTACGTTTTGTGAGAAAGCTGAGCAAAAGCGGCGATTCTGTGCACGAAACGACCGTTTTGTGCCAAAAGGAGGAATTCGGTTCGTGAAACGCACGTTTTGTGCCAAAACTGAGCAAAAGCCGCGATTCTGTGCACGAAACGCCGGTTTTCTGCCAAAAGGAGCAACTCGGTGCGTTAAACGCACCTTTTGTTCCAAAACTGAGTAAAAGCGGCGATTCTTTGCACGACACGCCAGTTTTGTGCTAAAAGGAGCAATTCGGTACGTGGAACGCACGTTTTGTGAGAAAACTGAGCGAAACCGGCGATTCTGAGCACGAAACGCACGTTTTGTGCGAAAGCTGAGCAAAAGCGGCGATTCTGTGCGCGAAACGCCCGTTTTGTGCGAAAAGGAGCAATTCGGTGCGTGACACGCACGTTTTGTGACAGAACTGAGCAAAAGCGGCAATTCTGTGCACGAAACGTACGGTTTGAGAGAAAATGAGCAATTCGGTCCGTGACATGCACGTTTTGTGATAAAACTGAGCAAAAGCGGCAATTCTGTGCACGAAACGCCCGTTTTGTGCCAAAACTGTGCAGAAGAGACGATTCTGTGCACGAAACGCACGTTTTGTGCCAATAATGAGCAAAAGCGGCGATTCTGTGCACGAAGCGCCCGTTTTGTGCCAAAACTGAGCAAAACGGCGATTCTGTGAACGAAACGCGGGATTTGTGCCAAAACTGAGCAAAAGCGGCGATTCTGTGCACGAAACGCACGTTTTGTGCCAACACTGAGCAAAAGCGGCGATCCTGTGCATGAAACGCCCGTTTTGTACCAAAAGGAGCAATTCGGTGCGTGAAACGCACGTTTTGTGCCAAAACTAAGCAAAAGCGGCGATTCTGTGCACGAAACGCACGTTTTGTGCCAAAACTGAGAAAAAGCGGCGATTCAATGCTCGAAACGTACGTTATGCGCCAAAACCGAGCAAAAGCGGCGATTCTGTGCACGAAACGCCCGTTTTGTGCCAAAAGGAGCAATTCGGTGCGTGAAACGTACGGTTTGTGACAAAACTGAGCAAAACCGGCGATTCTGAGCACGAAACGCACGTTTTGTGCCAAAACTGAGCAAAAGCGGCGATTCTGTGCACGAAACGCCCGTTTTGTGCCAAAACTGTGCAAAAGCGGCGATTCTGTGCACGAAACGCACGTTATGTGCCAGATCTGAGCAAAAGCGGCGATTCTGTGCACGAAACGCCCGTTTTGTGCCAAAAGGAGCAATTTGGTGCGTGAAACGTACGGTTTGTGCCACAACTGAGCAAAACCGGCGATTCTGTGCACGAAACGCACGTTTTGTGCCAAAACTGAGCAAAAGCGGCGGTTCTGTGCTCGAAACGCACGTTATGTTCCAAAACTGAGCAAAAGCGGCGATTCTGTGCACGAAACGCCCGTTTTGTACCAAAAGGAGCAATTCGGTGCGTGAAACGCACGTTTTGTGCCAAAACTAAGCAAAAGCGGCGATTCTGTGCACGAAACGCACGTTTTGTGCCAAAACTGAGAAAAAGCGGCGATTCAATGCTCGAAACGTACGTTATGCGCCAAAACCGAGCAAAACCGGCGATTCTGTGCACGAAACGCATGTTTTGTGCCAAAACTGAGCAAAAGCGGCGATTCCGTGCACGAAACGCCCGTTTTGTGCCAAAAGGAGGGATTCGGTTCGTGAAGCGCACGTTTTGCGACAAAACTAAGCAAAACCGGCGATTCTGTGCACGAAACGCACGTTTTGCGCCAAAACTGAGCAAAACGGCGATTCTGTGAACGAAACGCACGTCATGTGCCAGATCTGAGCAAAAGCGGCGATTCTGTGCACGAAACGCACGTTTTGTGCCAATAATGAGCAAAAGCGGCGATTCTGAGCACGAAACGCACGTTTTGTGCCAGAACTGAGCAAAAGCGGCGTTTCTGTGCAAGAAACGCGCGTTTTGTGCCAGAAGGAGCAATTCGGGGCGAGAAACCCACGTTTTGTGCCAAAACTATGCAAAAGAGACGATTCTGTGCACGAAACGCACGTTTTGTGCCAATAATGAGCAAAAGCGGCGATTCTGTGCACGAAACGCACGTTTTGTGCCAGAACTGAGCAAAAGCGGCGATTCTGTGCAAGAAACGCGCGTTTTGTGCCAGAAGGAGCAATTCGGGGCGAGAAACCCACGTTTTGTGCCAAAACTATGCAAAAGAGACGATTCTGTGCACGAAACGCACGTTTTGTGCTAATAATGAGCAAAAGCGGCGATTCTGTGCACGAAACGCAGGTTTTGTGCCAAAACTGAGCAAAAGCGGCGATTCTGTGCACGAAACGCTCGTTTTGTGCCAAAACTGAGCAAAAGCGGCGATTCTGTGCACGAAACGCACGTTTTATGCCAAAACTGAGCAAAAGCGGCGGTTCTGTGCACGAAACGCACGTTGTGTGCCAGAACTGAGCAAAAGCGGCGATTCTGTGCACGAAACGCACGTTTTGTGCCAAAACTGGGCAAAAGCGGCGATTCTGTGCACGAAACGCACGTTTTATGCCAAAACTGAGCAAAAGCGGCGGTTCTGTGCACGAAACGCACGTTGTGTGCCAGAACTGAGCAAGAGCGGCGATTCTGTGCACGAAACGCACGTTTTGTGCAAGAAGGAGCAATTCGGGGCGTGAAACCCACGTTTTGTGCTAAAACTGAGCAAAAGAGACGATTCTGTGCACGAAACGCATGTTTTGTGCCAATAACGAGCAAAAGCTGTGATTCTGAGCACGAAACGCACGTTTTGTGCCAGAAGGAGCAATTCGGTGCGTGAAACGCACGTTTTGTGCCAAAACTGAGCAAAAGCGGCGGTTCTGTGCTCGAAACGCACGTTATGTTCCAAAACTGAGCAAAAGCGGCGATTCTGTGAACGAAACGCGGGATTTGTGCCAAAACTGAGCAAAAGCGGCGATCCTGTGCACGAAACGCACGTTTTGCGCCAAAACTGAGCAAAATCGGCGATTCTGTGCACGAAACGCCCGTTTTGTGCCAAAAGGAGGAATTCGGAACGTGAAACGCACGTTTTGTGCCAAGACTGAGCAAAAGCGGCGATTCTGTGCACGAAACGCCCGCTTTGTGCGAAGAGGAGCAATTCGGTGCGTAAAACGCCCGTTTTGTGGTAAAACTGGGCAAAACCGGCGATTCTGTGCACGAAACGCCCATTTTGTGCCAAAACTGTGCAAAAGCGGCGATTCTGTGCACGAAACGCACGTTATGTGCCAGATCTGAGCAAAAGCGGCGATTCTGTGCACGAAACGCACGTTTTGTGCCAATAATGAGCAAAAGCGGCGATTCTGAGCACGAAACGCACGTTTTGTGCCAGAACTGAGCAAAAGCGGCGTTTCTGTGCAAGAAACGCGCGTTTTGTGCCAGAAGGAGCAATTCGGGGCGAGAAACCCACGTTTTGTGCCAAAACTATGCAAAAGAGACGATTCTGTGCACGAAACGCACGTTTTGTGCCAATAATGAGCAAAAGCGGCGATTCTGTGCACGAAACGCAGGTTTTGTGCCAAAACTGTGCAAAAGCGGCGATTCTGTGCACGAAACGCACGTTATCTGCCAGAACTGAGCAAAAGCGGCGATTCTGTGCACGAAACCCACGTTTTGTGCCAGAAGGAGCAATTCGGTGCGTGAAGCGCACGTTTTGTGACAAACCTGAGCAAAACCGGCGATTCTGTGCACGAAACGCACGTTTTGTGCCAAAACTGAGCCAAAGCGGCGATTCTGTGCACGAAACGCATGTTTTGTGCCAAAACTGAGCAAAAGCGGCGATTCCGTGCACGAATCGCCCGTTTTGCGCCAAAAGGAGGGATTCGGTTCGTGAAGCGCACGTTTTGCGACAAAACTAAGCAAAACCGGCGATTCTGTGCACGAAACGCACGTTTTGCGCCAAAACTGAGCAAAACGGCGATTCTGTGAACGAAACGCGGGATTTGTGCCAAAACTGAGCAAAAGCGGCGATTCTGTGCACGAAACGCACGTTTTGTGCCAACACTGAGCAAAAGCGGCGATCCTGTGCACGAAACGCCCGTTTTGTGCCAAAAGGAGCAATTCGGTGCGTGAAGCGCACGTTTTGTGACAAAACTGAGCAAAACCGGCGATTCTGTGCACGAAACGTACGTTTTGCGCTAAAACTGAGCAAAAGCGGCGATTCTGTGCACGAAACGCACGTTTTGTGGGAAAGCTGAGCAAAGGCGGTGATTCTGTGCACGAAACGCACGTTTTGCGAGAAAGCTGAGTAAAAGCGGTGATTCTGTGCACGAAACGCACTTTTTGTGCCAAAACTGAGCAAAAGCGGCGATTCTATGCTCGAAACGTACGTTATGCGCCAAAACCGAGCAAAAGCGGCGATTCTGTGCACGAAACGCCCGTTTTGTTACAAAACTGAGCAAAACCGGCGATTCTGAGCACGAAACGCACGTTTTGTGCCAAAACTGAGCAAAAGCGGCGATTCTGTGCACGAAACGCCCGTTTTGTGCCAAAACTGTGCAAAAGCGGCGATTCTGTGCACGAAACGCACGTTATGTGCCAGATCTGAGCAAAAGCGGCGATTCTGTGCACGAAACGCCCGTTTTGTGCCAAAAGGAGCAATTTGGTGCGTGAAACGTACGGTTTGTGCCACAACTGAGCAAAACCGGCGATTCTGTGCACGAAACGCACGTTTTGTGCCAAAACTGAGCAAAAGCGGCGGTTCTGTGCTCGAAACGCACGTTATGTTCCAAAACTGAGCAAAACCGGCGATTCTGTGCACGAAACGCACGTTTTGCGCCAAAACTGAGCAAAACGGCGATTCTGTGAACGAAACGCGGGATTTGTGCCAAAACTGAGCAAAAGCGGCGATTCTGTGCACGAAACGCACGTTTTGTGCCAACACTGAGCAAAAGCGGCGATCCTGTGCACGAAACGCCCGTTTTGTGCCAAAAGGAGCAATTCGGTGCGTGAAGCGCACGTTTTGTGACAAAACTGAGCAAAACCGGCGATTCTGTGCACGAAACGTACGTTTTGCGCTAAAACTGAGCAAAAGCGGCGATTCTGTGCACGAAACGCACGTTTTGTGGGAAAGCTGAGCAAAGGCGGTGATTCTGTGCACGAAACGCACGTTTTGCGAGAAAGCTGAGTAAAAGCGGTGATTCTGTGCACGAAACGCACTTTTTGTGCCAAAACTGAGCAAAAGCGAGGATTCTATGCTCGAAACGTACGTTATGCGCCAAAACCGAGCAAAAGCGGCGATTCTGTGCACGAAACGCCCGTTTTGTTACAAAACTGAGCAAAACCGGCGATTCTGAGCACGAAACGCACGTTTTGTGCCAAAACTGAGCAAAAGCGGCGATTCTGTGCACGAAACGCCCGTTTTGTGCCAAAACTGTGCAAAAGCGGCGATTCTGTGCACGAAACGCACGTTATGTGCCAGATCTGAGCAAAAGCGGCGATTCTGTGCACGAAACGCCCGTTTTGTGCCAAAAGGAGCAATTTGGTGCGTGAAACGTACGGTTTGTGCCACAACTGAGCAAAACCGGCGATTCTGTGCACGAAACGCACGTTTTGTGCCAAAACTGAGCAAAAGCGGCGGTTCTGTGCTCGAAACGCACGTTATGTTCCAAAACTGAGCAAAAGCGGCGATTCTGTGCACGAAACGCCCGTTTTGGGCCAAAAGGAGCAATTCGGTGTGTGAAACGCACGTTTTGCGCCAAAACTGATCAAAAGCGGCGATTCTGTGCACGAAACGCCCGTTTTGTGCCAAAACTGTGCAAAAGCGGCGATTCTGTGCACGAAACGCACGTTTTGCGAGAAAGCTGAGTAAAAGCGGTGATTCTGTGCACGAAACGCACGTTTTGTGCCAAAACTGAGCCAAACCGGCGATTCTGTGCAGGAAACGCATGTTTTGTGCCAAAACTGAGCAAAAGCGGCGATTCCGTGCACGAAACGCCCGTTTAGTGCCAAAAAGAGGAATTCGGTTCGTGAAACGCACGTTTTGCGCAAAACCGAGCAAAAGCGGCGATTCTGTGCACGAAACGCCCGTTTTGTACCAAAAGGAGCAATTCGGTGCGTGAAACGTACGGTTTGTGACAAAACTGAGCAGAACCGGCGATTCTGAGCACGAAACGCACGTTTTGCGCCAAAACTAAGCAAAAGCGGCGATTCTGTGCACAAGACACCCGTTTTGTGCCAAAACTGAGCAAAAGCGGCGATTCTGAGCACGACACGTACGTTTTGTGAGAAAGCTGAGCAAAAGCGGCGATTCTGTGCACGAAACGACCGTTTTGTGCCAAAAGGAGGAATTCGGTTCGTGAAACGCACGTTTTGTGCCAAAACTGAGCAAAAGCGGCGATCCTGTGCACGAAACGCACGTTTTGCGTCAAAACTGAGCAAAATCGGCGATTCTGTGCACGATACGCCCGTTTTGTGCCAAAAGGAGGAATTCGGAACGTGAAACGCACGTTTTGTGCCAAGACTGAGCAAAAGCGGCGATTCTGTGCACGAAACGCCCGTTTTGTGCGAAGAGGAGCAATTCGGTGCGTAAAACGCCCGTTTTGTGGTAAAACTGGGCAAAACCGGCGATTCTGTGCACGAAACGCCCATTTTGTGCCAAAACTGTGCAAAAGCGGCGATTCTGTGCACGAAACGCACGTTTTGTGCCAATAATGAGCAAAAGCGGCGATTCTGAGCACGACACGTACGTTTTGTGAGAAAGCTGAGCAAAAGCGGCGATTCTGTGCACGAAACGCACGTTTTGCGCCAAAACTGAGCAAAAGCGGCGATTCTGTGCACGAAACGAACGTTTTGTGCCAAAAGGAGCAATTCGGTACGAGAAACGCACATTTTGTGACAAAACTAAGCAAAACCGGCGGTTCTGTGCACGAAACGCACGTTTTGTGCCAAAAGGAGGAATTCGGTTCGTGAAACGCACGTTTTGTGCCAAAACTGAGCAAAAGCGGCGATCCTGTGCACGAAACGCACGTTTTGCGCCAAAACTGAGCAGAAGCGGCGATTCTCTGCACGAAACACCCGTTTTGTGCCAAAAGGGGCAATTCGGTACGTGACACGCACGTTTTGTGACAAAACTGAGCAAAAGCGGAGGTTCTGTGCACGAAACGCCCGTTTAGTGCCAAAAAGAGGAATTCGGTTCGTGAAACGCACGTTTTGCGCCAAAACCGAGCAAAAGCGGCGATTCTGTGCACGAAACGCCCGTTTTGTACCAAAAGGAGCAATTCGGTGCGTGAAACGTACGGTTTGTGACAAAACTGAGCAGAACCGGCGATTCTGAGCACGAAACGCACGTTTTGCGCCAAAACTAAGCAAAAGCGAAGATTCTGTGCACAAGACACCCGTTTTGTGCCAAAACTGAGCAAAAGGGGCGATTCTGAGCACGACACGTACGTTTTGTGAGAAAGCTGAGCAAAAGCGGCGATTCTGTGCACGAAACGACCGTTTTGTGCCAAAAGGAGGAATTCGGTTCGTGAAACGCACGTTTTGTGCCAAAACTGAGCAAAAGCCGCGATTCTGTGCACGAAACGCCGGTTTTCTGCCAAAAGGAGCAACTCGGTGCGTTAAACGCACCTTTTGTTCCAAAACTGAGTAAAAGCGGCGATTCTTTGCACGACACGCCAGTTTTGTGCTAAAAGGAGCAATTCGGTACGTGGAACGCACGTTTTGTGAGAAAACTGAGCGAAACCGGCGATTCTGAGCACGAAACGCACGTTTTGTGCGAAAGCTGAGCAAAAGCGGCGATTCTGTGCGCGAAACGCCCGTTTTGTGCGAAAAGGAGCAATTCGGTGCGTGACACGCACGTTTTGTGACAGAACTGAGCAAAAGCGGCAATTCTGTGCACGAAACGTACGGTTTGAGAGAAAATGAGCAATTCGGTCCGTGACATGCACGTTTTGTGATAAAACTGAGCAAAAGCGGCAATTCTGTGCACGAAACGCCCGTTTTGTGCCAAAACTGTGCAGAAGAGACGATTCTGTGCACGAAACGCACGTTTTGTGCCAATAATGAGCAAAAGCGGCGATTCTGTGCACGAAGCGCCCGTTTTGTGCCAAAACTGAGCAAAACGGCGATTCTGTGAACGAAACGCGGGATTTGTGCCAAAACTGAGCAAAAGCGGCGATTCTGTGCACGAAACGCACGTTTTGTGCCAACACTGAGCAAAAGCGGCGATCCTGTGCATGAAACGCCCGTTTTGTACCAAAAGGAGCAATTCGGTGCGTGAAACGCACGTTTTGTGCCAAAACTAAGCAAAAGCGGCGATTCTGTGCACGAAACGCACGTTTTGTGCCAAAACTGAGAAAAAGCGGCGATTCAATGCTCGAAACGTACGTTATGCGCCAAAACCGAGCAAAAGCGGCGATTCTGTGCACGAAACGCCCGTTTTGTGCCAAAAGGAGCAATTCGGTGCGTGAAACGTACGGTTTGTGACAAAACTGAGCAAAACCGGCGATTCTGAGCACGAAACGCACGTTTTGTGCCAAAACTGAGCAAAAGCGGCGATTCTGTGCACGAAACGCCCGTTTTGTGCCAAAACTGTGCAAAAGCGGCGATTCTGTGCACGAAACGCACGTTATGTGCCAGATCTGAGCAAAAGCGGCGATTCTGTGCACGAAACGCCCGTTTTGTGCCAAAAGGAGCAATTTGGTGCGTGAAACGTACGGTTTGTGCCACAACTGAGCAAAACCGGCGATTCTGTGCACGAAACGCACGTTTTGTGCCAAAACTGAGCACAAGCGGCGGTTCTGTGCTCGAAACGCACGTTATGTTCCAAAACTGAGCAAAAGCGGCGATTCTGTGCACGAAACGCCCGTTTTGTACCAAAAGGAGCAATTCGGTGCGTGAAACGCACGTTTTGTGCCAAAACTAAGCAAAAGCGGCGATTCTGTGCACGAAACGCACGTTTTGTGCCAAAACTGAGAAAAAGCGGCGATTCAATGCTCGAAACGTACGTTATGCGCCAAAACCGAGCAAAACCGGCGATTCTGTGCACGAAACGCATGTTTTGTGCCAAAACTGAGCAAAAGCGGCGATTCCGTGCACGAAACGCCCGTTTTGTGCCAAAAGGAGGGATTCGGTTCGTGAAGCGCACGTTTTGCGACAAAACTAAGCAAAACCGGCGATTCTGTGCACGAAACGCACGTTTTGCGCCAAAACTGAGCAAAACGGCGATTCTGTGAACGAAACGCACGTCATGTGCCAGATCTGAGCAAAAGCGGCGATTCTGTGCACGAAACGCACGTTTTGTGCCAATAATGAGCAAAAGCGGCGATTCTGAGCACGAAACGCACGTTTTGTGCCAGAACTGAGCAAAAGCGGCGATTCTGTGCAAGAAACGCGCGTTTTGTGCCAGAAGGAGCAATTCGGGGCGAGAAACCCACGTTTTGTGCCAAAACTATGCAAAAGAGACGATTCTGTGCACGAAACGCACGTTTTGTGCTAATAATGAGCAAAAGCGGCGATTCTGTGCACGAAACGCAGGCTTTGTGCCAAAACTGAGCAAAAGCGGCGATTCTGTGCACGAAACGCACGTTTTGTGCCAAAACTGAGCAAAAGCGGCGATTCTGTGCACGAAACGCACGTTTTATGCCAAAACTGAGCAAAAGCGGCGGTTCTGTGCACGAAACGCACGTTGTGTGCCAGAACTGAGCAAAAGCGGCGATTCTGTGCACGAAACGCACGTTTTGTGCCAAAACTGGGCAAAAGCGGCGATTCTGTGCACGAAACGCACGTTTTATGCCAAAACTGAGCAAAAGCGGCGGTTCTGTGCACGAAACGCACGTTGTGTGCCAGAACTGAGCAAGAGCGGCGATTCTGTGCACGAAACGCACGTTTTGTGCAAGAAGGAGCAATTCGGGGCGTGAAACCCACGTTTTGTGCTAAAACTGAGCAAAAGAGGCGATTCTGTGCACGAAACGCATGTTTTGTGCCAATAACGAGCAAAAGCTGTGATTCTGAGCACGAAACGCACGTTTTGTGCCAGAAGGAGCAATTCGGTGCGTGAAACGCACGTTTTGTGCCAAAACTGAGCAAAAGCGGCGGTTCTGTGCTCGAAACGCACGTTATGTTCCAAAACTGAGCAAAAGCGGCGATTCTGTGAACGATACGCGGGATTTGTGCCAAAACTGAGCAAAAGCGGCGATCCTGTGCACGAAACGCACGTTTTGCGCCAAAACTGAGCAAAATCGGCGATTCTGTGCACGAAACGCCCGTTTTGTGCCAAAAGGAGGAATTCGGAACGTGAAACGCACGTTTTGTGCCAAGACTGAGCAAAAGCGGCGATTCTGTGCACGAAACGCCCGCTTTGTGCGAAGAGGAGCAATTCGGTGCGTAAAACGCCCGTTTTGTGGTAAAACTGGGCAAAACCGGCGATTCTGTGCACGAAACGCCCATTTTGTGCCAAAACTGTGCAAAAGCGGCGATTCTGTGCACGAAACGCACGTTATGTGCCAGATCTGAGCAAAAGCGGCGATTCTGTGCACGAAACGCACGTTTTGTGCCAATAATGAGCAAAAGCGGCGATTCTGAGCACGAAACGCACGTTTTGTGCCAGAACTGAGCAAAAGCGGCGTTTCTGTGCAAGAAACGCGCGTTTTGTGCCAGAAGGAGCAATTCGGGGCGAGAAACCCACGTTTTGTGCCAAAACTATGCAAAAGAGACGATTCTGTGCACGAAACGCACGTTTTGTGCCAATAATGAGCAAAAGCGGCGATTCTGTGCACGAAACGCACGTTTTGTGCCAGAACTGAGCAAAAGCGGCGATTCTGTGCAAGAAACGCGCGTTTTGTGCCAGAAGGAGCAATTCGGGGCGAGAAACCCACGTTTTGTGCCAAAACTATGCAAAAGAGACGATTCTGTGCACGAAACGCACGTTTTGTGCTAATAATGAGCAAAAGCGGCGATTCTGTGCACGAAACGCAGGTTTTGTGCCAAAACTGAGCAAAAGCGGCGATTCTGTGCACGAAACGCTCGTTTTGTGCCAAAACTGAGCAAAAGCGGCGATTCTGTGCACGAAACGCACGTTTTATGCCAAAACTGAGCAAAAGCGGCGGTTCTGTGCACGAAACGCACGTTGTGTGCCAGAACTGAGCAAAAGCGGCGATTCTGTGCACGAAACGCACGTTTTGTGCCAAAACTGGGCAAAAGCGGCGATTCTGTGCACGAAACGCACGTTTTATGCCAAAACTGAGCAAAAGCGGCGGTTCTGTGCACGAAACGCACGTTGTGTGCCAGAACTGAGCAAGAGCGGCGATTCTGTGCACGAAACGCACGTTTTGTGCAAGAAGGAGCAATTCGGGGCGTGAAACCCACGTTTTGTGCTAAAACTGAGCAAAAGAGACGATTCTGTGCACGAAACGCATGTTTTGTGCCAATAACGAGCAAAAGCTGTGATTCTGAGCACGAAACGCACGTTTTGTGCCAGAAGGAGCAATTCGGTGCGTGAAACGCACGTTTTGTGCCAAAACTGAGCAAAAGCGGCGGTTCTGTGCTCGAAACGCACGTTATGTTCCAAAACTGAGCAAAAGCGGCGATTCTGTGAACGAAACGCGGGATTTGTGCCAAAACTGAGCAAAAGCGGCGATCCTGTGCACGAAACGCACGTTTTGCGCCAAAACTGAGCAAAATCGGCGATTCTGTGCACGAAACGCCCGTTTTGTGCCAAAAGGAGGAATTCGGAACGTGAAACGCACGTTTTGTGCCAAGACTGAGCAAAAGCGGCGATTCTGTGCACGAAACGCCCGCTTTGTGCGAAGAGGAGCAATTCGGTGCGTAAAACGCCCGTTTTGTGGTAAAACTGGGCAAAACCGGCGATTCTGTGCACGAAACGCCCATTTTGTGCCAAAACTGTGCAAAAGCGGCGATTCTGTGCACGAAACGCACGTTATGTGCCAGATCTGAGCAAAAGCGGCGATTCTGTGCACGAAACGCACGTTTTGTGCCAATAATGAGCAAAAGCGGCGATTCTGAGCACGAAACGCACGTTTTGTGCCAGAACTGAGCAAAAGCGGCGTTTCTGTGCAAGAAACGCGCGTTTTGTGCCAGAAGGAGCAATTCGGGGCGAGAAACCCACGTTTTGTGCCAAAACTATGCAAAAGAGACGATTCTGTGCACGAAACGCACGTTTTGTGCCAATAATGAGCAAAAGCGGCGATTCTGTGCACGAAACGCAGGTTTTGTGCCAAAACTGAGAAAAAGCGGCGATTCTGTGCACGAAGCGCACGTTTTGCGCCAAAACTGAGCAAAAGCGACGATTCTGTACACGAAACCCCCGTTTTGTGCCAAAAGGAGCAATTCGGTGCGTGAAACGTACGTATTGTGACAATACTGAGCAAAAGCGGCGATCCTGTGCACGAAACGCACGTTTTGCGCCAAAACTGAGCAAAAGCGGCGATTCTCTGCACGAATCGCCCGTTTTGAGCGAAGAGGAGCAATTCGGTGCGTGAAGCGCATGTTTTGTGACAAAACTGAGCAAAACCGGCGATTCTGTGCACGAAACGTACGTTTTGCGCTAAAACTGAGCAAAAGCGGCGATTCTGTGCACGAAACGCACGTTTTGTGAGAAAGCTGAGCAAAAGCGGTGATTCTGTGCACGAAACGCACGTTTTGTGAGAAAGCTGAGTAAAAGCGGTGATTCTGTGCACGAAACGCACTTTTTGTGCCAAAACTGAGCAAAAGCGGCGATTCTATGCTCGAAACGTACGTTATGCGCCAAAACCGAGCAAAAGCGGCGATTCTGTGCACGAAACGCCCGTTTTGTGCCAAAAGGAGCAATTCGGTGCGTGAAACGTACGGTTTGTGACAAAACTGAGCAAAACCGGCGATTCTGAGCACGAAACGCACGTTTTGTGCCAAAACTGAGCAAAAGCGGCGATTCTGTGCACGAAACGCCCGTTTTGTGCCAAAACTGTGCAAAAGCGGCGATTCTGTGCACGAAACGCACGTTATCTGCCAGAACTGAGCAAAAGCGGCGATTCTGTGCACGAAACCCACGTTTTGTGCCAGAAGGAGCAATTCGGTGCGTGAAGCGCACGTTTTGTGACAAAACTGAGCAAAACCGGCGATTCTGTGCACGAAACGCACGTTTTGTGCCAAAACTGAGCCAAAGCGGCGATTCTGTGCACGAAACGCATGTTTTGTGCCAAAACTGAGCAAAAGCGGCGATTCCGTGCACGAAACGCCCGTTTTGTGCCAAAAGGAGGGATTCGGTTCGTGAAGCGCACGTTTTGCGACAAAACTAAGCAAAACCGGCGATTCTGTGCACGAAACGCACGTTTTGCGCCAAAACTGAGCAAAACGGCGATTCTGTGAACGAAACGCGGGATTTGTGCCAAAACTGAGCAAAAGCGGCGATTCTGTGCACGAAACGCACGTTTTGTGCCAACACTGAGCAAAAGCGGCGATCCTGTGCACGAAACGCCCGTTTTGTACCAAAAGGAGCAATTCGGTGCGTGAAACGTACGTTTTGTGACAAAACTGAGCAAAAGCGGCGATCCTGTGCACGAAACGCACGTTTTGCGCCAAAACTGAGCAAAAGCGGCGATTCTGTGCACGATACGCCCGTTTTGTGCCAAAAGGAGCAATTCGGTGCACGAAACGCAGGTTTTGTGCCAAAACTGAGCAAAAGTGGCAATTCTGTGCACGAAACGCACGTTTTGCGCCAAAACTGAGCAAAACGGCGATTCTGTGAACGAAACGCGGGATTTGTGCCAAAACTGAGCAAAAGCTGCGATTCTGTGCACGAAACGCACGTTGTGTGCCAGAACTGAGCAAAAGCGGCGATTCTGTGCACGAAACGCACGTTTTGTGCCAAAACTGAGCAAAAGCGGCAATTCTGTGCACGAAACGCACGTTTTATGCCAAAACTGAGCAAAAGCGGCGGTTCTGTGCACGAAACGCACGTTGTGTGCCAGAACTGAGCAAAAGGGGCGATTCTGTGCACGAAACGCACGTTTTGTGCAAGAAGGAGCAATTCGGGGCGTGAAACCCACGTTTTGTGCTAAAACTGAGCAAAAGAGACGATTCTGTGCACGAAACGCATGTTTTGTGCCAATAACGAGCAAAAGCTGTGATTCTGAGCACGAAACGCACGTTTTGTGCCAGAAGGAGCAATTCGGTGCGTGAAACGCACGTTTTGTGCCAAAACTGAGCAAAAGCGGCGGTTCTGTGCTCGAAACGCACGTTATGTTCCAAAACTGAGCAAAAGCGGCGATTCTGTGAACGAAACGCGGGATTTGTGCCAAAACTGAGCAAAAGCGGCGATCCTGTGCACGAAACGCACGTTTTGCGCCAAAACTGAGCAAAATCGGCGATTCTGTGCACGAAACGCCCGTTTTGTGCCAAAAGGAGGAATTCGGAACGTGAAACGCACGTTTTGTGCCAAGACTGAGCAAAAGCGGCGATTCTGTGCACGAAACGCCCGTTTTGTGCGAAGAGGAGCAATTCGGTGCGTAAAACGCCCGATTTGTGGTAAAACTGGGCAAAACCGGCGATTCTGTGCACGAAACGCCCATTTTGTGCCAAAACTGTGCAAAAGCGGCGATTCTGTGCACGAAACGCACGTTATGTGCCAGATCTGAGCAAAAGCGGCGATTCTGTGCACGAAACGCACGTTTTGTGCCAATAATGAGCAAAAGCGGCGATTCTGAGCACGAAACGCACGTTTTGTGCCAGAACTGAGCAAAAGCGGCGATTCTGTGCAAGAAACGCGCGTTTTGTGCCAGAAGGAGCAATTCGGGGCGAGAAACCCACGTTTTGTGCCAAAACTATGCAAAAGAGACGATTCTGTGCACGAAACGCACGTTTTGTGCTAATAATGAGCAAAAGCGGCGATTCTGTGCACGAAACGCAGGTTTTGTGCCAAAACTGAGCAAAAGCGGCGATTCTGTGCACGAAACGCACGTTTTGTGCCAAAACTGAGCAAAAGCGGCGATTCTGTGCACGAAACGCACGTTTTATGCCAAAACTGAGCAAAAGCGGCGGTTCTGTGCACGAAGCGCACGTTGTGTGCCAGAACTGAGCAAAAGCGGCGATTCTGTGCACGAAACGCACGTTTTGTGCCAAAACTGGGCAAAAGCGGCGATTCTGTGAACGAAACGCACGTTTTATGCCAAAACTGAGCAAAAGCGGCGGTTCTGTGCACGAAACGCACGTTGTGTGCCAGAACTGAGCAAGAGCGGCGATTCTGTGCACGAAACGCACGTTTTGTGCAAGAAGGAGCAATTCGGGGCGTGAAACCCACGTTTTGTGCTAAAACTGAGCAAAAGAGGCGATTCTGTGCACGAAACGCATGTTTTGTGCCAATAACGAGCAAAAGCTGTGATTCTGAGCACGAAACGCACGTTTTGTGCCAGAAGGAGCAATTCGGTGCGTGAAACGCACGTTTTGTGCCAAAACTGAGCAAAAGCGGCGGTTCTGTGCTCGAAACGCACGTTATGTTCCAAAACTGAGCAAAAGCGGCGATTCTGTGAACGATACGCGGGATTTGTGCCAAAACTGAGCAAAAGCGGCGATCCTGTGCACGAAACGCACGTTTTGCGCCAAAACTGAGCAAAATCGGCGATTCTGTGCACGAAACGCCCGTTTTGTGCCAAAAGGAGGAATTCGGAACGTGAAACGCACGTTTTGTGCCAAGACTGAGCAAAAGCGGCGATTCTGTGCACGAAACGCCCGCTTTGTGCGAAGAGGAGCAATTCGGTGCGTAAAACGCCCGTTTTGTGGTAAAACTGGGCGAAACCGGCGATTCTGTGCACGAAACGCCCATTTTGTGCCAAAACTGTGCAAAAGCGGCGATTCTGTGCACGAAACGCACGTTATGTGCCAGATCTGAGCAAAAGCGGCGATTCTGTGCACGAAACGCACGTTTTGTGCCAATAATGAGCAAAAGCGGCGATTCTGAGCACGAAACGCACGTTTTGTGCCAGAACTGAGCAAAAGCGGCGTTTCTGTGCAAGAAACGCGCGTTTTGTGCCAGAAGGAGCAATTCGGGGCGAGAAACCCACGTTTTGTGCCAAAACTATGCAAAAGAGACGATTCTGTGCACGAAACGCACGTTTTGTGCCAATAATGAGCAAAAGCGGCGATTCTGTGCACGAAACGCACGTTTTGTGCCAGAACTGAGCAAAAGCGGCGATTCTGTGCAAGAAACGCGCGTTTTGTGCCAGAAGGAGCAATTCGGGGCGAGAAACCCACGTTTTGTGCCAAAACTATGCAAAAGAGACGATTCTGTGCACGAAACGCACGTTTTGTGCTAATAATGAGCAAAAGCGGCGATTCTGTGCACGAAACGCAGGTTTTGTGCCAAAACTGAGCAAAAGCGGCGATTCTGTGCACGAAACGCTCGTTTTGTGCCAAAACTGAGCAAAAGCGGCGATTCTGTGCACGAAACGCACGTTTTATGCCAAAACTGAGCAAAAGCGGCGGTTCTGTGCACGAAACGCACGTTGTGTGCCAGAACTGAGCAAAAGCGGCGATTCTGTGCACGAAACGCACGTTTTGTGCCAAAACTGGGCAAAAGCGGCGATTCTGTGCACGAAACGCACGTTTTATGCCAAAACTGAGCAAAAGCGGCGGTTCTGTGCACGAAACGCACGTTGTGTGCCAGAACTGAGCAAGAGCGGCGATTCTGTGCACGAAACGCACGTTTTGTGCAAGAAGGAGCAATTCGGGGCGTGAAACCCACGTTTTGTGCTAAAACTGAGCAAAAGAGACGATTCTGTGCACGAAACGCATGTTTTGTGCCAATAACGAGCAAAAGCTGTGATTCTGAGCACGAAACGCACGTTTTGTGCCAGAAGGAGCAATTCGGTGCGTGAAACGCACGTTTTGTGCCAAAACTGAGCAAAAGCGGCGGTTCTGTGCTCGAAACGCACGTTATGTTCCAAAACTGAGCAAAAGCGGCGATTCTGTGAACGAAACGCGGGATTTGTGCCAAAACTGAGCAAAAGCGGCGATCCTGTGCACGAAACGCACGTTTTGCGCCAAAACTGAGCAAAATCGGCGATTCTGTGCACGAAACGCCCGTTTTGTGCCAAAAGGAGGAATTCGGAACGTGAAACGCACGTTTTGTGCCAAGACTGAGCAAAAGCGGCGATTCTGTGCACGAAACGCCCGCTTTGTGCGAAGAGGAGCAATTCGGTGCGTAAAACGCCCGTTTTGTGGTAAAACTGGGCAAAACCGGCGATTCTGTGCACGAAACGCCCATTTTGTGCCAAAACTGTGCAAAAGCGGCGATTCTGTGCACGAAACGCACGTTATGTGCCAGATCTGAGCAAAAGCGGCGATTCTGTGCACGAAACGCACGTTTTGTGCCAATAATGAGCAAAAGCGGCGATTCTGAGCACGAAACGCACGTTTTGTGCCAGAACTGAGCAAAAGCGGCGTTTCTGTGCAAGAAACGCGCGTTTTGTGCCAGAAGGAGCAATTCGGGGCGTGAAACCCACGTTTTGTGCCAAAACTATGCAAAAGAGACGATTCTGTGCACGAAACGCACGTTTTGTGCCAAAACTGAGCAAAAGCGGCGATCCTGTGCACGAAACGCACGTTTTGCGCCAAAACTGAGCAAAATCGGCGATTCTGTGCACGAAACGCCCGTTTTGTGCCAAAAGGAGGAATTCGGAACGTGAAACGCACGTTTTGTGCCAAGACTGAGCAAAAGCGGCGATTCTGTGCACGAAACGCCCGCTTTGTGCGAAGAGGAGCAATTCGGTGCGTAAAACGCCCGTTTTGTGGTAAAACTGGGCAAAACCGGCGATTCTGTGCACGAAACGCCCATTTTGTGCCAAAACTGTGCAAAAGCGGCGATTCTGTGCACGAAACGCACGTTATGTGCCAGATCTGAGCAAAAGCGGCGATTCTGTGCACGAAACGCACGTTTTGTGCCAATAATGAGCAAAAGCGGCGATTCTGAGCACGAAACGCACGTTTTGTGCCAGAACTGAGCAAAAGCGGCGTTTCTGTGCAAGAAACGCGCGTTTTGTGCCAGAAGGAGCAATTCGGGGCGAGAAACCCACGTTTTGTGCCAAAACTATGCAAAAGAGACGATTCTGTGCACGAAACGCACGTTTTGTGCCAATAATGAGCAAAAGCGGCGATTCTGTGCACGAAACGCACGTTTTGTGCCAGAACTGAGCAAAAGCGGCGATTCTGTGCAAGAAACGCGCGTTTTGTGCCAGAAGGAGCAATTCGGGGCGAGAAACCCACGTTTTGTGCCAAAACTATGCAAAAGAGACGATTCTGTGCACGAAACGCACGTTTTGTGCTAATAATGAGCAAAAGCGGCGATTCTGTGCACGAAACGCAGGTTTTGTGCCAAAACTGAGCAAAAGCGGCGATTCTGTGCACGAAACGCTCGTTTTGTGCCAAAACTGAGCAAAAGCGGCGATTCTGTGCACGAAACGCACGTTTTATGCCAAAACTGAGCAAAAGCGGCGGTTCTGTGCACGAAACGCACGTTGTGTGCCAGAACTGAGCAAAAGCGGCGATTCTGTGCACGAAACGCACGTTTTGTGCCAAAACTGGGCAAAAGCGGCGATTCTGTGCACGAAACGCACGTTTTATGCCAAAACTGAGCAAAAGCGGCGGTTCTGTGCACGAAACGCACGTTGTGTGCCAGAACTGAGCAAGAGCGGCGATTCTGTGCACGAAACGCACGTTTTGTGCAAGAAGGAGCAATTCGGGGCGTGAAACCCACGTTTTGTGCTAAAACTGAGCAAAAGAGACGATTCTGTGCACGAAACGCATGTTTTGTGCCAATAACGAGCAAAAGCTGTGATTCTGAGCACGAAACGCACGTTTTGTGCCAGAAGGAGCAATTCGGTGCGTGAAACGCACGTTTTGTGCCAAAACTGAGCAAAAGCGGCGGTTCTGTGCTCGAAACGCACGTTATGTTCCAAAACTGAGCAAAAGCGGCGATTCTGTGAACGAAACGCGGGATTTGTGCCAAAACTGAGCAAAAGCGGCGATCCTGTGCACGAAACGCACGTTTTGCGCCAAAACTGAGCAAAATCGGCGATTCTGTGCACGAAACGCCCGTTTTGTGCCAAAAGGAGGAATTCGGAACGTGAAACGCACGTTTTGTGCCAAGACTGAGCAAAAGCGGCGATTCTGTGCACGAAACGCCCGCTTTGTGCGAAGAGGAGCAATTCGGTGCGTAAAACGCCCGTTTTGTGGTAAAACTGGGCAAAACCGGCGATTCTGTGCACGAAACGCCCATTTTGTGCCAAAACTGTGCAAAAGCGGCGATTCTGTGCACGAAACGCACGTTATGTGCCAGATCTGAGCAAAAGCGGCGATTCTGTGCACGAAACGCACGTTTTGTGCCAATAATGAGCAAAAGCGGCGATTCTGAGCACGAAACGCACGTTTTGTGCCAGAACTGAGCAAAAGCGGCGTTTCTGTGCAAGAAACGCGCGTTTTGTGCCAGAAGGAGCAATTCGGGGCGTGAAACCCACGTTTTGTGCCAAAACTATGCAAAAGAGACGATTCTGTGCACGAAACGCACGTTTTGTGCCAATAATGAGCAAAAGCGGCGATTCTGTGCACGAAACGCAGGTTTTGTGCCAAAACTGAGAAAAAGCGGCGATTCTGTGCACGAAGCGCACGTTTTGCGCCAAAACTGAGCAAAAGCGACGATTCTGTACACGAAACCCCCGTTTTGTGCCAAAAGGAGCAATTCGGTGCGTGAAACGTACGTATTGTGACAATACTGAGCAAAAGCGGCGATCCTGTGCACGAAACGCACGTTTTGCGCCAAAACTGAGCAAAAGCGGCGATTCTCTGCACGAATCGCCCGTTTTGAGCGAAGAGGAGCAATTCGGTGCGTGAAGCGCATGTTTTGTGACAAAACTGAGCAAAACCGGCGATTCTGTGCACGAAACGTACGTTTTGCGCTAAAACTGAGCAAAAGCGGCGATTCTGTGCACGAAACGCACGTTTTGTGAGAAAGCTGAGCAAAAGCGGTGATTCTGTGCACGAAACGCACGTTTTGTGAGAAAGCTGAGTAAAAGCGGTGATTCTGTGCACGAAACGCACTTTTTGTGCCAAAACTGAGCAAAAGCGGCGATTCTATGCTCGAAACGTACGTTATGCGCCAAAACCGAGCAAAAGCGGCGATTCTGTGCACGAAACGCCCGTTTTGTGCCAAAAGGAGCAATTCGGTGCGTGAAACGTACGGTTTGTGACAAAACTGAGCAAAACCGGCGATTCTGAGCACGAAACGCACGTTTTGTGCCAAAACTGAGCAAAAGCGGCGATTCTGTGCACGAAACGCCCGTTTTGTGCCAAAACTGTGCAAAAGCGGCGATTCTGTGCACGAAACGCACGTTATCTGCCAGAACTGAGCAAAAGCGGCGATTCTGTGCACGAAACCCACGTTTTGTGCCAGAAGGAGCAATTCGGTGCGTGAAGCGCACGTTTTGTGACAAAACTGAGCAAAACCGGCGATTCTGTGCACGAAACGCACGTTTTGTGCCAAAACTGAGCCAAAGCGGCGATTCTGTGCACGAAACGCATGTTTTGTGCCAAAACTGAGCAAAAGCGGCGATTCCGTGCACGAAACGCCCGTTTTGTGCCAAAAGGAGGGATTCGGTTCGTGAAGCGCACGTTTTGCGACAAAACTAAGCAAAACCGGCGATTCTGTGCACGAAACGCACGTTTTGCGCCAAAACTGAGCAAAACGGCGATTCTGTGAACGAAACGCGGGATTTGTGCCAAAACTGAGCAAAAGCGGCGATTCTGTGCACGAAACGCACGTTTTGTGCCAACACTGAGCAAAAGCGGCGATCCTGTGCACGAAACGCCCGTTTTGTACCAAAAGGAGCAATTCGGTGCGTGAAACGTACGTTTTGTGACAAAACTGAGCAAAAGCGGCGATCCTGTGCACGAAACGCACGTTTTGCGCCAAAACTGAGCAAAAGCGGCGATTCTGTGCACGATACGCCCGTTTTGTGCCAAAAGGAGCAATTCGGTGCACGAAACGCAGGTTTTGTGCCAAAACTGAGCAAAAGTGGCAATTCTGTGCACGAAACGCACGTTTTGCGCCAAAACTGAGCAAAACGGCGATTCTGTGAACGAAACGCGGGATTTGTGCCAAAACTGAGCAAAAGCTGCGATTCTGTGCACGAAACGCACGTTGTGTGCCAGAACTGAGCAAAAGCGGCGATTCTGTGCACGAAACGCACGTTTTGTGCCAAAACTGAGCAAAAGCGGCAATTCTGTGCACGAAACGCACGTTTTATGCCAAAACTGAGCAAAAGCGGCGGTTCTGTGCACGAAACGCACGTTGTGTGCCAGAACTGAGCAAAAGGGGCGATTCTGTGCACGAAACGCACGTTTTGTGCAAGAAGGAGCAATTCGGGGCGTGAAACCCACGTTTTGTGCTAAAACTGAGCAAAAGAGACGATTCTGTGCACGAAACGCATGTTTTGTGCCAATAACGAGCAAAAGCTGTGATTCTGAGCACGAAACGCACGTTTTGTGCCAGAAGGAGCAATTCGGTGCGTGAAACGCACGTTTTGTGCCAAAACTGAGCAAAAGCGGCGGTTCTGTGCTCGAAACGCACGTTATGTTCCAAAACTGAGCAAAAGCGGCGATTCTGTGAACGAAACGCGGGATTTGTGCCAAAACTGAGCAAAAGCGGCGATCCTGTGCACGAAACGCACGTTTTGCGCCAAAACTGAGCAAAATCGGCGATTCTGTGCACGAAACGCCCGTTTTGTGCCAAAAGGAGGAATTCGGAACGTGAAACGCACGTTTTGTGCCAAGACTGAGCAAAAGCGGCGATTCTGTGCACGAAACGCCCGTTTTGTGCGAAGAGGAGCAATTCGGTGCGTAAAACGCCCGATTTGTGGTAAAACTGGGCAAAACCGGCGATTCTGTGCACGAAACGCCCATTTTGTGCCAAAACTGTGCAAAAGCGGCGATTCTGTGCACGAAACGCACGTTATGTGCCAGATCTGAGCAAAAGCGGCGATTCTGTGCACGAAACGCACGTTTTGTGCCAATAATGAGCAAAAGCGGCGATTCTGAGCACGAAACGCACGTTTTGTGCCAGAACTGAGCAAAAGCGGCGATTCTGTGCAAGAAACGCGCGTTTTGTGCCAGAAGGAGCAATTCGGGGCGAGAAACCCACGTTTTGTGCCAAAACTATGCAAAAGAGACGATTCTGTGCACGAAACGCACGTTTTGTGCCAATAATGAGCAAAAGCGGCGATTCTGTGCACGAAACGCAGGTTTTGTGCCAAAACTGAGAAAAAGCGGCGATTCTGTGCACGAAGCGCACGTTTTGCGCCAAAACTGAGCAAAAGCGACGATTCTGTACACGAAACCCCCGTTTTGTGCCAAAAGGAGCAATTCGGTGCGTGAAACGTACGTATTGTGACAAAACTGAGCAAAAGCGGCGATCCTGTGCACGAAACGCACGTTTTGCGCCAAAACTGAGCAAAAGCGGCGATTCTCTGCACGAATCGCCCGTTTTGAGCGAAGAGGAGCAATTCGGTACGTGAAGCGCATGATTTGTGACAAAACTGAGCAAAACCGGCGATTCTGTGCACGAAACGTACGTTTTGCGCTAAAACTGAGCAAAAGCGGCGATTCTGTGCACGAAACGCACGTTTTGTGAGAAAGCTGAGCAAAAGCGGTGATTCTGTGCACGAAACGCACGTTTTGTGAGAAAGCTGAGTAAAAGCGTGATTCTGTGCACGAAACGCACTTTTTGTGCCAAAACTGAGCAAAAGCGGCGATTCTATGCTCGAAACGTACGTTATGCGCCAAAACCGAGCAAAAGCGGCGATTCTGTGCACGAAACGCCCGTTTTGTGCCAAAAGGAGCAATTCGGTGCGTGAAACGTACGGTTTGTGACAAAACTGAGCAAAACCGGCGATTCTGAGCACGAAACGCACGTATTGTGCCAAAACTGAGCAAAAGCGGCGATTCTGTGCACGAAACGCCCGTTTTGTGCCAAAACTGTGCAAAAGCGGCGATTCTGTGCACGAAACGCACGTTATCTGCCAGAACTGAGCAAAAGCGGCGATTCTGTGCACGAAACCCACGTTTTGTGCCAGAAGGAGCAATTCGGTGCGTGAAGCGCACGTTTTGTGACAAAACTGAGCAAAACCGGCGATTCTGTGCACGAAACGCACGTTTTGTGCCAAAACTGAGCCAAAGCGGCGATTCTGTGCACGAAACGCATGTTTTGTGCCAAAACTGAGCAAAAGCGGCGATTCCGTGCACGAATCGCCCGTTTTGTGCCAAAAGGAGGGATTCGGTTCGTGAAGCGCACGTTTTGCGACAAAACTAAGCAAAACCGGCGATTCTGTGCACGAAACGCACGTTTTGCGCCAAAACTGAGCAAAACGGCGATTCTGTGAACGAAACGCGGGATTTGTGCCAAAACTGAGCAAAAGCGGCGATTCTGTGCACGAAACGCACGTTTTGTGCCAACACTGAGCAAAAGCGGCGATCCTGTGCACGAAACGCCCGTTTTGTACCAAAAGGAGCAATTCGGTGCGTGAAACGCCCGTTTTGTGCCAAAACTGTGCAGAAGAGACGATTCTGTGCACGAAACGCACGTTTTGTGCCAATAATGAGCAAAAGCGGCGATTCTGTGCACGAAGCACACGTTTTGTGCCAAAACTGAGCAAAAGCGGCGATTCTGTGCACGAAACGCACGTTTTGCGTCAAAACTGAGCAAAATCGGCGATTCTGTGCATGAAACGCCCGTTTTGTGCCAAAAGGAGGAATTCGGAACGTGAAACGCACGTTTTGTGCCAAGACTGAGCAAAAGCGGCGATTCTGTGCACGAAACGCCCGTTTTGTGCAAAGAGGAGCAATTCGGTGCGTAAAACGCCCGTTTTGTGGTAAAACTGGGCAAAACCGGCGATTCTGTGCACGAAACGCCCATTTTGTGCCGAAACTGTGCAAAAGCGGCGATTCTGTGCACGAAACGCACGTTATGTGCCAGATCTGAGCAAAAGCGGCGATTCTGTGCACGAAACGCACGTTTTGTGCCAATAATGAGCAAAAGCGGCGATTCTGAGCACGAAACGCACGTTTTGTGCCAGAACTGAGCAAAAGCGGCGATTCTGTGCAAGAAACGCCCGTTTTGTGCCAGAAGGAGCAATTCGGGGCGAGAAACCCACGTTTTGTGCCAAAACTATGCAAAAGAGACGATTCTGTGCACGAAACGCACGTTTTGTGCTAATAATGAGCAAAAGCGGCGATTCTGTGCACGAAACGCAGGTTTTGTGCCAAAACTGAGCAAAAGCGGCGATTCTGTGCACGAAACGCACGTTTTGTGCCAAAACTGAGCAAAAGCGGCGATTCTGTGCACGAAACGCACGTTTTATGCCAAAACTGAGCAAAAGAGACGATTCTGTGCACGAAACGCATGTTTTGTGCCAATAACGAGCAAAAGCTGTGATTCTGAGCACGAAACGCACGTTTTGTGCCAGAAGGAGCAATTCGGTGCGTGAAACGCACGTTTTGTGCCAAAACTGAGCAAAAGTGGCGGTTCTGTGCTCCAAACGCACGTTATGCTCCAAAACTGAGCGAAAGCGGCGATTCTGTGAACGAAACGCGGGATTTGTGCCAAAACTGAGCAAAAGCGGCGATTCTGTGCACGAAACGCACGTTTTGTGCCAACACTGAGCAAAAGCGGCGATCCTGTGCACGAAACGCCCGTTTTGTACCAAAAGGAGCAATTCCGTGCGTGAAACGTACGTTTTGTGACAAAACTGAGCAAAAGCGGCGATCTTGTGCACGAAACGCACGTTTTGCGCCAAAACTGAGCAAAAGCGGCGATTCTGTGCACGATACGCCCGTTTTGTGCCAAAAGGAGCAATTCGGTGCACGAAACGCAGGTTTTGTGCCAAAACTGAGCAAAAGTGGCAATTCTGTGCACGAAACGCACGTTTTGCGCCAAAACTGAGCAAAACGGCGATTCTGTGAACGAAACGCGGGATTTGTGCCAAAACTGAGCAAAAGCTGCGATTCTGTGCACGAAACGCACGTTGTGTGCTAGAACTGAGCAAAAGCGGCGATTCTGTGCACGAAACGCACGTTTTGTGCCAAAACTGAGCAAAAGCGGCAATTCTGTGCACGAAACGCACGTTTTATGCCAAAACTGAGCAAAAGCGGCGGTTCTGTGCACGAAACGCACGTTGTGTGCCAGAACTGAGCAAAAGCGGCGATTCTGTGCACGAAACGCACGTTTTGTGCAAGAAGGAGCAATTCGGGGCGTGAAACCCACGTTTTGTGCTAAAACTGAGCAAAAGAGACGATTCTGTGCACGAAACGCATGTTTTGTGCCAATAACGAGCAAAAGCTGTGATTCTGAACACGAAACGCACGTTTTGTGCCAGAAGGAGCAATTCGGTGCGTGAAACGCACGTTTTGTGCCAAAACTGAGCAAAAGCGGCGGTTCTGTGCTCGAAACGCACGTTATGTTTCAAAACTGAGCAAAAGCGGCGATTCTGTGAACGAAACGCGGGATTTGTGCCAAAACTGAGCAAAAGCGGTGATTCTGTGCACGAAACGCACGTTTTGTGCCAACACTGAGCAAAAGCGGCGATCCTGTGCACGAAACGCCCGTTTTGTACCAAAAGGAGCAATTCGGTGCGTGAAACGTACGTTTTGTGACAAAACTGAGCAAAAGCGGCGCTCCTGTGCACGAAACGCATGTTTTGCGCCAAAACTGAGCAAAAGCGGCGATTCTGTGCACGATACGCCCGTTTTGTGCCAAAAGGAGCAATTCGGTGCACGAAACGCAGGTTTTGTGCCAAAACTGAGCAAAAGTGGCAATTCTGTGCACGAAACGCACGTTTTGCGCCAAAACTGAGCAAAACGGCGATTCTGTGAACGAAACGCGGGATTTGTGCCAAAACTGAGCAAAAGCGGCGATTCTGTGCACGAAACGCCCGTTTTGTGCCAAAAGGAGCAATTCGGTGTGTGAAACGCACGTTTTGCGCCAAAACTGATCAAAAGCGGCGATTCTGTGCACGAAACGCCCGTTTTGTGCCAAAACTGTGCAAAAGCGGCGATTCTGTGCACGAAACGCACGTTATCTGCCAGAACTGAGCAAAAGCGGCGATTCTGTGCACGAAACGCACGTTTTGCGCCAAAACTGAGCAAAACGGCGATTCTGTGAACGAAACGCGGGATTTGTGCCAAAACTGAGCAAAAGCGGCGATTCTGTGCACGAAACGCACGTTTTGTGCCAACACTGAGCAAAAGCGGCGATCCTGTGCACGAAACGCCCGTTTTGTACCAAAAGGAGCAATTCGGTGCGTGAAACGCCCGTTTTGTGCCAAAACTGTGCAGAAGAGACGATTCTGTGCACGAAACGCACGTTTTGTGCCAATAATGAGCAAAAGCGGCGATTCTGTGCACGAAGCACACGTTTTGTGCCAAAACTGAGCAAAAGCGGCGATTCTGTGCACGAAACGCACGTTTTGCGTCAAAACTGAGCAAAATCGGCGATTCTGTGCATGAAACGCCCGTTTTGTGCCAAAAGGAGGAATTCGGAACGTGAAACGCACGTTTTGTGCCAAGACTGAGCAAAAGCGGCGATTCTGTGCACGAAACGCCCGTTTTGTGCAAAGAGGAGCAATTCGGTGCGTAAAACGCCCGTTTTGTGGTAAAACTGGGCAAAACCGGCGATTCTGTGCACGAAATGCCCATTTTGTGCCGAAACTGTGCAAAAGCGGCGATTCTGTGCACGAAACGCACGTTATGTGCCAGATCTGAGCAAAAGCGGCGATTCTGTGCACGAAACGCACGTTTTGTGCCAATAATGAGCAAAAGCGGCGATTCTGTGCAAGAAACGCCCGTTTTGTGCCAGAAGGAGCAATTCGGGGCGAGAAACCCACGTTTTGTGCCAAAAACTATGCAAAAGAGACGATTCTGTGCACGAAACGCACCTTTTGTGCTAATAATGAGCAAAAGCGGCGATTCTGTGCACGAAACGCAGGTTTTGTGCCAAAACTGAGCAAAAGCGGCGATTCTGTGCACGAAACGCACGTTGTGTGCCAGAACTGAGCAAAAGCGGCGATTCTGTGCACGAAACGCACGTTTTGTGCAAGAAGGAGCAATTCGGGGCGTGAAACCCACGTTTTGTGCTAAAACTGAGCAAAAGAGACGATTCTGTGCACGAAACGCATGTTTTGTGCCAATAACGAGCAAAAGCTGTGATTCTGAGCACGAAACGCACGTTTTGTGCCAGAAGGAGCAATTCGGTGCGTGAAACGCACGTTTTGTGCCAAAACTGAGCAAAAGCGGCGGTTCTGTGCTCGAAACGCACGTTATGTTCCAAAACTGAGCAAAAGCGGCGATTCTGTGAACGAAACGCGGGATTTGTGCCAAAACTGAGCAAAAGCGGTGATTCTGTGCACGAAACGCACGTTTTGTGCCAACACTGAGCAAAAGCGGCGATCCTGTGCACGAAACGCCCGTTTTGTACCAAAAGGAGCAATTCGGTGCGTGAAACGTACGTTTTGTGACAAAACTGAGCAAAAGCGGCGCTCCTGTGCACGAAACGCATGTTTTGCGCCAAAACTGAGCAAAAGCGGCGATTCTGTGCACGATACGCCCGTTTTGTGCCAAAAGGAGCAATTCGGTGCACGAAACGCAGGTTTTGTGCCAAAACTGAGCAAAAGTGGCAATTCTGTGCACGAAACGCACGTTTTGCGCCAAAACTGAGCAAAACGGCGATTCTGTGAACGAAACGCGGGATTTGTGCCAAAACTGAGCAAAAGCGGCGATTCTGTGCACGAAACGCCCGTTTTGTGCCAAAAGGAGCAATTCGGTGTGTGAAACGCACGTTTTGCGCCAAAACTGATCAAAAGCGGCGATTCTGTGCACGAAACGCCCGTTTTGTGCCAAAACTGTGCAAAAGCGGCGATTCTGTGCACGAAACGCACGTTATCTGCCAGAACTGAGCAAAAGCGGCGATTCTGTGCACGAAACGCACGTTTTGCGCCAAAACTGAGCAAAACGGCGATTCTGTGAACGAAACGCGGGATTTGTGCCAAAACTGAGCAAAAGCGGCGATTCTGTGCACGAAACGCACGTTTTGTGCCAACACTGAGCAAAAGCGGCGATCCTGTGCACGAAACGCCCGTTTTGTACCAAAAGGAGCAATTCGGTGCGTGAAACGCCCGTTTTGTGCCAAAACTGTGCAGAAGAGACGATTCTGTGCACGAAACGCTCGTTTTGTGCCAATAATGAGCAAAAGCGGCGATTCTGTGCATGAAACGCCCGTTTTGTGCCAAAAGGAGGAATTCGGAACGTGAAACGCACGTTTTGTGCCAAGACTGAGCAAAAGCGGCGATTCTGTGCACGAAACGCCCGTTTTGTGCAAAGAGGAGCAATTCGGTGCGTAAAACGCCCGTTTTGTGGTAAAACTGGGCAAAACCGGCGATTCTGTGCACGAAATGCCCATTTTGTGCCGAAACTGTGCAAAAGCGGCGATTCTGTGCACGAAACGCACGTTATGTGCCAGATCTGAGCAAAAGCGGCGATTCTGTGCACGAAACGCACGTTTTGTGCCAATAATGAGCAAAAGCGGCGATTCTGTGCAAGAAACGCCCGTTTTGTGCCAGAAGGAGCAATTCGGGGCGAGAAACCCACGTTTTGTGCCAAAACTATGCAAAAGAGACGATTCTGTGCACGAAACGCACCTTTTGTGCTAATAATGAGCAAAAGCGGCGATTCTGTGCACGAAACGCAGGTTTTGTGCCAAAACTGAGCAAAAGCGGCGATTCTGTGCACGAAACGCACGTTGTGTGCCAGAACTGAGCAAAAGCGGCGATTCTGTGCACGAAACGCACGTTTTGTGCAAGAAGGAGCAATTCGGGGCGTGAAACCCACGTTTTGTGCTAAAACTGAGCAAAAGAGACGATTCTGTGCACGAAACGCATGTTTTGTGCCAATAACGAGCAAAAGCTGTGATTCTGAGCACGAAACGCACGTTTTGTGCCAGAAGGAGCAATTCGGTGCGTGAAACGCACGTTTTGTGCCAAAACTGAGCAAAAGCGGCGGTTCTGTGCTCGAAACGCACGTTATGTTCCAAAACTGAGCAAAAGCGGCGATTCTGTGAACGAAACGCGGGATTTGTGCCAAAACTGAGCAAAAGCGGTGATTCTGTGCACGAAACGCACGTTTTGTGCCAACACTGAGCAAAAGCGGCGATCCTGTGCACGAAACGCCCGTTTTGTACCAAAAGGAGCAATTCGGTGCGTGAAACGTACGTTTTGTGACAAAACTGAGCAAAAGCGGCGATCCTGTGCACGAAACGCATGTTTTGCGCCAAAACTGAGCAAAAGCGGCGATTCTGTGCACGATACGCCCGTTTTGTGCCAAAAGGAGCAATTCGGTGCACGAAACGCAGGTTTTGTGCCAAAACTGAGCAAAAGTGGCAATTCTGTGCACGAAACGCACGTTTTGCGCCAAAACTGAGCAAAACGGCGATTCTGTGAACGAAACGCGGGATTTGTGCCAAAACTGAGCAAAAGCTGCGATTCTGTGCACGAAACGCACGTTTTGTGCCAACACTGAGCAAAAGCGGCGATCCTGTGCACGAAACGCCCGTTTTGTACCAAAAGGAGCAATTCGGTGCGTGAAACGTACGTTTTGTGACAAAACTGAGCAAAAGCGGCGATCCTGTGCACGAAACGCACGTTTTGCGCCAAAACTGAGCAAAAGCGGCGATTCTGTGCACGAATCGCCCGTTTTGTGCGAAGAGGAGCAATTCGGTGCGTGAAGCGCACGTTTTGTGACAAAACTGAGCAAAACCGGCGATTCTGTGCACGAAACGTACGTTTTGCGCTAAAACTGAGCAAAAGCGGCGATTCTGTGCACGAAACGCTCGTTTTGTGGGAAAGCTGAGCAAAGGCGGTGATTCTGTGCACGAAACGCACGTTTTGCGAGAAAGCTGAGTAAAAGCGGTGATTCTGTGCACGAAACGCACTTTTTGTGCCAAAACTGAGCAAAAGCGGCGATTCTATGCTCGAAACGTACGTTATGCGCCAAAACCGAGCAAAAGCGGCGATTCTGTGCACGAAACGCCCGTTTTGTGACAAAACTGAGCAAAACCGGCGATTCTGAGCACGAAACGCACGTTTTGTGCCAAAACTGAGCAAAAGCGGCGATTCTGTGCACGAAACGCCCGTTTTGTGCCAAAAGGAGCAATTTGGTGCGTGAAACGTACGGTTTGTGCCACAACTGAGCAAAACCGGCGATTCTGTGCACGAAACGCACGTTTTGTGCCAAAACTGAGCAAAAGCGGCGGTTCTGTGCTCGAAACGCACGTTATGTTCCAAAACTGAGCAAAAGCGGCGATTCTGTGCACGAAACGCCCGTTTTGTGCCAAAAGGAGCAATTCGGTGTGTGAAACGCACGTTTTGCGCCGGAACTGATCAAAAGCGGCGATTCTGTGCACGAAACGCCCGTTTTGTGCCAAAACTGTGCAAAAGCGGCGATTCTGTGCACGAAACGCACGTTATCTGCCAGAACTGAGCAAAAGCGGCGATTCTGTGCACGAAACCCACGTTTTGTGCCAGAAGGAGCAATTCGGTGGGTGAAGCGCACGTTTTGTGACAAAACTGAGCAAAACCGGCGATTCTGTGCACGAAACGCACGTTTTGTGCCAAAACTGAGCCAAAGCGGCGATTCTGTGCACGAAACGCATGTTTTGTGCCAAAACTGAGCAAAAGCGGCGATTCCGTGCACGAAACGCCCGTTTAGTGCCAAAAAGAGGAATTCGGTTCGTGAAACGCACGTTTTGCGCCAAAACCGAGCAAAAGCGGCGATTCTGTGCACGAAACGCCCGTTTTGTACCAAAAGGAGCAATTCGGTGCGTGAAACGTACGGTTTGTGACAAAACTGAGCAGAACCGGCGATTCTGAGCACGAAACGCACGTTTTGCGCCAAAACTGATCAAAAGCGGCGATTCTGTGCACGAAACGCCCGTTTTGTGCCAAAACTGTGCAAAAGCGGCGATTCTGTGCACGAAACGCACGTTATCTGCCAGAACTGAGCAAAAGCGGCGATTCTGTGCACGAAACCCACGTTTTGTGCCAGAAGGAGCAATTCGGTGGGTGAAGCGCACGTTTTGTGACAAAACTGAGCAAAACCGGCGATTCTGTGCACGAAACGCACGTTTTGTGCCAAAACTGAGCCAAAGCGGCGATTCTGTGCACGAAACGCCCGTTTAGTGCCAAAAAGAGGAATTCGGTTCGTGAAACGCACGTTTTGCGCCAAAACCGAGCAAAAGCGGCGATTCTGTGCACGAAACGCCCGTTTTGTACCAAAAGGAGCAATTCGGTGCGTGAAACGTACGGTTTGTGACAAAACTGAGCAGAACCGGCGATTCTGAGCACGAAACGCACGTTTTGCGCCAAAACTGATCAAAAGCGGCGATTCTGTGCACGAAACGCCCGTTTTGTGCCAAAACTGTGCAAAAGCGGCGATTCTGTGCACGAAACGCACGTTATCTGCCAGAACTGAGCAAAAGCGGCGATTCTGTGCACGAAACCCACGTTTTGTGCCAGAAGGAGCAATTCGGTGGGTGAAGCGCCCGTTTTGTGACAAAACTGAGCAAAACCGGCGATTCTGTGCACGAAACGCACGTTTTGTGCCAAAACTGAGCCAAAGCGGCGATTCTGTGCACGAAACGCATGTTTTGTGCCAAAACTGAGCAAAAGCGGCGATTCCGTGCACGAAACGCCCGTTTAGTGCCAAAAAGAGGAATTCGGTTCGTGAAACGCACGTTTTGCGCCAAAACCGAGCAAAAGCGGCGATTCTGTGCACGAAACGCCCGTTTTGTACCAAAAGGAGCAATTCGGTGCGTGAAACGTACGGTTTGTGACAAAACTGAGCAGAACCGGCGATTCTGAGCACGAAACGCACGTTTTGCGCCAAAACTAAGCAAAAGCGGCGATTCTGTGCACAAGACACCCGTTTTGTGCCAAAACTGAGCAAAAGCGGCGATTCTGAGCACGACACGTACGTTTTGTGAGAAAGCTGAGCAAAAGCGGCGATTCTGTGCACGAAACGACCGTTTTGTGCCAAAAGGAGGAATTCGGTTCGTGAAACGCACGTTTTGTGCCAAAACTGAGCAAAAGCCGCGATTCTGTGCACGAAACGCCGGTTTTCTGCCAAAAGGAGCAACTCGGTGCGTTAAACGCACCTTTTGTTCCAAAACTGAGTAAAAGCGGCGATTCTTTGCACGACACGCCAGTTTTGTGCCAATAATGAGCAAAAGCGGCGATTCTGTGCAAGAAACGCCCGTTTTGTGCTAATAATGAGCAAAAGCGGCGATTCTGTGCACGAAACGCAGGTTTTGTGCCAAAACTGAGCAAAAGCGGCGATTCTGTGCACGAAACGCCCGTTTTGTGCCAGAAGGAGCAATTCGGGGCGAGAAACCCACGTTTTGTGCCAAAACTATGCAAAAGAGACGATTCTGTGCACGAAACGCACCTTTTGTGCTAATAATGAGCAAAAGCGGCGATTCTGTGCACGAAACGCAGGTTTTGTGCCAAAACTGAGCAAAAGCGGCGATTCTGTGCACGAAACGCACGTTGTGTGCCAGAACTGAGCAAAAGCGGCGATTCTGTGCACGAAACGCACGTTTTGTGCAAGAAGGAGCAATTCGGGGCGTGAAACCCACGTTTTGTGCTAAAACTGAGCAAAAGAGACGATTCTGTGCACGAAACGCATGTTTTGTGCCAATAACGAGCAAAAGCTGTGATTCTGAGCACGAAACGCACGTTTTGTGCCAGAAGGAGCAATTCGGTGCGTGAAACGCACGTTTTGTGCCAAAACTGAGCAAAAGCGGCGGTTCTGTGCTCGAAACGCACGTTATGTTCCAAAACTGAGCAAAAGCGGCGATTCTGTGAACGAAACGCGGGATTTGTGCCAAAACTGAGCAAAAGCGGTGATTCTGTGCACGAAACGCACGTTTTGTGCCAACACTGAGCAAAAGCGGCGATCCTGTGCACGAAACGCCCGTTTTGTACCAAAAGGAGCAATTCGGTGCGTGAAACGTACGTTTTGTGACAAAACTGAGCAAAAGCGGCGATCCTGTGCACGAAACGCATGTTTTGCGCCAAAACTGAGCAAAAGCGGCGATTCTGTGCACGATACGCCCGTTTTGTGCCAAAAGGAGCAATTCGGTGCACGAAACGCAGGTTTTGTGCCAAAACTGAGCAAAAGTGGCAATTCTGTGCACGAAACGCACGTTTTGCGCCAAAACTGAGCAAAACGGCGATTCTGTGAACGAAACGCGGGATTTGTGCCAAAACTGAGCAAAAGCTGCGATTCTGTGCACGAAACGCACGTTTTGTGCCAACACTGAGCAAAAGCGGCGATCCTGTGCACGAAACGCCCGTTTTGTACCAAAAGGAGCAATTCGGTGCGTGAAACGTACGTTTTGTGACAAAACTGAGCAAAAGCGGCGATCCTGTGCACGAAACGCACGTTTTGTGCCAACACTGAGCAAAAGCGGCGATCCTGTGCACGAAACGCCCGTTTTGTACCAAAAGGAGCAATTCGGTGCGTGAAACGTACGGTTTGTGCCACAACTGAGCAAAACCGGCGATTCTGTGCACGAAACGCACGTTTTGTGCCAAAACTGAGCAAAAGCGGCGGTTCTGTGCTCGAAACGCACGTTATGTTCCAAAACTGAGCAAAAGCGGCGATTCTGTGCACGAAACGCCCGTTTTGTGCCAAAAGGAGCAATTCGGTGTGTGAAACGCACGTTTTGCGCCGAAACTGATCAAAAGCGGCGATTCTGTGCACGAAACGCCCGTTTTGTGCCAAAACTGTGCAAAAGCGGCGATTCTGTGCACGAAACGCACGTTATCTGCCAGAACTGAGCAAAAGCGGCGATTCTGTGCACGAAACCCACGTTTTGTGCCAGAAGGAGCAATTCGGTGGGTGAAGCGCACGTTTTGTGACAAAACTGAGCAAAACCGGCGATTCTGTGCACGAAACGCACGTTTTGTGCCAAAACTGAGCCAAAGCGGCGATTCTGTGCACGAAACGCATGTTTTGTGCCAAAACTGAGCAAAAGCGGCGATTCCGTGCACGAAACGCCCGTTTAGTGCCAAAAAGAGGAATTCGGTTCGTGAAACGCACGTTTTGCGCCAAAACCGAGCAAAAGCGGCGATTCTGTGCACGAAACGCCCGTTTTGTACCAAAAGGAGCAATTCGGTGCGTGAAACGTACGGTTTGTGACAAAACTGAGCAGAACCGGCGATTCTGAGCACGAAACGCACGTTTTGCGCCAAAACTGATCAAAAGCGGCGATTCTGTGCACGAAACGCCCGTTTTGTGCCAAAACTGTGCAAAAGCGGCGATTCTGTGCACGAAACGCACGTTATCTGCCAGAACTGAGCAAAAGCGGCGATTCTGTGCACGAAACCCACGTTTTGTGCCAGAAGGAGCAATTCGGTGGGTGAAGCGCACGTTTTGTGACAAAACTGAGCAAAACCGGCGATTCTGTGCACGAAACGCACGTTTTGTGCCAAAACTGAGCCAAAGCGGCGATTCTGTGCACGAAACGCATGTTTTGTGCCAAAACTGAGCAAAAGCGGCGATTCCGTGCACGAAACGCCCGTTTAGTGCCAAAAAGAGGAATTCGGTTCGTGAAACGCACGTTTTGCGCCAAAACCGAGCAAAAGCGGCGATTCTGTGCACGAAACGCCCGTTTTGTACCAAAAGGAGCAATTCGGTGCGTGAAACGTACGGTTTGTGACAAAACTGAGCAGAACCGGCGATTCTGAGCACGAAACGCACGTTTTGCGCCAAAACTAAGCAAAAGCGGCGATTCTGTGCACAAGACACCCGTTTTGTGCCAAAACTGAGCAAAAGCGGCGATTCTGAGCACGACACGTACGTTTTGTGAGAAAGCTGAGCAAAAGCGGCGATTCTGTGCACGAAACGACCGTTTTGTGCCAAAAGGAGGAATTCGGTTCGTGAAACGCACGTTTTGTGCCAAAACTGAGCAAAAGCCGCGATTCTGTGCACGAAACGCCGGTTTTCTGCCAAAAGGAGCAACTCGGTGCGTTAAACGCACCTTTTGTTCCAAAACTGAGTAAAAGCGGCGATTCTTTGCACGACACGCCAGTTTTGTGCCAATAATGAGCAAAAGCGGCGATTCTGTGCAAGAAACGCCCGTTTTGTGCTAATAATGAGCAAAAGCGGCGATTCTGTGCACGAAACGCAGGTTTTGTGCCAAAACTGAGCAAAAGCGGCGATTCTGTGCACGAAACGCCCGTTTTGTGCCAGAAGGAGCAATTCGGGGCGAGAAACCCACGTTTTGTGCCAAAACTATGCAAAAGAGACGATTCTGTGCACGAAACGCACCTTTTGTGCTAATAATGAGCAAAAGCGGCGATTCTGTGCACGAAACGCAGGTTTTGTGCCAAAACTGAGCAAAAGCGGCGATTCTGTGCACGAAACGCACGTTGTGTGCCAGAACTGAGCAAAAGCGGCGATTCTGTGCACGAAACGCACGTTTTGTGCAAGAAGGAGCAATTCGGGGCGTGAAACCCACGTTTTGTGCTAAAACTGATCAAAAGAGACGATTCTGTGCACGAAACGCATGTTTTGTGCCAATAACGAGCAAAAGCTGTGATTCTGAGCACGAAACGCACGTTTTGTGCCAGAAGGAGCAATTCGGTGCGTGAAACGCACGTTTTGTGCCAAAACTGAGCAAAAGCGGCGGTTCTGTGCTCGAAACGCACGCTATGTTCCAAAACTGAGCAAAAGCGGCGATTCTGTGAACGAAACGCGGGATTTGTGCCAAAACTGAGCAAAAGCGGTGATTCTGTGCACGAAACGCACGTTTTGTGCCAACACTGAGCAAAAGCGGCGATCCTGTGCACGAAACGCCCGTTTTGTACCAAAAGGAGCAATTCGGTGCGTGAAACGTACGTTTTGTGACAAAACTGAGCAAAAGCGGCGATCCTGTGCACGAAACGCATGTTTTGCGCCAAAACTGAGCAAAAGCGGCGATTCTGTGCACGATACGCCCGTTTTGTGCCAAAAGGAGCAATTCGGTGCACGAAACGCAGGTTTTGTGCCAAAACTGAGCAAAAGTGGCAATTCTGTGCACGAAACGCACGTTTTGCGCCAAAACTGAGCAAAACGGCGATTCTGTGAACGAAACGCGGGATTTGTGCCAAAACTGAGCAAAAGCTGCGATTCTGTGCACGAAACGCACGTTTTGTGCCAACACTGAGCAAAAGCGGCGATCCTGTGCACGAAACGCCCGTTTTGTACCAAAAGGAGCAATTCGGTGCGTGAAACGTACGTTTTGTGACAAAACTGAGCAAAAGCGGCGATCCTGTGCACGAAACGCACGTTTTGCGCCAAAACTGAGCAAAAGCGGCGATTCTGTGCACGAATCGCCCGTTTTGTGCGAAGAGGAGCAATTCGGTGCGTGAAGCGCACGTTTTGTGACAAAACTGAGCAAAACCGGCGATTCTGTGCACGAAACGTACGTTTTGCGCTAAAACTGAGCAAAAGCGGCGATTCTGTGCACGAAACGCTCGTTTTGTGGGAAAGCTGAGCAAAGGCGGTGATTCTGTGCACGAAACGCACGTTTTGCGAGAAAGCTGAGTAAAAGCGGTGATTCTGTGCACGAAACGCACTTTTTGTGCCAAAACTGAGCAAAAGCGGCGATTCTATGCTCGAAACGTACGTTATGCGCCAAAACCGAGCAAAAGCGGCGATTCTGTGCACGAAACGCCCGTTTTGTGACAAAACTGAGCAAAACCGGCGGTTCTGTGCTCGAAACGCACGTTATGTTCCAAAACTGAGCAAAAGCGGCGATTCTGTGCACGAAACGCCCGTTTTGTGCCAAAAGGAGCAATTCGGTGTGTGAAACGCACGTTTTGCGCCGAAACTGATCAAAAGCGGCGATTCTGTGCACGAAACGCCCGTTTTGTGCCAAAACTGTGCAAAAGCGGCGATTCTGTGCACGAAACGCACGTTATCTGCCAGAACTGAGCAAAAGCGGCGATTCTGTGCACGAAACCCACGTTTTGTGCCAGAAGGAGCAATTCGGTGGGTGAAGCGCACGTTTTGTGACAAAACTGAGCAAAACCGGCGATTCTGTGCACGAAACGCACGTTTTGTGCCAAAACTGAGCCAAAGCGGCGATTCTGTGCACGAAACGCATGTTTTGTGCCAAAACTGAGCAAAAGCGGCGATTCCGTGCACGAAACGCCCGTTTAGTGCCAAAAAGAGGAATTCGGTTCGTGAAACGCACGTTTTGCGCCAAAACCGAGCAAAAGCGGCGATTCTGTGCACGAAACGCCCGTTTTGTACCAAAAGGAGCAATTCGGTGCGTGAAACGTACGGTTTGTGACAAAACTGAGCAGAACCGGCGATTCTGAGCACGAAACGCACGTTTTGCGCCAAAACTGATCAAAAGCGGCGATTCTGTGCACGAAACGCCCGTTTTGTGCCAAAACTGTGCAAAAGCGGCGATTCTGTGCACGAAACGCACGTTATCTGCCAGAACTGAGCAAAAGCGGCGATTCTGTGCACGAAACCCACGTTTTGTGCCAGAAGGAGCAATTCGGTGGGTGAAGCGCACGTTTTGTGACAAAACTGAGCAAAACCGGCAATTCTGTGCACGAAACGCCCGTTTTGTGCCGAAACTGTGCAAAAGAGGCGATTCTATGCAGGAAACGCATGTTTTGTGCCAATAGCGAGCAAAAGCGGCGATTCTGAGCACGAAACGTACGGTTTGAGAGAAAATGAGCAATTCGGCCCGTGACACGCACGTTTTGTGATAAAACTAAGCAAAAGCGGCAATTCTGTGCACGAAACGCCCGTTTTGTGCCAAAACTGTGCAGAAGAGACGATTCTGTGCACGAAACGCACGTTTTGTGCCAATAATGAGCAAAAGCGGCGATTCTGTGCACGAAGCGCACGTTTTGTGCCAAAACTGAGCAAAAGCGGCGATTCTGTGCACGAAACGCACGTTTTGCGTCAAAACTGAGCAAAATCGGCGATTCTGTGCACGACACGCCCGTTTTGTGCCAAAAGGAGGAATTCGGAACGTGAAACGCACGTTTTGTGCCAAGACTGAGCAAAAGCGGCGATTCTGTGCACGAAACGCCCGTTTTGTGCCAAAACTGAGCGAAAGTGGCGATTCTGTGCACGAAACGCACGTTTTGTGCCAAAACTGAGCAAAAGCGGCGATTCTGTGCACGAAACGCCCATTTTGTGCCAAAACTGAGCAAAAGGGGCGATTCTGAGCACGACACGTACGTTTTGTGAGAAAGCTGAGCAAAAGCGGCGATTCTGTGCACGAAACGACCGTTTTGTGCCAAAAGGAGGAATTCGGTTCGTGAAACGCACGTTTTGTGCCAATAATGAGCAAAAGCGGCGATTCTGTGCACGAAGCGCACGTTTTGTGCCAAAACTGAGCAAAACGGCGATTCTGTGAACGAAACGCGGGATTTGTGCCAAAACTGAGCAAAAGCGGCGATTCTGTGCACGAAACGCACGTTTTGGGCCAACACTGAGCAAAAGCGGCGATCCTGTGCACGAAACGCCCGTTTTGTACCAAAAGGAGCAATTCGGTGCGTGAAACGCACGTTTTGTGCCAAAACTAAGCAAAAGCGGCGATTCTGTGCACGAAGCGCACGTTTTGCGCCAAAACTGAGCAAAAGCGGCGGTTCTGTACACGAAACCCCCGTTTTGTGCCAAAAGGAGCAATTCGGTGCGTGAAACGTACGTTTTGTGACAAAACTGAGCAAAAGCGGCGACCCTGTGCACAAAACGCACGTTTTGCGCCAAAACTGAGTAAAAGCGGCGATTCTCTGCACGAATCGCCCGTTTTGTGCGAAGAGGAGCAATTCGGAGCGTGAAGCGCACGTTTTGTGACAAAACTGAGCAAAACCGGCGATTCTGTGCACGAAACGTACGTTTTGCGCTAAAACTGAGCAAAAGCGGCGGTTCTGTGCACGAAACGCACGTTTTGTGAGAAAGCTGAACAAAAGCGGTGATTCTGTGCACGAAACGCACGTTTTGTGAGAAAGCTGAGCAAAAGCGGTGATTCTGTGCACGAAACGCACTTTTTGTGCCAAAACTGAGCAAAAGCGGCGATTCTATGCTCGAAACGTACGTTTTGCGCCAAAACCGAGCAAAAGCGGCGATTCTGTGCACGAAACGCCCGTTTTGTGCCAAAAGGAGCAACTCGGTGCGTGAAACGTACGTTTTGTGCCAAAACTGAGCAAAACCGGCGATTCTATGCACGAAACGCACGTTTTGCGCCAAAACCGAGCAAAAGCTGCGATTCTGTGCACGAAACGCCCGTTTTGTGCCAAAAGGAGCAATTCGGTGCGTGAAACGTACGTTTTGTGACAAAACTGAGCAAAACCGGCGATTCTGTGCACGAAACGCACGTTTTGTGAGAAAGCTGAGCAAAAGCGGTGATCCTGTGCACGAAACGCATGTTTTTTGAGAAAGCTGAGCAAAAGCGGTGATCCTGTGCACGAAACGCACGTTTTGTGCCAAAACTGAGCAAAACCGGCGATTCTATGCACGAAACGCACGTTTTGCGCCCAAACCGAGCAAAAGCGGCGATTCTGTGCACGAAACGCCCGTTTTGTGCCAAAAGGAGCAATTCGGTGCGTGAAACGTACGGTTTGTGACAAAACTGAGCAAAACCGGCGATTCTGAGCACGAAACGCACGTTTTGCGCCAAAACTAAGCAAAAGCGGCGTTTCTGTGCACAAAACGCCCGTTTTGTGCCAAAACTGAGCAAAAGCGGCGATTCTGAGCACGACACGTACGTTTTGTGAGAAAGCTGAGCAAAAGCGGCGATTCTGAGCACGAAACGCACGTTTTGTGCCAAAACTGAGCAAAAGCAGCGATTCTGTGCACGAAACCCAGGTTTTGCGCCAAAACTGAGCAAAAGCGGAGATTCTGTGCACGAAACGCCCGTTTTATGCCAAAACTGAGCAAAAGCGGCGATTCTGAGCACGAAACGTACGTTTTGTGAGAAAGCTGAGCAAAAGCGGCGATTCTGTGCACGAAACGCACGTTTTGTGACAAAACTGATATAAGCGGCGATTCTGTGCACGAAACGCCCGTTTTGTGCCAAAAGGAGTAATTCGGTTCGTGAGACGCACGTTTTGTACCAAATCCGAGCAAAAGCGGCGATTCTGTGCACGAAACGCACGTTTTGTGCCAACACTGAGCAAAAGCGGCGATCCTGTGCACGACACGCACGTTTTGTGCCAAAACTGAGAAAAAGCGGCGATTCTGTGCACGAAACGACCGTTTTGTACCAAAAGGAGCAATTCGGTGCGTGAAACGCACGTTTTGTGCCACAACTAAGCAAAAGCGGCGATCCTGTGCACGAAACGCATGTTTTGTGCCAAAACTGAGAAAAAGCGGCGATTCTCTGTACGAAGCGCACGTTTTGCGCCAAAACTGAGCAAAAGCGGCGATTCTGTACACGAAACCCACGTTTTGTGCCAAAAGGAGCAATTCGGTGCGTGAAACGTACGTATTGTGACAAAACTGAGCAAAAGCGGCGATCCTGTGCACGAAACGCACGTTTTGCGCCAAAACTGAGCAAAAGCGGCGATTCTCTGCACGAATCGCCCGTTTTTTGCGAAGAGGAGCAATTCGGTGCGTGAAGCGCACGTTTTGTGACAAAACTGAGCAAAACCGGCGATTCTGTGCACGAAACGTACGTTTTGCGCTAAAACTGAGCAAAAGCGGCGATCCTGTGCACGAAACGCACGTTTTGCGCCAAAACTGAGCAGAAGCGGCGATTCTGTGCACGAAACGCCCGTTTTGTGCGAAGAGGAGCAATTCGGTGCGTAAAACGCCCGTTTTGTGGTAAAACTGGGCAAAACCGGCGATTCTGTGCACGAAACGCCCATTTTGTGCCAAAACTGTGCAAAAGCGGCGATTCTGTGCACGAAACGCACGTTATGTGCCAGATCTGAGCAAAAGCGGCGATTCTGTGCACGAAACGCACGTTTTGTGCCAATAATGAGCAAAAGCGGCGATTCTGAGCACGACACGTACGTTTTGTGAGAAAGCTGAGCAAAAGCGGCGATTCTGTGCACGAAACGCACGTTTTGCGCCAAAACTGAGCAAAAGCGGCGATTCTGTGCACGAAACGAACGTTTTGTGCCAAAAGGAGCAATTCGGTACGAGAAACGCACATTTTGTGACACAACTAAGCAAAACCGGCGGTTCTGTGCACGAAACGCACGTTTTGTGCCAAAAGGAGGAATTCGGTTCGTGAAACGCACGTTTTGTGCCAAAACTGAGCAAAAGCGGCGATCCTGTGCACGAAACGCACGTTTTGCGCCAAAACTGAGCAGAAGCGGCGATTCTCTGCACGAAACGCCCGTTTTGTGCCAAAAGGGGAAATTCGGTACGTGACACGCACGTTTTGTGACAAAACTGAGCAAAAGCGGAGGTTCTGTGCACGAAACGACCGTCTAGTGCCAAAAAGAGGAATTCGGTTCGTGAAACGCACGTTTTGCGCCAAAACCGAGCAAAAGCGGCGATTCTGTGCACGAAACGCCCGTTTTGTACCAAAAGGAGCAATTCGGTGCGTGAAACGTACGGTTTGTGACAAAACTGAGCAGAACCGGCGATTCTGAGCACGAAACGCACGTTTTGCGCCAAAACTAAGCAAAAGCGGCGATTCTGTGCACAAGACACACGTTTTGTGCCAAAACTGAGCAAAAGCGGCGATTCTGAGCACGACACGTACGTTTTGTGAGAAAGCTGAGCAAAAGCGGCGATTCTGTGCACGAAACGACCGTTTTGTGCCAAAAGGAGGAATTCGGTTCGTGAAACGCACGTTTTGTGCCAAAACTGAGCAAAAGCCGCGATTCTGTGCACGAAACGCCGGTTTTCTGCCAAAAGGAGCAACTCGGTGCGTTAAACGCACCTTTTGTTCCAAAACTGAGTAAAAGCGGCGATTCTTTGCACGACACGCCAGTTTTGTGCTAAAAGGAGCAATTCGGTACGTGGAACGCACGTTTTGTGAGAAAACTGAGCGAAACCGGCGATTCTGAGCACGAAACGCACGTTTTGTGCGAAAGCTGAGCAAAAGCGGCGATTCTGTGCACGAAACGCCCGTTTTGTGCGAAAAGGAGCAATTCGGTGCGTGACACGCACGTTTTGTGACAGAACTGAGCAAAAGCGGCAATTCTGTGCACGAAACGCCCGTTTTGTGCCGAAACTGTGCAAAAGAGGCGATTCTATGCAGGAAACGCATGTTTTGTGCCAATAGCGAGCAAAAGCGGCGATTCTGAGCACGAAACGTACGGTTTGAGAGAAAATGAGCAATTCGGCCCGTGACACGCACGTTTTGTGATAAAACTGAGCAAAAGCGGCAATTCTGTGCACGAAACGCCCGTTTTGTGCCAAAACTGTGCAGAAGAGACGATTCTGTGCACGAAACGCACGTTTTGTGCCAATAATGAGCAAAAGCGGCGATTCTGTGCACGAAGCGCACGTTTTGTGCCAAAACTGAGCAAAAGCGGCGATTCTGTGCACGAAACGCACGTTTTGCGTCAAAACTGAGCAAAATCGGCGATTCTGTGCACGACACGCCCGTTTTGTGCCAAAAGGAGGAATTCGGAACGTGAAACGCACGTTTTGTGCCAAGACTGAGCAAAAGCGGCGATTCTGTGCACGAAACGCCCGTTTTGTGCCAAAACTGAGCGAAAGTGGCGATTCTGTGCACGAAACGCACGTCTTGTGCCAAAACTGAGCAAAAGCGGCGATTCTGTGCACGAAACGCAAGTTTTGTGCGAAGAGGAGCAATTCGGTGCGTAAAACGCCCGCTTTGTGGCAAAACTGAGCAAAACCGGCGATTCTGTGCACGAAACGCCCGCTTTGTGCCAAAACTGTGCAAAAGCGGCGATTCTGTGCACGAAACGCACGTTATGTGCCAGATCTGAGCAAAAGCGGCGATTCTGTGCACGAAACGCCCGTTTTGTGCCAAAAGGAGCAATTTGGTGCGTGAAACGTACGGTTTGTGCCACAACTGAGCAAAACCGGCGATTTTGTGCACGAAACGCACGTTTTGTGCCAAAACTGAGCAAAAGCGGCGGTTCTGTGCTCGAAACGCACGTTATGTTCCAAAACTGAGCAAGAGCGGCGATTCTGTGCACGAAACGCCTGTTTTGTGTCAAAAGGGGCAATTCGGTACCTGAAACGCACGTTTTGTGACAAAACTGAGCAAAAGCGGAGGTACTGTGCACGAAACGCCCGTTTTGTGCCAAAAGGAGGAATTCGGTTCGTGAAACACACGTTTTGTGCCAAAACTGAGCAAAAGCGGCGATTCTGTACACGAAACGCCCGTTTTGTGCCAAAAGGAGCAATTCGGTGAGTAAAACGTACGGTTTGTGACAAAACTGAGCAAAACCGGCGATTCTGAGCACGAAACGCAAGTTTTGTGCGAAGAGGAGCAATTCGGTGCGTAAAACGCCCGCTTTGTGGCAAAACTGAGCAAAACCGGCGATTCTGTGCACGAAACGCCCGCTTTGTGCCAAAACTGTGCAAAAGCGGCGATTCTGTGCACGAAACGCACGTTATGTGCCAGATCTGAGCAAAAGCGGCGATTCTGTGCACGAAACGCCCGTTTTGTGCCAAAAGGAGCAATTTGGTGCGTGAAACGTACGGTTTGTGCCACAACTGAGCAAAACCGGCGATTTTGTGCACGAAACGCACGTTTTGTGCCAAAACTGAGCAAAAGCGGCGGTTCTGTGCTCGAAACGCACGTTATGTTCCAAAACTGAGCAAGAGCGGCGATTCTGTGCACGAAACGCCCGTTTTGTGTCAAAAGGGGCAATTCGGTACCTGAAACGCACGTTTTGTGACAAAACTGAGCAAAAGCGGAGGTACTGTGCACGAAACGCCCGTTTTGTGCCAAAAGGAGGAATTCGGTTCGTGAAACACACGTTTTGTGCCAAAACTGAGCAAAAGCGGCGATTCTGTACACGAAACGCCCGTTTTGTGCCAAAAGGAGCAATTCGGTGAGTAAAACGTACGGTTTGTGACAAAACTGAGCAAAACCGGCGATTCTGAGCACGAAACGCACGTTTTGTGCCAAAACTGAGCAAAAGCAGCGATTCTGTGCACGAAACCCAGGTTTTGCGCCAAAACTGAGCAAAAGCGGAGATTCTGTGCACGAAACGCCCGTTTTATGCCAAAACTGAGCAAAAGCGGCGATTCTGAGCACGAAACGTACGTTTTGTGAGAAAGCTGAGCAAAAGCGGCGATTCTGTGCACGAAACGCACGTTTTGTGCCAAAACTGATATAAGCGGCGATTCTGTGCACGAAACGCCCGTTTTGTGCCAAAAGGAGGAATTCGGTTCGTGAGACGCACGTTTTGTGCCAAATCCGAGCAAAAGCGGCGATTCTGTGCACGAAACGCACGTTTTGTGCCAACACTGAGCAAAAGCGGCGATCCTGTGCACGACACGCACGTTTTGTGCCAAAACTGAGAAAAAGCGGCGATTCTGTGCACGAAACGACCGTTTTGTACCAAAAGGAGCAATTCGGTGCGTGAAACGCACGTTTTGTGCCAAAACTAAGCAAAAGCGGCGATCCTGTGCACGAAACGCACGTTTTGTTCCAAAACTGAGAAAAAGCGGCGATTCTGTGTACGAAGCGCACGTTTTGCGCCAAAACTGAGCAAAAGCGGCGATTCTGTACACGAAACCCACGTTTTGTGCCAAAAGGAGCAATTCGGTGCGTGAAACGTACGTATTGTGACAAAACTGAGCAAAAGCGGCGATCCTGTGCACGAAACGCACGTTTTGCGCCAAAACTGAGCAAAAGCGGCGATTCTCTGCACGAATCGCCCGTTTTGTGCGAAGAGGAGCAATTCGGTGCGTAAAACGCCCGCTTTGTGGCAAAACTGAGCAAAACCGGCGATTCTGTGCACGAAACGCCCGCTTTGTGCCAAAACTGTGCAAAAGCGGCGATTCTGTGCACGAAACGCACGTTATGTGCCAGATCTGAGCAAAAGCGGCGATTCTGTGCACGAAACGCCCGTTTTGTGCCAAAAGGAGCAATTTGGTACGTGAAACGTACGGTTTGTGCCACAACTGAGCAAAACCGGCGATTTTGTGCACGAAACGCACGTTTTGTGCCAAAACTGAGCAAAAGCGGCGGTTCTGTGCTCGAAACGCACGTTATGTTCCAAAACTGAGCAAGAGCGGCGATTCTGTGCACGAAACGCCCGTTTTGTGTCAAAAGGGGCAATTCGGTACCTGAAACGCACGTTTTGTGACAAAACTGAGCAAAAGCGGAGGTACTGTGCACGAAACGCCCGTTTTGTGCCAAAAGGAGGAATTCGGTTCGTGAAACACACGTTTTGTGCCAAAACTGAGCAAAAGCGGCGATTCTGTACACGAAACGCCCGTTTTGTGCCAAAAGGAGCAATTCGGTGAGTAAAACGTACGGTTTGTGACAAAACTGAGCAAAACCGGCGATTCTGAGCACGAAACGCACGTTTTGTGCCAAAACTGAGCAAAAGCAGCGATTCTGTGCACGAAACCCAGGTTTTGCGCCAAAACTGAGCAAAAGCGGAGATTCTGTGCACGAAACGCCCGTTTTATGCCAAAACTGAGCAAAAGCGGCGATTCTGAGCACGAAACGTACGTTTTGTGAGAAAGCTGAGCAAAAGCGGCGATTCTGTGCACGAAACGCACGTTTTGTGCCAAAACTGATATAAGCGGCGATTCTGTGCACGAAACGCCCGTTTTGTGCCAAAAGGAGGAATTCGGTTCGTGAGACGCACGTTTTGTGCCAAATCCGAGCAAAAGCGGCGATTCTGTGCACGAAACGCACGTTTTGTGCCAACACTGAGCAAAAGCGGCGATCCTGTGCACGACACGCACGTTTTGTGCCAAAACTGAGAAAAAGCGGCGATTCTGTGCACGAAACGACCGTTTTGTACCAAAAGGAGCAATTCGGTGCGTGAAACGCACGTTTTGTGCCAAAACTAAGCAAAAGCGGCGATCCTGTGCACGAAACGCACGTTTTGTTCCAAAACTGAGAAAAAGCGGCGATTCTGTGTACGAAGCGCACGTTTTGCGCCAAAACTGAGCAAAAGCGGCGATTCTGTACACGAAACCCACGTTTTGTGCCAAAAGGAGCAATTCGGTGCGTGAAACGTACGTATTGTGACAAAACTGAGCAAAAGCGGCGATCCTGTGCACGAAACGCACGTTTTGCGCCAAAACTGAGCAAAAGCGGCGATTCTCTGCACGAATCGCCCGTTTTTTGCGAAGAGGAGCAATTCGGTGCGTGAAGCGCACGTTTTGTGACAAAACTGAGCAAAACCGGCGATTCTGTGCACGAAACGTACGTTTTGCGCTAAAACTGAGCAAAAGCGGCGATCCTGTGCACGAAACGCACGTTTTGCGCCAAAACTGAGCAGAAGCGGCGATTCTGTGCACGAAACGCCCGTTTTGTGCGAAGAGGAGCAATTCGGTGCGTAAAACGCCCGTTTTGTGGTAAAACTGGGCAAAACCGGCGATTCTGTGCACGAAACGCCCATTTTGTGCCAAAACTGTGCAAAAGCGGCGATTCTGTGCACGAAACGCACGTTATGTGCCAGATCTGAGCAAAAGCGGCGATTCTGTGCACGAAACGCACGTTTTGTGCCAATAATGAGCAAAAGCGGCGATTCTGAGCACGACACGTACGTTTTGTGAGAAAGCTGAGCAAAAGCGGCGATTCTGTGCACGAAACGCACGTTTTGCGCCAAAACTGAGCAAAAGCGGCGATTCTGTGCACGAAACGAACGTTTTGTGCCAAAAGGAGCAATTCGGTACGAGAAACGCACATTTTGTGACACAACTAAGCAAAACCGGCGGTTCTGTGCACGAAACGCACGTTTTGTGCCAAAAGGAGGAATTCGGTTCGTGAAACGCACGTTTTGTGCCAAAACTGAGCAAAAGCGGCGATCCTGTGCACGAAACGCACGTTTTGCGCCAAAACTGAGCAGAAGCGGCGATTCTCTGCACGAAACGCCCGTTTTGTGCCAAAAGGGGAAATTCGGTACGTGACACGCACGTTTTGTGACAAAACTGAGCAGAAGCGGAGGTTCTGTGCACGAAACGACCGTCTAGTGCCAAAAAGAGGAATTCGGTTCGTGAAACGCACGTTTTGCTCCAAAACCGAGCAAAAGCGGCGATTCTGTGCACGAAACGCCCGTTTTGTACCAAAAGGAGCAATTCGGTGCGTGAAACGTACGGTTTGTGACAAAACTGAGCAGAACCGGCGATTCTGAGCACGAAACGCACGTTTTGCGCCAAAACTAAGCAAAAGCGGCGATTCTGTGCACAAGACACACGATTTGTGCCAAAACTGAGCAAAAGCGGCGATTCTGAGCACGACACGTACGTTTTGTGAGAAAGCTGAGCAAAAGCGGCGATTCTGTGCACGAAACGACCGTTTTGTGCCAAAAGGAGGAATTCGGTTCGTGAAACGCACGTTTTGTGCCAAAACTGAGCAAAAGCCGCGATTCTGTGCACGAAACGCCGGTTTTCTGCCAAAAGGAGCAACTCGGTGCGTTAAACGCACCTTTTGTTCCAAAACTGAGTAAAAGCGGCGATTCTTTGCACGACACGCCAGTTTTGTGCTAAAAGGAGCAATTCGGTACGTGGAACGCACGTTTTGTGAGAAAACTGAGCGAAACCGGCGATTCTGAGCACGAAACGCACGTTTTGTGCGAAATCTGAGCAAAAGCGGCGATTCTGTGCACGAAACGCCCGTTTTGTGCGAAAAGGAGCAATTCGGTGCGTGACACGCACGTTTTGTGACAGAACTGAGCAAAAGCGGCAATTCTGTGCACGAAACGCCCGTTTTGTGCCAAAACTGTGCAAAAGAGGCGATTCTGTACACGAAACCCCCGTTTTGTGCCAAAAGGAGCAATTCGGTGCGTGAAACGTACGTTTTGTGACAAAACTGAGCAAAAGCGGCGACCCTGTGCACGAAACGCACGTTTTGCGCCAAAACTGAGCAAAAGCGGCGATTCTCTGCACGAATCGCCCGTTTTGTGCGAAGAGGAGCAATTCGGAGCGTGAAGCGCACGTTTTGCGCTAAAACTGAGCAAAAGCGGCGATTCTGTGCACGAAACGCACGTTTTGTGAGAAAGCTGAGCAAAAGCGGTGATTCTGTGCACGAAACGCACGTTTTGTGAGAAAGCTGAGCAAAAGCGGTGATTCTGTGCACGAAACGCACTTTTTGTGCCAAAACTGAGCAAAAGCGGCGATTCTATGCTCGAAACGTACGTTTTGCGCCAAAACCGAGCAAAAGCGGCGATTCTGTGCACGAAACGCCCGTTTTGTGCCAAAAGGAGCAACTCGGTGCGTGAAACGTACGTTTTGTGACAAAACTGAGCAAAACCGGCGATTCTGTACACGAAACGCACGTTTTGTGAGAAAGCTGAGCAAAAGCGGTGATCCTGTGCACGAAACGCATGTTTTTTGAGAAAGCTGAGCAAAAGCGGTGATTCTGTGCACGAAACGCACGTTTTGTGCCAAAACTGAGCAAAACCGGCGATTCTATGCACGAAACGCACGTTTTGCGCCAAAACCGAGCAAAAGCTGCGATTCTGTGAACGAAACGCCCGTTTTGTGCCAAAAGGAGCAATTCGGTGCGTGAAACGTACGTTTTGTGACAAAACTGAGCAAAACCGGCGATTCTGTGCACGAAACGCACGTTTTGTGAGAAAGCTGAGCAAAAGCGGTGATCCTGTGCACGAAACGCATGTTTTTTGAGAAAGCTGAGCAAAAGCGGTGATCCTGTGCACGAAACGCTCGTTTTGTGCCAAAACTGAGCAAAACCGGCGATTCTATGCACGAAACGCACGTTTTGCGCCAAAACCGAGCAAAAGCGGCGATTCTGTGCACGAAACGCCCGTTTTGTGCCAAAAGGAGCAATTCGGTGCGTGAAACGTACGGTTTGTGACAAAACTGAGCAAAACCGGCGATTCTGAGCACGAGACGCACGTTTTGCGCCAAAACTAAGCAAAAGCGGCGTTTCTGTGCACGAAACACCCGTTTTGCGCCAAAACTGAGCAAAAGAGGCGATTCTGAGCACGACACGTACGTTTTGTGAGAAAGCTGAGCAAAAGCGGCGATTCTGTGCACGAAACGCACGTTTTGCGCCAAAACTGAGCAAAAGCGGCGATTCTGTGCACGAAACGAACGTTTTGTGCCAAAAGGAGCAATTCGGTACGAGAAACGCACATTTTGTGACAAAACTAAGCAAAACCGGCGGTTCTGTGCACGAAACGCACGTTTTGTGCCAAAAGGAGGAATTCGGTTCGTGAAACGCACGTTTTGTGCCAAAACTGAGCAAAAGCGGCGATTCTGTGCACGAAACGCCCGTTTTGTACCAAAAGGAGCAATTCGGTGCGTGAAACGTACGGTTTGTGACAAAACTGAGCAGAACCGGCGATTCTGAGCACGAAACGCACGTTTTGCGCCAAAACTAAGCAAAAGCGGCGATTCTGTGCACAAGACACCCGTTTTGTGCCAAAACTGAGCAAAAGCGGCGATTCTGAGCACGACACGTACGTTTTGTGAGAAAGCTGAGCAAAAGCGGCGATTCTGTGCACGAAACGACCGTTTTGTGCCAAAAGGAGGAATTCGGTTCGTGAAACGCACGTTTTGTGCCAAAACTGAGCAAAAGCCGCGATTCTGTGCACGAAACGCCGGTTTTCTGCCAAAAGGAGCAACTCGGTGCGTTAAACGCACCTTTTGTTCCAAAACTGAGTAAAAGCGGCGATTCTTTGCACGACACGCCAGTTTTGTGCTAAAAGGAGCAATTCGGTACGTGGAACGCACGTTTTGTGAGAAAACTGAGCGAAACCGGCGATTCTGAGCACGAAACGCACGTTTTGTGCGAAAGCTGAGCAAAAGCGGCGATTCTGTGCACGAAACGCCCGTTTTGTGCGAAAAGGAGCAATTCGGTGCGTGACACGCACGTTTTGTGACAGAACTGAGCAAAAGCGGCAATTCTGTGCACGAAACGCCCGTTTTGTGCCAAAACTGTGCAAAAGAGGCGATTCTGTACACGAAACCCCCGTTTTGTGCCAAAAGGAGCAATTCGGTGCGTGAAACGTACGTTTTGTGACAAAACTGAGCAAAAGCGGCGACCCTGTGCACGAAACGCACGTTTTGCGCCAAAACTGAGCAAAAGCGGCGATTCTCTGCACGAATCGCCCGTTTTGTGCGAAGAGGAGCAATTCGGAGCGTGAAGCGCACGTTTTGCGCTAAAACTGAGCAAAAGCGGCGATTCTGTGCACGAAACGCACGTTTTGTGAGAAAGCTGAGCAAAAGCGGTGATTCTGTGCACGAAACGCACGTTTTGTGAGAAAGCTGAGCAAAAGCGGTGATTCTGTGCACGAAACGCACTTTTTGTGCCAAAACTGAGCAAAAGCGGCGATTCTATGCTCGAAACGTACGTTTTGCGCCAAAACCGAGCAAAAGCGGCGATTCTGTGCACGAAACGCCCGTTTTGTGCCAAAAGGAGCAACTCGGTGCGTGAAACGTACGTTTTGTGACAAAACTGAGCAAAACCGGCGATTCTGTACACGAAACGCACGTTTTGTGAGAAAGCTGAGCAAAAGCGGTGATCCTGTGCACGAAACGCATGTTTTTTGAGAAAGCTGAGCAAAAGCGGTGATTCTGTGCACGAAACGCACGTTTTGTGCCAAAACTGAGCAAAACCGGCGATTCTATGCACGAAACGCACGTTTTGCGCCAAAACCGAGCAAAAGCTGCGATTCTGTGCACGAAACGCCCGTTTTGTGCCAAAAGGAGCAATTCGGTGCGTGAAACGTACGTTTTGTGACAAAACTGAGCAAAACCGGCGATTCTGTGCACGAAACGCACGTTTTGTGAGAAAGCTGAGCAAAAGCGGTGATCCTGTGCACGAAACGCATGTTTTTTGAGAAAGCTGAGCAAAAGCGGTGATCCTGTGCACGAAACGCTCGTTTTGTGCCAAAACTGAGCAAAACCGGCGATTCTATGCACGAAACGCACGTTTTGCGCCAAAACCGAGCAAAAGCGGCGATTCTGTGCACGAAACGCCCGTTTTGTGCCAAAAGGAGCAATTCGGTGCGTGAAACGTACGGTTTGTGACAAAACTGAGCAAAACCGGCGATTCTGAGCACGAAACGCACGTTTTGCGCCAAAACTAAGCAAAAGCGGCGTTTCTGTGCACGAAACACCCGTTTTGTGCCAAAACTGAGCAAAAGCGGCGATTCTGAGCACGACACGTACGTTTTGTGAGAAAGCTGAGCAAAAGCGGCGATTCTGTGCACGAAACGCACGTTTTGCGCCAAAACTGAGCAAAAGCGGCGATTCTGTGCACGAAACGAACGTTTTGTGCCAAAAGGAGCAATGCGGTACGAGAAACGCACATTTTGTGACAAAACTAAGCAAAACCGGCGGTTCTGTGCACGAAACGCACGTTTTGTGCCAAAAGGAGGAATTCGGTTCGTGAAACGCACGTTTTGTGCCAAAACTGAGCAAAAGCCGCGATTCTGTGCACGAAACGCCGGTTTTCTGCCAAAAGGAGCAACTCGGTGCGTTAAACGCACCTTTTGTTCCAAAACTGAGTAAAAGCGGCGATTCTTTGCACGACACGCCAGTTTTGTGCTAAAAGGAGCAATTCGGTACGTGGAACGCACGTTTTGTGAGAAAACTGAGCGAAACCGGCGATTCTGAGCACGAAACGCACGTTTTGTGCGAAAGCTGAGCAAAAGCGGCGATTCTGTGCACGAAACGCCCGTTTTGTGCGAAAAGGAGCAATTCGGTGCGTGACACGCACGTTTTGTGACAGAACTGAGCAAAAGCGGCAATTCTGTGCACGAAACGCCCGTTTTGTGCCAAAACTGTGCAAAAGAGGCGATTCTATGCAGGAAACGCATGTTTTGTGCCAATAGCGAGCAAAAGCGGCGATTCTGAGCACGAAACGTACGGTTTGAGAGAAAATGAGCAATTCGGTCCGTGACACGCACGTTTTGCGATAAAACTGAGCAAAAGCGGCAATTCTGTGCACGAAACGCCCGTTTTGTGCCAAAACTGTGCAGAAGAGACGATTCTGTGCACGAAACGCACGTTTTGTGCCAATAATGAGCAAAAGCGGCGATTCTGTGCACGAAGCGCACGTTTTGTGCCAAAACTGAGCAAAAACGGCGATTCTGTGCACGAAACGCACGTTTTGCGTCAAAACTGAGCAAAATCGGCGATTCTGTGCACGACACGCCCGTTTTGTGCCAAAAGGAGGAATTCGGAACGTGAAACGCACGTTTTGTGCCAAGACTGAGCAAAAGCGGCGATTCTGTGCACGAAACGCCCGTTTTGTGCGAAGAGGAGCAATTCGGTGCGTAAAACGCCCGTTTTGTGGTAAAACTGGGCAAAACCGGCGATTCTGTGCACGAAACGCCCATTTTGTGCCAAAACTGTGCAAAAGCGGCGATTCTGTGCACGAAACGCACGTTATGTGCCAGATCTGAGCAAAAGCGGCGATTCTGTGCACGAAACGCCTGTTTTGTTGCAAAACTGTGCAAAAGCGGCGATTCTGTGCACCAAACGCACGTTTTGCGCCAAAACTGAGCAAAAGCGGCGATTCTGTGCACGAAACGCACGTTTTATGCCAAAACTGAGCAAAAGCGGCGATTCTGTGCACGAAACGCAGGGTTTCTGCCAAAACTGAGCGAAAGCGGCGATTCTCTGCACGAAACGCACGTTTTGTGCCAAAAGGAGGAATTATGTTCGTGAAACGCACCTTTTGTGACAAATCTGAGCAAAACCGGCGATTCTGTGCACGAAACGCATGTTTTGTGCCAAAACGAGGAATTATGTTCGTGAAACGCACGGTTTGTGCCAAAACTGGGCAAAACCGGCGATTCTGTGCACGAAACGCACGTTTTGTGCCAAAACTGAGCAAAAGCGGCGGTTCTGTGTTTGAAACACACGTTATGTTCCAAAGCTGAGCAAAAGCGGCGATTCTGTGCACGAAACGCCCGTTTTGTGCCAAAAGGAGCAATTCGGTGCACGAAACGCAGATTTTGTGCCAAAACTGAGCAAAAGTGGCGATTCTGTGCACGAAACGCACGTTTTGTGCCAAAACTGAGCAAAAGCGGCGATTCTGTGCACGAAACGCACGTTTTATGCCAAAACTGAGCAAAACCGGCGATTCTGTGCACGAAACGCAGGGTTTCTGCCAAAACTGAGCAAAAGCGGCGATTCGGTACCCGAAACGCACGTTTTGTGCCAAAAGGAGCAATTCGGTGCGTGACACGCACGTTTTGTGACAGAACTGAGCAAAAGCGGCAATTCTGTGCACGAAACGTACGTTTTGTGCCAATAATGAGCCAAAGCGGCGATTCTGTGCACGAAACGCATGTTTTGTGCCAAAACTGAGCAAAAGCGGCGATTCCGTGCACGAAACGCCCGTTTTGTGCCAAAAGGAGGGATTCGGTTCGTGAAGCGCACGTTTTGCGACAAAACTAAGCAAAACCGGCGATTCTGTGCACGAAACGCACGTTTTGCGCCAAAACTGAGCAAAACGGCGATTCTGTGAACGAAACGCGGGATTTGTGCCAAAACTGAGCAAAAGCTGCGATTCTGTGCACGAAACGCACGTTCTGTGCCAACACTGAGCAAAAGCGGCGATCCTGTGCACGAAACGCCCGTTTTGTACCAAAAGGAGCAATTCGGTGCGTGAAACGCACGTTTTGTGCCAAAACTAAGCAAAAACGGCGATTCTGTGCACGAAACGCATGTTTTGTGCCAAAACTGAGAAAAAGCGGCGATTCTGTGCACGAAGCGCACGTTTTGCGCCAAAACTGAGCAAAAGCGGCGATTCTGTACACGAAACCCCCGTTTTGTTCCAAAAGGAGCAATTCGGTGCGTGAAACGTACGTATTGTGACAAAACTGAGCAAAAGCGGCGATCCTGTGCACGAAACGCACGTTTTGCGCCAAAACTGAGCAAAAGCGGCGATTCTCTGCACGAAACGCACGTTTTGTGAGAAAGCTGAGCAAAAGCGGTGATTCTGTGCACGAAACGCACGTTTTGTGAGAAAGCTGAGTAAAAGCGGTGATTCTGTGCACGAAACGCACTTTTTGTGCCAAAACTGAGCAAAAGCGGCGATTCTATGCTCGAAACGTACGTTATGCGCCAAAACCGAGCAAAAGCGGCGATTCTGTGCACGAAACGCCCGTTTTGTGCCAAAAGGAGCAATTCGGTGCGTGAAACGTACGGTTTGTGACAAAACTGAGCAAAACCGGCGATTCTGAGCACGAAACGCACGTTTTGTGCCAAAACTGAGCAAAAGCGGCGATTCTGTGCACGAAACGCCCGTTTTGTGCCAAAACTGTGCAAAAGCGGCGATTCTGTGCACGAAACGCACGTTATGTGCCAGATCTGAGCAAAAGCGGCGATTCTGTGCACGAAACGCACTTTTTGTGCCAAAACTGAGCAAAAGCGGCGATTCTGTGCACGAAACGCACGTTTTGTGAGAAAGCTGAGCAAAAGCGGTGATTCTGTGCACGAAACCCAGGTTTTGCGCCAAAACTGAGCAAAAGCGGAGATTCTGTGCTCGATACGCCCGTTTTGTGCCAAAACTGTGCAAAAGCGGCGATTCTGTGCACGAAACGCTCGTTATGTTCCAAAACTGAGCAAAAGCGGCGATTCTGTGCACGAAACGCCCGTTTTGTGCCAAATGGAGCAATTCGGTGTGTGAAACGCACGTTTTGCGCAAAAACTGAGCAAAAGCGGCGATTCTGTGCACGAAACTCCCGTTTTGTGCCAAAACTGTGCAAAAGCGGCGATTCCGTGCACGAAAGGCACGTTATCTGCCAGAACTGAGCAAAAGCGGCGATTCTGTGCACGAAACACACGTTTTGTTCCAAAAGGAGGAATGCGGTGCGTGAAACGTACGTTTTGTGACAAAACTGAGCAAAACCGGCGATTCTGTGCACGAAACGCACGTTTTGTGAGAAAGCTGAGCAAAAGCGGTGATTCTGTGCACGAAACGCACGTTTTGTGAGAAAGCTGAGCAAAAGCGGTGATTCTGTGCACGTAACGCCCGTTTTGTGCCAGAACTGAGCAAAAGCGGCGATTCTGAGCACGAAACGTACGTTTTGTGCCAAAACTGAGCAAAAGCGGCGATTCTGTGCACGAAACGCCCGTTTTGTGCCAAAAGGGGCAATTCGGTACGTGAAACGCACGTTTTGTGCCAAGACTGAGCAAAAGCGGCGATTCTGTGCACGAAACGCCCGTTTTGTGCGAAGAGGAGCAATTCGGTGCGTAAAACGCCCGTTTTGTGGTAAAACTGGGCAAAACCGGCGATTCTGTGCACGAAACGCCCGTTTTGTGCCAAAAGGAGGAATTATGTTCGTGAAACGCACCTTTTGTGACAAATCTGAGCAAAACCGGCGATTCTGTGCACGAAACGCATGTTTTGTGCCAAAACGAGGAATTATGTTCGTGAAACGCACGGTTTGTGCCAAAACTGGGCAAAACCGGCGATTCTGTGCACGAAACGCACGTTTTGTGCCAAAACTGAGCAAAAGCGGCGGTTCTGTGTTTGAAACACACGTTATGTTCCAAAGCTGAGCAAAAGCGGCGATTCTGTGCACGAAACGCCCGTTTTGTGCCAAAAGGAGCAATTCGGTGCACGAAACGCAGATTTTGTGCCAAAACTGAGCAAAAGTGGCGATTCTGTGCACGAAACGCACGTTTTGTGCCAAAACTGAGCAAAAGCGGCGATTCTGTGCACGAAACGCACGTTTTATGCCAAAACTGAGCAAAACCGGCGATTCTGTGCACGAAACGCAGGGTTTCTGCCAAAACTGAGCAAAAGCGGCGATTCGGTACCCGAAACGCACGTTTTGTGCCAAAAGGAGCAATTCGGTGCGTGACACGCACGTTTTGTGACAGAACTGAGCAAAAGCGGCAATTCTGTGCACGAAACGTACGTTTTGTGCCAATAATGAGCCAAAGCGGCGATTCTGTGCACGAAACGCATGTTTTGTGCCAAAACTGAGCAAAAGCGGCGATTCCGTGCACGAAACGCCCGTTTTGTGCCAAAAGGAGGGATTCGGTTCGTGAAGCGCACGTTTTGCGACAAAACTAAGCAAAACCGGCGATTCTGTGCACGAAACGCACGTTTTGCGCCAAAACTGAGCAAAACGGCGATTCTGTGAACGAAACGCGGGATTTGTGCCAAAACTGAGCAAAAGCTGCGATTCTGTGCACGAAACGCACGTTCTGTGCCAACACTGAGCAAAAGCGGCGATCCTGTGCACGAAACGCCCGTTTTGTACCAAAAGGAGCAATTCGGTGCGTGAAACGCACGTTTTGTGCCAAAACTAAGCAAAAACGGCGATTCTGTGCACGAAACGCATGTTTTGTGCCAAAACTGAGAAAAAGCGGCGACTCTGTGCACGAAGCGCACGTTTTGCGCCAAAACTGAGCAAAAGCGGCGATTCTGTACACGAAACCCCCGTTTTGTTCCAAAAGGAGCAATTCGGTGCGTGAAACGTACGTATTGTGACAAAACTGAGCAAAAGCGGCGATCCTGTGCACGAAACGCACGTTTTGCGCCAAAACTGAGCAAAAGCGGCGATTCTCTGCACGAAACGCACGTTTTGTGAGAAAGCTGAGCAAAAGCGGTGATTCTGTGCACGAAACGCACGTTTTGTGAGAAAGCTGAGTAGAAGCGGTGATTCTGTGCACGAAACGCACTTTTTGTGCCAAAACTGAGCAAAAGCGGCGATTCTATGCTCGAAACGTACGTTATGCGCCAAAACCGAGCAAAAGCGGCGATTCTGTGCACGAAACGCCCGTTTTGTGCCAAAAGGAGCAATTCGGTGCGTGAAACGTACGGTTTGTGACAAAACTGAGCAAAACCGGCGATTCTGAGCACGAAACGCACGTTTTGTGCCAAAACTGAGCAAAAGCGGCGATTCTGTGCACGAAACGCCCGTTTTGTGCCAAAACTGTGCAAAAGCGGCGATTCTGTGCACGAAACGCACGTTATGTGCCAGATCTGAGCAAAAGCGGCGATTCTGTGCACGAAACGCACTTTTTGTGCCAAAACTGAGCAAAAGCGGCGATTCTGTGCACGAAACGCACGTTTTGTGAGAAAGCTGAGCAAAAGCGGTGATTCTGTGCACGAAACCCAGGTTTTGCGCCAAAACTGAGCAAAAGCGGAGATTCTGTGCTCGATACGCCCGTTTTGTGCCAGAACTGTGCAAAAGCGGCGATTCTGTGCACGAAACGCTCGTTATGTTCCAAAACTGAGCAAAAGCGGCGATTCTGTGCACGAAACGCCCGTTTTGTGCCAAATGGAGCAATTCGGTGTGTGAAACGCACGTTTTGCGCAAAAACTGAGCAAAAGCGGCGATTCTGTGCACGAAACGCCCGTTTTGTGCCAAAACTGTGCAAAAGCGGCGATTCCGTGCACGAAAGGCACGTTATCTGCCAGAACTGAGCAAAAGCGGCGATTCTGTGCACGAAACACACGTTTTGTTCCAAAAGGAGGAATGCGGTGCGTGAAACGTACGTTTTGTGACAAAACTGAGCAAAACCGGCGATTCTGTGCACGAAACGCACGTTTTGTGAGAAAGCTGAGCAAAAGCGGTGATTCTGTGCACGAAACGCACGTTTTGTGAGAAAGCTGAGCAAAAGCGGTGATTCTGTGCACGTAACGCCCGTTTTGTGCCAGAACTGAGCAAAAGCGGCGATTCTGAGCACGAAACGTACGTTTTGTGCCAAAACTGAGCAAAAGCGGCGATTCTGTGCACGAAACGCCCGTTTTGTGCCAAAAGGGGCAATTCGGTACGTGAAACGCACGTTTTGTGACAAAACTGAGCAAAAGCGGAGGTTCTGTGCACGAAACGCCCGTTTTGTGCCAAAAGGAGGAATTCGGTTCGTGAAACACACGTTTTGTGCCAAAACTGAGCAAAAGCGGCGATTCTGTACACGAAACGCCCGTTTTGTGCCAAAAGGAGGAATTCGGTTCGTGAAACGCACGTTTTGTGCCAAGACTGAGCAAAAGCGGCGATTCTGTGCACGAAACGCCCGTTTTGTGCCAAAAGGAGCAATTCGGTGAGTAAAACGTACGGTTTGTGACAAAACTGAGCAAAACCGGCGATTCTGAGCACGAAACGCACGTTTTGTGCCAAAACTGAGCAAAAGCGGCGATTCTGTGCACGAAACGCCCGTTTTGTGCCAAAAGGAGGAATTATGTTCGTGAAACGCACCTTTTGTGACAAATCTGAGCAAAACCGGCGATTCTGTGCACGAAACGCACGTTTTGTGCCAAAAGGAGGAATTATGTTCGTGAAACGCACCTTTTGTGACAAATCTGAGCAAAACCAGGGATTCTGAGCACGAAACGCACGTTTTGTGCCAAAACTGAGCAAAAGCGGCGATTCTGTGCACGAAACGCATGTTTTGTGCCAATAACGAGCAAAAGCGGCGATTCTGAGCACGAAACGCACGTTTTGTGCCAAAACTGAGCAAAAGCGGCGGTTCTGTGCTTGAAACGCACGTTATGTTCCAAAACTGAGCAAAAGCGGCGATTCTGTGCATGAAACGCCCGTTTTGTGCCAAAAGGAGCAATTCGGTGTGTGAAACGCACGTTTTGTGCCAAAACTGAGCAAAAGCGGCGATTCTGTGCGCGAAACGCACGTTTTGTGACAAAAGGAGCAATTCGGTGCCTGAAACGTACGTTTTGTGCCAAAACTAAGCAGAACCGGCGATTCTGTGCACGTAACGCACGTTTTCTGCCAAAACTGAGCAAAAGCGGCGATTCTGTGCACGAAGCGCATGTTTTGTGCCAGAAAGAGCAATTCTGTGTGTGAAACGTACGGTTTGTGAGAAAACTGAGCAAAACCGGCGATTTTGAGCACGAAACGCACGTTTTGTGCGAAAGCTGAGCAAAAGCGGCGATTCTGTGCACGAAACGCCCGTTTTGTGCGAAAAGGAGCAATTCGGTGCGTGACACGCACGTTTTGTGATAAAACTGAGCAAAAGCCGCAATTCTGTGCACGAAACGCCCGTTTTGTGCCAAAACTGTGCAGAAGAGACGATTCTGTGCACGAAACGCACGTTTTTTGCCAATAATGTGCAAAAGCGGCGATTCTGTGCACGAAGCGCACGTTTTGTGCCAAAACTGAGCAAAAGCGGCGATTCTGTGCACGAAACGCACGTTTTGCGTCAAAACTGAGCAAAATCGGCGATCCTGTGCACGAAACGCACGTTTTGTGCCAAAACTGAGCAAAAGCGGCGATTCTGTGCACGAAACGCAGGTTTTGTGCCAAAACTGAGCAAAAGCGGCGATTCTGTGCTCGAAACGCACGTTGTGTCCCAAAACTGAGCAAAACGGCGATTCTGTGAACGAAACGCGGGATTTGTGCCAAAACTGAGCAAAAGCGGCGATTCTGTGCACGAAACGCACGTTTTGTGCCAAAACTGAGCAAAAGCGGCGATTCTGTGCACGAAACGCAGGTTTTGTGCCAAAACTGAGCAAAAGCGGCGATTCTGTGCTCGAAACGCACGTTTTGTGCCAAAACTGAGAAAAAGCGGCGATTCTGTGCACGAAACGACCGTTTTGTACCAAAAGGAGCAATTCGGTGCGTGAAACGCACGTTTTGTGCCAAAACTAAGCAAAAGCGGCGATCCTGTGCACGAAACGCACGTTTTGTGCCAAAACTGAGCAAAAGCGGCGATTCTGTGCGCGAAACGCACGTTTTGTGACAAAAGGAGCAATTCGGTGCCTGAAGCGTACGTTTTGTGCCAAAACTAAGCAGAACCGGCGATTCTGTGCACGTAACGCACGTTTTCTGCCAAAACTGAGCAAAAGCGGCGATTCTGTGCACGAAGCGCATGTTTTGTGCCAGAAAGAGCAATTCTGTGTGTGAAACGTACGGTTTGTGAGAAAACTGAGCAAAACCGGCGATTTTGAGCACGAAACGCACGTTTTGTGCGAAAGCTGAGCAAAAGCGGCGATTCTGTGCACGAAACGCCCGTTTTGTGCGAAAAGGAGCAATTCGGTGCGTGACACGCACGTTTTGTGATAAAACTGAGCAAAAGCCGCAATTCTGTGCACGAAACGCCCGTTTTGTGCCAAAACTGTGCAGAAGAGACGATTCTGTGCACGAAACGCACGTTTTTTGCCAATAATGTGCAAAAGCGGCGATTCTGTGCACGAAGCGCACGTTGTGTGCCAGAACTGAGCAAAAGCGGCGATTCTGTGCACGAAACGCACGTTTTGTGCAAGAAGGAGCAATTCGGGGCGTGAAACCCACGTTTTGTGCTAAAACTGAGCAAAAGAGACGATTCTGTGCACGAAACGCATGTTTTGTGCCAATAACGAGTAAAAGCTGTGATTCTGAGCACGAAACGCACGTTTTGTGCCAGAAGGAGCAATTCGGTGCGTGAAACGCCCGTTTTGTGCCAAAACTGAGCAAAAGCGGCGATTCTGTGCACGAAACGAACGTTTTGCGCCAAAACTGTGCAAAAGCGGCGATTCTGCGCCCGAAACGCAGGTTTTGTGCCAAAACTGAGCAAAAGCGGCGACTCTGTGCACGAAACGCACTTTTTGTGCCAAAACTGAGCAAAAGCGGCGATTCTGTGCACGAAACGCATGTTTTGTGCCAAAACTGAGCAAAAGCGGCGATTCTGTGCACGAAACGCCCGTTTTGCGCCAAAACTGTGCAAAAGCGGCGATTCTGTGCACAATACGCACGTTATGTGCCAAAACTGAGCAAAAGCGGCGATTCTGAGCACGAAACGTACGGTTTGTGAGAAAATGAGCAATTCGGTCCGTGACACGCACGTTTTGTGATAAAACTGAGCAAAAGCGGCAATTCTGTGCACGAAACGCCCGTTTTGTGCCAAAACTGTGCAGAAGAGACGATTCTGTGCACGAAACGCACGTTTTGTGCCAATAATGAGCAAAAGCGGCGATTCTGTGCACGAAGCGCACGTTTTGTGCCAAAACTGAGCAAAAGCGGCGATTCTGTGCACGAAACGCACGTTTTGCGTCAAAACTGAGCAAAATCGGCGATTCTGTGCACGAAACGCACTTTTTGTGCCAAAACTGAGCAAAAGCGGCGATTCTATGCTCGAAACGTACGTTTTGCGCCAAAACCGAGCAAAAGCGGCGATTCTGTGCACGAAACGCCCGTTTTGTGCCAAAAGGAGCAATTCGGTGCGTGAAACGTACGTTTTGTGACAAAACTGAGCAAAACCGGCGATTCTGTGCACGAAACGCACGTTTTGTGAGAAAGCTGAGCAAAAGCGGGGATCCTGTGCACGAAACGCATGTTTTTTGAGAAAGCTGAGCAAAAGCGGTGATTCTGTGCACGAAACGCACGTTTTGTGCCAAAACTGAGCAAAACCGGCGATTCTATGCACGAAACGCACGTTTTGCGCCAAAACCGAGCAAAAGCGGCGATTCTGTGCACGAAACGCCCGTTTTGTGCCAAAAGGAGCAATTCGGTGCGTGAAACGTACGTTTTGTGACAAAACTGAGCAAAACCGGCGATTCTGTGCACGAAATGCACGTTTTGTGAGAAAGCTGAGCAAAAGCGGTGATCCTGTGCACGAAACGCATGTTTTTTGAGAAAGCTGAGCAAAAGCGGTGATTCTGTGCACGAAACGCGCTTTTTGTGCCAAAACTGAGCAAAAGCGGCGATTCTATGCTCGAAACGTACGTTATGCGCCAAAACCGAGCAAAAGCGGCGATTCTGTGCACGAAACGCCCGTTTTGAGCCAAAAGGGGCAATTCGGTGCGTGAAACGTACGGTTTGTGACAAAACTGAGCAAAACCGGCGATTCTGAGCACGAAACGCACGTTTTGTGCCAAAACTGAGCAAAAGCGGCGATTCTGTGCACGAAACGCACGCTTTGCGCCAAAACTGTGCAAAAGCGGCGATTCTGTGCACGAAACGCACGTTATCTGCCAGAACTGAGCAAAAGCGGCGATTCTGTGCACGAAACCCACGTTTTGTGCCTGAAGGAGCAATTCGGTGCGTGAAGCGCACGTTTTGTGACAAAACTGAGCAAAACCGGCGATTCTGTGCACGAAACGCACGTTTTGTGCCAAAACTGAGAAAAAGCGGCGATTCTGTGCACGAAGCGCACGTTTTGCGCCAAAACTGAGCAAAAGCGGCGATTCTGTGCACGAAACGCACGTTTTGTGAGAAAGCTGAGCAAAAGCGGTGATTCTGTGCACGAAACGCACTTTTTGTGCCAAAACTGAGCAAAAGCGGCGATTCGGTGCGTGAAACGCACGTTTCGCGACAAAGCTGAGCAAAAGCGGCGATGCTATGCACGAAACGCCCGTTTTGTGCCAAAAGACGCAATTCGGTACGTGAAACGCACGTTTTGTGCCAAAATTAAGCAAAAGCGGAGATTCTGTGCACGAAACGAACGTTTTGCGCCAAAACTGTGCAAAAGCGGCGATTCTGTGCACGAAACGCACGTTTTGTGAGAAAGCTGAGCAAAAGCGGCGATTCTGTGCACGAAACGCACGTTTTGTGCCAAAACTGAGCAAAAGCGGCGATTCTGTGCACGAAACACACGTTTTGTTCCAAAAGGAGGAATTCGGTGCGTGAAACGTACGTTTTGTGACAAAACTGAGCAAAACCGGCGATTCTGTGCACGAAACGCACGTTTTGTGAGAAAGCTGAGCAAAAGCGGTGATTCTGTGCACGAAACGCACGTTTTGTGGAAAGCTGAGCAAAAGCGGTGATTCTGTGCACGAAACGCACTTTTTGCGCCAAAACTGACCAAAAGCGGCGATTCTGTTCACGAAACGCCCGTTTTGTGCCAAAAGGAGGAATTATGTTCGTGAAACGCACCTTTTGTGACAAATCTGAGCAAAACCGGCGATTCTGTGCACGAAACGCACGTTTTGTGCCAAAAGGAGGAATTATGTTCGTGAAACGCACGGTTGGTGCCAAAACTGAGCAAAACCGGCGATTCTGCGCACGAAACGCACGTTTTGTGCCAAAACTGAGCAAAAGCGGCGATTCTGTGCACGAAACGCACGCTTTGCGCCAAAACCTAGCAAAAGCGGCGATTCTGTGCACGAAACGCCCGTTTTGTGACAAAAGGAGGAATTCGGTTCGTGAAACGCACGTTTTGTGCTAAAACTGAGCAAACGCGGCGATTCTGTGCACGAAACCCAGGTTTTGCGCCAAAACTGAGCAAAAGCGGCGATTGTGTGCACGAAGCGCATGTTTTGTGCCAAAACTGTGCAAAAGCGGCGGTTCTGCGCTCGAAACGCACGTTATGTTGCAAAACTGAGCAAAAGCGGCGAATCTGTGCACGAAACGCCCGTCTTGTGCCAAAAGGAGCAATTCGGTGTGTGAAACGCACGTTTTGCGCCAAAACTGAGCAAAAGCGGCGATTCTGTGCACGAAACGCCAGTTTTGTGCCAAAACTGTGCAAAAGCGGCGATTCTGTGCACGAAACGCACGTTATGTGCCAGAACTGAGCAAAAGCGGCGATTCTGTGCACGAAACCCACGTTTTGTGCCAGAAGGAGCAATTCGGGGCGTGAAACCCACGTTTTGTGCCAAAACTGAGCATAAGAGACGATTCTGTGCACGAAACGCACGTTTTGTGCCAAAAGGAGGAATTATGTTCGTGAAACGCACGGTTGGTGCCAAAACTGAGCAAAACCGGCGATTCTGCGCACGAAACGCACGTTTTGTGCCAAAACTGAGCAAAAGCGGCGATTCTGTGCACGAAACGCACGCTTTGCGCCAAAACTGAGCAAAAGCGGCGATTCTGTGCACGAAACGAACGTTTTGTGCCAAAAGGAGCAATGCGGTACGAGAAACGCACATTTTGTGACAAAACTAAGCAAAACCGGCGGTTCTGTGCACGAAACGCACGTTTTGTGCCAAAAGGAGGAATTCGGTTCGTGAAACGCACGTTTTGTGCCAAAACTGAGCAAAAGCGGCGATCCTGTGCACGAAACGCACGTTTTGCGCCAAAACTGAGCAGAAGCGGCGATTCTCTGCACGAAACGCCCGTTTTGTGCCAAAAGGGGCAATTCGGTACGTGACACGCACGTTTTGTGACAAAACTGAGCAAAAGCGGAGGTTCTGTGCACGAAACGCCCGTTTAGTGCCAAAAAGAGGAATTCGGTTCGTGAAACGCACGTTTTGCGCCAAAACTGAGCAAAAGCGGCGATTCTGTGCACGAAACGCCCGTTTTGTACCAAAAGGAGCAATTCGGTGCGTGAAACGTACGGTTTGTGACAAAACTGAGCAGAACCGGCGATTCTGAGCACGAAACGCACGTTTTGCGCCAAAACTAAGCAAAAGCGGCGATTCTGTGCACAAGACACCCGTTTTGTGCCAAAACTGAGCAAAAGCGGCGATTCTGAGCACGACACGTACGTTTTGTGAGAAAGCTGAGCAAAAGCGGCGATTCTGTGCACGAAACGACCGTTTTGTGCCAAAAGGAGGAATTCGGTTCGTGAAACGCACGTTTTGTGCCAAAACTGAGCAAAAGCCGCGATTCTGTGCACGAAACGCCGGTTTTCTGCCAAAACTGTGCAAAAGAGGCGATTCTATGCAGGAAACGCATGTTTTGTGCCAATAGCGAGCAAAAGCGGCGATTCTGAGCACGAAACGTACGGTTTGAGAGAAAATGAGCAATTCGGTCCGTGACACGCACGTTTTGCGATAAAACTGAGCAAAAGCGGCAATTCTGTGCACGAAACGCCCGTTTTGTGCCAAAACTGTGCAGAAGAGACGATTCTGTGCACGAAACGCACGTTTTGTGCCAATAATGAGCAAAAGCGGCGATTCTGTGCACGAAGCGCACGTTTTGTGCCAAAACTGAGCAAAAACGGCGATTCTGTGCACGAAACGCACGTTTTGCGTCAAAACTGAGCAAAATCGGCGATTCTGTGCACGACACGCCCGTTTTGTGCCAAAAGGAGGAATTCGGAACGTGAAACGCACGTTTTGTGCCAAGACTGAGCAAAAGCGGCGATTCTGTGCACGAAACGCCCGTTTTGTGCGAAGAGGAGCAATTCGGTGCGTAAAACGCCCGTTTTGTGGTAAAACTGGGCAAAACCGGCGATTCTGTGCACGAAACGCCCATTTTGTGCCAAAACTGTGCAAAAGCGGCGATTCTGTGCACGAAACGCACGTTATGTGCCAGATCTGAGCAAAAGCGGCGATTCTGTGCACGAAACGCCTGTTTTGTTGCAAAACTGTGCAAAAGCGGCGATTCTGTGCACCAAACGCACGTTTTGCGCCAAAACTGAGCAAAAGCGGCGATTCTGTGCACGAAACGCACGTTTTATGCCAAAACTGAGCAAAAGCGGCGATTCTGTGCACGAAACGCAGGGTTTCTGCCAAAACTGAGCGAAAGCGGCGATTCTCTGCACGAAACGCCCGTTTTGTGCCAAAAGGAGGAATTATGTTCGTGAAACGCACCTTTTGTGACAAATCTGAGCAAAACCGGCGATTCTGTGCACGAAACGCATGTTTTGTGCCAAAACGAGGAATTATGTTCGTGAAACGCACAGTTTGTGCCAAAACTGGGCAAAACCGGCGATTCTGTGCACGAAACGCACGTTTTGTGCCAAAACTGAGCAAAAGCGGCGGTTCTGTGTTTGAAACACACGTTATGTTCCAAAGCTGAGCAAAAGCGGCGATTCTGTGCACGAAACGCCCGTTTTGTGCCAAAAGGAGCAATTCGGTGCACGAAACGCAGATTTTGTGCCAAAACTGAGCAAAAGTGGCGATTCTGTGCACGAAACGCACGTTTTGTGCCAAAACTGAGCAAAAGCGGCGATTCTGTGCACGAAACGCACGTTTTATGCCAAAACTGAGCAAAACCGGCGATTCTGTGCACGAAACGCAGGGTTTCTGCCAAAACTGAGCAAAAGCGGCGATTCGGTACCCGAAACGCACGTTTTGTGCCAAAAGGAGCAATTCGGTGCGTGACACGCACGTTTTGTGACAGAACTGAGCAAAAGCGGCAATTCTGTGCACGAAACGTACGTTTTGTGCCAATAATGAGCCAAAGCGGCGATTCTGTGCACGAAACGCATGTTTTGTGCCAAAACTGAGCAAAAGCGGCGATTCCGTGCACGAAACGCCCGTTTTGTGCCAAAAGGAGGGATTCGGTTCGTGAAGCGCACGTTTTGCGACAAAACTAAGCAAAACCGGCGATTCTGTGCACGAAACGCACGTTTTGCGCCAAAACTGAGCAAAACGGCGATTCTGTGAACGAAACGCGGGATTTGTGCCAAAACTGAGCAAAAGCTGCGATTCTGTGCACGAAACGCACGTTCTGTGCCAACACTGAGCAAAAGCGGCGATCCTGTGCACGAAACGCCCGTTTTGTACCAAAAGGAGCAATTCGGTGCGTGAAACGCACGTTTTGTGCCAAAACTAAGCAAAAACGGCGATTCTGTGCACGAAACGCATGTTTTGTGCCAAAACTGAGAAAAAGCGGCGATTCTGTGCACGAAGCGCACGTTTTGCGCCAAAACTGAGCAAAAGCGGCGATTCTGTGCACGAAACGCCCGTTTTGTGCCAAAAGGAGCAATTCGGTGCGTGAAACGTACGGTTTGTGACAAAACTGAGCAAAACCGGCGATTCTGAGCACGAAACGCACGTTTTGTGCCAAAACTGAGCAAAAGCGGCGATTCTGTGCACGAAACGCCCGTTTTGTGCCAAAACTGTGCAAAAGCGGCGATTCTGTGCACGAAACGCCCGTTTTGTGCGAAAGCTGAGCAAAAGCGGCGGTTCTGTGCACGAAACGCAGGTTTTGTGCCAAAACTGAGCGAAAGTGGCGATTCTGTGCACGAAACGCACGTTTTGTGCCAAAACTGAGCAAAAGCGGCGATTCTGTGCACGAAACGCAAGTTTTGTGCGAAGAGGACCAATTCGGTGCGTAAAACGCCCGCTTTGTGGCAAAACTGAGCAAAACCGGCGATTCTGTGCACGAAACGCCCGCTTTGTGCCAAAACTGTGCAAAAGCGGCGATTCTGTGCACGAAACGCACGTTATGTGCCAGATCTGAGCAAAAGCGGCGATTCTGTGCACGAAACGCACTTTTTGTGCCAAAACTGAGCAAAAGCGGCGATTCTGTGCACGAAACGCACGTTTTGTGAGAAAGCTGAGCAAAAGCGGTGATTCTGTGCACGAAACCCAGGTTTTGCGCCAAAACTGAGCAAAAGCGGAGATTCTGTGCTCGATACGCCCGTTTTGTGCCAAAACTGTGCAAAAGCGGCGATTCTGTGCACGAAACGCTCGTTATGTTCCAAAACTGAGCAAAAGCGGCGATTCTGTGCACGAAACGCCCGTTTTGTGCCAAATGGAGCAATTCGGTGTGTGAAACGCACGTTTTGCGCAAAAACTGAGCAAAAGCGGCGATTCTGTGCACGAAACGCCCGTTTTGTGCCAAAACTGTGCAAAAGCGGCGATTCCGTGCACGAAAGGCACGTTATCTGCCAGAACTGAGCAAAAGCGGCGATTCTGTGCACGAAACACACGTTTTGTTCCAAAAGGAGGAATGCGGTGCGTGAAACGTACGTTTTGTGACAAAACTGAGCAAAACCGGCGATTCTGTGCACGAAACGCACGTTTTGTGAGAAAGCTGAGCAAAAGCGGTGATTCTGTGCACGAAACGCACGTTTTGTGAGAAAGCTGAGCAAAAGCGGTGATTCTGTGCACGTAACGCCCGTTTTGTGCCAGAACTGAGCAAAAGCGGCGATTCTGAGCACGAAACGTACGTTTTGTGCCAAAACTGAGCAAAAGCGGCGATTCTGTGCACGAAACGCCCGTTTTGTGCCAAAAGGGGCAATTCGGTACGTGAAACGCACGTTTTGTGACAAAACTGAGCAAAAGCGGAGGTTCTGTGCACGAAACGCCCGTTTTGTGCCAAAAGGAGGAATTCGGTTCGTGAAACACACGTTTTGTGCCAAAACTGAGCAAAAGCGGCGATTCTGTACACGAAACGCCCGTTTTGTGCCAAAAGGAGGAATTCGGTTCGTGAAACGCACGTTTTGTGCCAAGACTGAGCAAAAGCGGCGATTCTGTGCACGAAACGCCCGTTTTGTGCCAAAAGGAGCAATTCGGTGAGTAAAACGTACGGTTTGTGACAAAACTGAGCAAAACCGGCGATTCTGAGCACGAAACGCACGTTTTGTGCCAAAACTGAGCAAAAGCGGCGATTCTGTGCACGAAACGCCCGTTTTGTGCCAAAAGGAGGAATTCGGTTCGTGAGACGCACGTTTTGTGCCAAAACCGAGCAAAAGCGGCGATTCTGTGCACGAAACGCACGTTTTGTGCCAAAACTGAGCCAAAGCGGCGATTCTGTGCACGAAACGCCCGTTTTGTGCCAAAAGGAGGAATTCGGAACGTGAAACGCTCGTTTTGTGCCAAGACTGAGCAAAAGCGGCGATTCTGTGCACGAAACGCCCGTTTTGTGCCAAAAGGAGCAATTTGGTGCGTGAAACGCACGTTTTGTGACAAAACTGAGCAAAAGCGGAGGTTCTGTGCACGAAACGCCCGTTTTGTGCCAAAAGGAGGAATTCGGTTCGTGAAACACACGTTTTGTGCCAAAACTGAGCAAAAGCGGCGATTCTGTACACGAAACGCCCGTTTTGTGCCAAAAGGAGGAATTCGGTTCGTGAAACGCACGTTTTGTGCCAAGACTGAGCAAAAGCGGCGATTCTGTGCACGAAACGCCCGTTTTGTGCCAAAAGGAGCAATTCGGTGAGTAAAACGTACGGTTTGTGACAAAACTGAGCAAAACCGGCGATTCTGAGCACGAAACGCACGTTTTGTGCCAAAACTGAGCAAAAGCAGCGACTCTGTGCACGAAACCCAGGTTTTGCGCCAAAACTGATATAAGCGGCGATTCTGTGCACGAAACGCCCGTTTTGTGCCAAAAGGAGGAATTCGGTTCGTGAGACGCACGTTTTGTGCCAAAACCGAGCAAAAGCGGCGATTCTGTGCACGAAACGCACGTTTTGTGCCAAAACTGAGCCAAAGCGGCGATTCTGTGCACGAAACGCCCGTTTTGTGCCAAAAGGAGGAATTCGGAACGTGAAACGCTCGTTTTGTGCCAAGACTGAGCAAAAGCGGCGATTCTGTGCACGAAACGCCCGTTTTGTGCCAAAAGGAGCAATTTGGTGCGTGAAACTTACGGTTTGTGCCAAAACTGAGCAAAACCGGCGATTCTGTGCACGAAACGCACGTTTTGTGCCAAAACTGAGCAAAAGCGGCGGTTCTGTGCTCGAAACGCACGTTTTGCGCCAAAACTGAGCAAAAGTGGCGATTCTCTGCACGAAACGCCCGTTTTGTGCGAAGAGGAGCAATTCGGTGCGTGAAGCGCAAGTTTTGTGCCAAAACTAAGCAAAAGCGGCGATCCTGTGCACGAAACGCACGTTTTGTCCAAAAACTGAGTAAAAGCGGCGATTCTGTACACGAAACCCCCGTTTTGTGCCAAAAGGAGGAATTCGGAACGTGAAACGCACGTTTTGTGCCAAGACTGAGCAAAAGCAGCGATTCTGTGCACGAAACGCACGTTTTGCGTCAAAACTGAGCAAAATCGGCGATTCTGTGCACGAAACGCCCGTTTTGTGCCAAAAGGAGGAATTCGGAACGTGAAACGCACGTTTTGTGCCAAGACTGAGCAAAAGCGGCGATTCTGTGCACGAAACGCCCGTTTTGTGCGAAGAGGAGCAATTGGGTGCGTAAAACGCCCGTTTTGTGGTAAAACTGAGCAAAACCGGCGATTCTGTGCACGAAACGCCCGTTTTGTGCCAAAACTGTGCAAAAGCGGCGATTCTGTGCACGAAACGCACGTTATGTGCCAGATCTGAGCAAAAGCGGCGATTCTGTGCACGAAACGCCCGTTTTGTGCCAAAAGGAGCAATTTGGTGCGTGAAACGCCCGTTTTGTGCCAAAACTGAGCAAAAGCGGCGATTCTGTGCACGAAACGCACGTTTTGTGCCAACACTGAGCAAAAGCGGCGATCCTGTGCACGACACGCACGTTTTGTGCCAAAACTGAGAAAAAGCGGCGATTCTGTGCACGAAACGACCGTTTTGTACCAAAAGGAGCAATTCGGTGCGTGAAACGCACGTTTTGTGCCAAAACTAAGCAAAAGCGGCGATCCTGTGCACGAAACGCACGTTTTGTGCCAACACTGAGCAAAAGCGGCGATCCTGTGCACGACACGCACGTTTTGTGCCAAAACTGAGAAAAAGCGGCGATTCTGTGCACGAAACGACCGTTTTGTACCAAAAGGAGCAATTCGGTGCGTGAAACGCACGTTTTGTGCCAAAACTAAGCAAAAGCGGCGATCCTGTGCACGAAACGCACGTTTTGTGCCAAAACTGAGAAAAAGCGGCGATTCTGTGCACGAAGCGCACATTTTGCGCCAAAACAGAGCAAAAGCGGCGATTCTGTACACGAAACCCCCGTTTTGTGCCAAAAGGAGGAATTCGGTTCGTGAAACGCACGTTTTGTGACAAAACTAAGCAAAACCGGCGATTCTGTGCACGAAACGCACGTTTTGCGCAAAAACTGAGCAAAACGGCGATTCTGTGAACGAAACGCGGGATTTGTGCCAAAACTGAGCAAAAGCGGCGATTCTGTGCACGAAACGCACGTTTTGTGCCAAAACTGAGCAAAAGCGGCGATTCTGTACACGAAACCCCTGTTTTGCGCCAAAAGGAGGAATTCGGTTCGTGAAACGCACGTTTTGTGCCAAAACTGAGCAAAAGCGGCGATTCTGAGCACGAAACGCACGTTTTGTGCGAAAGCTGAGCAAAAGCGGCGATTCTGTGCACAAAACGACCGTTTTGTGCCAAAAGGAGGAATTCGGTTCGTGAAACGCACGTTTTGTGCCAAAACTGAGCAAAAGCGGCGATTCTGAGCACGAAACGCACGTTTTGTGCAAAAACTGAGCAAAAGCGGCGATTCTGTGCACGAAACGACCGTTTTGTGCCAAAAGGAGGAATTCGGTTCGTGAAACGCACGTTTTGCGCCAAAACTGAGCAAAAGCGGCGATTCTCTGCACGAAACGCACGTTTTGTGAGAAAGCTGAGCAAAAGCGGTGATTCTGTGCACGAAACGCACGTTTTGTGAGAAAGCTGAGTAAAAGCGGTGATTCTGTGCACGAAACGCACTTTTTGTGCCAAAACTGAGCAAAAAGCGGCGATTCTATGCTCGAAACGTACGTTATGCGCCAAAACCGAGCAAAAGCGGCGATTCTGTGCACGAAACGCCCGTTTTGTGCCAAAAGGAGCAATTCGGTGCGTGAAACGTACGGTTTGTGACAAAACTGAGCAAAACCGGCGATTCTGAGCACGAAACGCACGTTTTGTGCCAAAACTGAGCAAAAGCGGCGATTCTGTGCACGAAACGCCCGTTTTGTGCCAAAACTGTGCAAAAGCGGCGATTCTGTGCACGAAACGCCCGTTTTGTGCGAAAGCTGAGCAAAAGCGGCGGTTCTGTGCACGAAACGCAGGTTTTGTGCCAAAACTGAGCGAAAGTGGCGATTCTGTGCACGAAACGCACGTTTTGTGCCAAAACTGAGCAAAAGCGGCGATTCTGTGCACGAAACGCAAGTTTTGTGCGAAGAGGAGCAATTCGGTGCGTAAAACGCCCGCTTTGTGGCAAAACTGAGCAAAACCGGCGATTCTGTGCACGAAACGCCCGCTTTGTGCCAAAACTGTGCAAAAGCGGCGATTCTGTGCACGAAACGCACGTTATGTGCCAGATCTGAGCAAAAGCGGCGATTCTGTGCACGAAACGCACTTTTTGTGCCAAAACTGAGCAAAAGCGGCGATTCTGTGCACGAAACGCACGTTTTGTGAGAAAGCTGAGCAAAAGCGGTGATTCTGTGCACGAAACCCAGGTTTTGCGCCAAAACTGAGCAAAAGCGGAGATTCTGTGCTCGATACGCCCGTTTTGTGCCAAAACTGTGCAAAAGCGGCGATTCTGTGCACGAAACGCTCGTTATGTTCCAAAACTGAGCAAAAGCGGCGATTCTGTGCACGAAACGCCCGTTTTGTGCCAAATGGAGCAATTCGGTGTGTGAAACGCACGTTTTGCGCAAAAACTGAGCAAAAGCGGCGATTCTGTGCACGAAACGCCTGTTTTGTGCCAAAACTGTGCAAAAGCGGCGATTCCGTGCACGAAAGGCACGTTATCTGCCAGAACTGAGCAAAAGCGGCGATTCTGTGCACGAAACACACGTTTTGTTCCAAAAGGAGGAATGCGGTGCGTGAAACGTACGTTTTGTGACAAAACTGAGCAAAACCGGCGATTCTGTGCACGAAACGCACGTTTTGTGAGAAAGCTGAGCAAAAGCGGTGATTCTGTGCACGAAACGCACGTTTTGTGAGAAAGCTGAGCAAAAGCGGTGATTCTGTGCACGTAACGCCCGTTTTGTGCCAGAACTGAGCAAAAGCGGCGATTCTGAGCACGAAACGTACGTTTTGTGCCAAAACTGAGCAAAAGCGGCGATTCTGTGCACGAAACGCCCGTTTTGTGCCAAAAGGGGCAATTCGGTACGTGAAACGCACGTTTTGTGACAAAACTGAGCAAAAGCGGAGGTTCTGTGCACGAAACGCCCGTTTTGTGCCAAAAGGAGGAATTCGGTTCGTGAAACACACGTTTTGTGCCAAAACTGAGCAAAAGCGGCGATTCTGTACACGAAACGCCCGTTTTGTGCCAAAAGGAGGAATTCGGTTCGTGAAACGCACGTTTTGTGCCAAGACTGAGCAAAAGCGGCGATTCTGTGCACGAAACGCCCGTTTTGTGCCAAAAGGAGCAATTCGGTGAGTAAAACGTACGGTTTGTGACAAAACTGAGCAAAACCGGCGATTCTGAGCACGAAACGCACGTTTTGTGCCAAAACTGAGCAAAAGCGGCGATTCTGTGCACGAAACGCCCGTTTTGTGCCAAAAGGAGGAATTCGGTTCGTGAGACGCACGTTTTGTGCCAAAACCGAGCAAAAGCGGCGATTCTGTGCACGAAACGCACGTTTTGTGCCAAAACTGAGCCAAAGCGGCGATTCTGTGCACGAAACGCCCGTTTTGTGCCAAAAGGAGGAATTCGGAACGTGAAACGCTCGTTTTGTGCCAAGACTGAGCAAAAGCGGCGATTCTGTGCACGAAACGCCCGTTTTGTGCCAAAAGGAGCAATTTGGTGCGTGAAACGCACGTTTTGTGACAAAACTGAGCAAAAGCGGAGGTTCTGTGCACGAAACGCCCGTTTTGTGCCAAAAGGAGGAATTCGGTTCGTGAAACACACGTTTTGTGCCAAAACTGAGCAAAAGCGGCGATTCTGTACACGAAACGCCCGTTTTGTGCCAAAAGGAGGAATTCGGTTCGTGAAACGCACGTTTTGTGCCAAGACTGAGCAAAAGCGGCGATTCTGTGCACGAAACGCCCGTTTTGTGCCAAAAGGAGCAATTCGGTGAGTAAAACGTACGGTTTGTGACAAAACTGAGCAAAACCGGCGATTCTGAGCACGAAACGCACGTTTTGTGCCAAAACTGAGCAAAAGCAGCGACTCTGTGCACGAAACCCAGGTTTTGCGCCAAAACTGATATAAGCGGCGATTCTGTGCACGAAACGCCCGTTTTGTGCCAAAAGGAGGAATTCGGTTCGTGAGACGCACGTTTTGTGCCAAAACCGAGCAAAAGCGGCGATTCTGTGCACGAAACGCACGTTTTGTGCCAAAACTGAGCCAAAGCGGCGATTCTGTGCACGAAACGCCCGTTTTGTGCCAAAAGGAGGAATTCGGATCGTGAAACGCTCGTTTTGTGCCAAGACTGAGCAAAAGCGGCGATTCTGTGCACGAAACGCCCGTTTTGTGCCAAAAGGAGCAATTTGGTGCGTGAAACTTACGGTTTGTGCCAAAACTGAGCAAAACCGGCGATTCTGTGCACGAAACGCACGTTTTGTGCCAAAACTGAGCAAAAGCGGCGGTTCTGTGCTCGAAACGCACGTTTTGCGCCAAAACTGAGCAAAAGTGGCGATTCTCTGCACGAAACGCCCGTTTTGTGCGAAGAGGAGCAATTCGGTGCGTGAAGCGCAAGTTTTGTGCCAAAACTAAGCAAAAGCGGCGATCCTGTGCACGAAACGCACGTTTTGTCCAAAAACTGAGTAAAAGCGGCGATTCTGTACACGAAACCCCCGTTTTGTGCCAAAAGGAGGAATTCGGAACGTGAAACGCACGTTTTGTGCCAAGACTGAGCAAAAGCAGCGATTCTGTGCACGAAACGCCCGTTTTGTGCCAAAACTGAGCAAAAGCGGCGATTCTGAGCACGAAACGCACGTTTTGTGCGAAAGCTGAGCAAAAGCGGCGATTCTGTGCACAAAACGACCGTTTTGTGCCAAAAGGAGGAATTCGGTTCGTGAAACGCACGTTTTGTGCCAAAACTGAGCAAAAGCGTCGATTCTGTGCACGAAACGCACGTTTTGCGTCAAAACTGAGCAAAATCGGCGATTCTGTGCACGAAACGCCCGTTTTGTGCCAAAAGGAGGAATTCGGAACGTGAAACGCACGTTTTGTGCCAAGACTGAGCAAAAGCAGCGATTCTGTGCACGAAACGCCCGTTTTGTGCGAAGAGGAGCAATTGGGTGCGTAAAACGCCCGTTTTGTGGTAAAACTGAGCAAAACCGGCGATTCTGTGCACGAAACGCCCGTTTTGTGCCAAAACTGTGCAAAAGCGGCGATTCTGTGCACGAAACGCACGTTTTGCGCCAAAACAGAGCAAAAGCGGCGATTCTGTACACGAAACCCCCGTTTTGTGCCAAAAGGAGGAATTCGGTTCGTGAAACGCACGTTTTGTGACAAAACTAAGCAAAACCGGCGATTCTGTGCACGAAACGCACGTTTTGCGCAAAAACTGAGCAAAACGGCGATTCTGTGAACGAAACGCGGGATTTGTGCCAAAACTGAGCAAAAGCGGCGATTCTGTGCACGAAACGCACGTTTTGTGCCAAAACTGAGCAAAAGCGGCGATTCTGTACACGAAACCCCTGTTTTGCGCCAAAAGGAGGAATTCGGTTCGTGAAACGCACGTTTTGTGCCAAAACTGAGCAAAAGCGGCGATTCTGAGCACGAAACGCACGTTTTGTGCGAAAGCTGAGCAAAAGCGGCGATTCTGTGCACAAAACGACCGTTTTGTGCCAAAAGGAGGAATTCGGTTCGTGAAACGCACGTTTTGTGCCAAAACTGAGCAAAAGCGGCGGTTCTGAGCACGAAACGCACGTTTTGTGCAAAAACTGAGCAAAAGCGGCGATTCTGTGCACGAAACGACCGTTTTGTGCCAAAAGGAGGAATTCGGTTCGTGAAACGCAAGTTTTGTGCCAAAACTGAGCAAAAGCCGCGATTCTGTGCACGAAACGCCGGTTTTCTGCCAAAAGGAGCAACTCGGTGCGTTAAACGCACCTTTTGTTCCAAAACTGAGCAAAAGCGGCGATTCTGTGCACGAAACGCAGGTTTTGTGCCAAAACTGAGCAAAAGCGGCGATTCTGTGCTCGAAACGCACGTTGTGTCCCAAAACTGAGCAAAACGGCGATTCTGTGAACGAAACGCGGGATTTGTGCCAAAACTGAGCAAAAGCGGCGATTCTGTGCACGAAACGCACGTTTTGTGCCAAAACTGAGCAAAAGCGGCGATTCTGTGCACAAAACGACCGTTTTGTGCCAAAAGGAGGAATTCGGTTCGTGAAATGCACGTTTTGTGCCAAAACTGAGCAAAAGCGGCGATTCTGTGCACGAAACGCACGTTTTGCGTCAAAACTGAGCAAAATCGGCGATTCTGTGCACGAAACGCCCGTTTTGTGCCAAAAGGAGGAATTCGGAACGTGAAACGCACGTTTTGTGCCAAGACTGAGCAAAAGCAGCGATTCTGTGCACGAAACGCCCGTTTTGTGCGAAGAGGAGCAATTGGGTGCGTAAAACGCCCGTTTTGTGGTAAAACTGAGCAAAACCGGCGATTCTGTGCACGAAACGCCCGTTTTGTGCCAAAACTGTGCAAAAGCGGCGATTCTGTGCACGAAACGCACGTTATGTGCCAGATCTGAGCAAAAGCGGCGATTCTGTGCACGAAACGCCCGTTTTGTGCCAAAAGGAGCAATTTGGTGCGTGAAACGCCCGTTTTGTGCCAAAACTGAGCAAAAGCGGCGATTCTGTGCACGAAACGCACGTTTTGTGCCAACACTGAGCAAAAGCGGCAATTCTGTGCACGAAACGCCCGTTTTGTGCCAAAACTGAGAAAAAGCGGCGATTCTATGCTGGAAACGCATGTTTTGTGCCAATAACGAGCAAAAGCGGCGATTCTGAGCACGAAACGTACGGTTTGTGAGAAAATGAGCAATTCGGTCCGTGACACGCACGTTTTGTGATAGAACTGAGCAAAAGCGGCAATTCTGTGCACGAAACGCCCGTTTTGTGCCAAAACTGTGCAGAAGAGACGATTCTGTGCACGAAACGCACGTTTTGTGCCAATAATGAGCAAAAGCGGCGATTCTGTGCACGAAGCGCACGTTTTGTGCCAAAACTGAGCAAAAGCGGCGGTTCTGTGCACGAAACGCACGTTTTGTGCCAACACTGAGCAAAAGCGGCGATCCTGTGCACGACACGCACGTTTTGTGCCAAAACTGAGAAAAAGTGGCGATTCTGTGCACGAAACGACCGTTTTGTACCAAAAGGAGCAATTCGGTGCGTGAAACGCACGTTTTGTGCCAAAACTAAGCAAAAGCGGCGATCCTGTGCACGAAACGCACGTTTTGTGCCAAAACTGAGAAAAAGCGGCGATTCTGTGCACGAAACGCACGTTTTGCGCCAAAACTGAGCAAAACGGCGATTCTGTGAACGAAACGCGGGATTTGTGCCAAAACTGAGCAAAAGCGGCGATTCTGTGCACGAAACGACCGTTTTGTGCCAAAAGGAGGAATTCGGTTCGTGAAACGCAAGTTTTGTGCCAAAACTGAGCAAAAGCCGCGATTCTGTGCACGAAACGCCGGTTTTCTGCCAAAAGGAGCAACTCGGTGCGTTAAACGCACCTTTTGTTCCAAAACTGAGCAAAAGCGGCGATTCTGTGCACGAAACGCACGTTTTGTGCCAACACTGAGCAAAAGCGGCGATCCTGTGCACGAAACGCACGTTGTGTGCCAGAACTGAGCAAAAGCGGCGATTCTGTGCACGAAACGCACGTTTTGTGCAAGAAGGAGCAATTCGGGGCGTGAAACCCACGTTTTGTGCTAAAACTGAGCAAAAGAGACGATTCTGTGCACGAAACGCATGTTTTGTGCCAATAACGAGTAAAAGCTGTGATTCTGAGCACGAAACGCACGTTTTGTGCCAGACGGAGCAATTCGGTGCGTGAAACGCCCGTTTTGTGCCAAAACTGAGCAAAAGCGGCGATTCTGTGCACGAAACGAACGTTTTGCGCCAAAACTGTGCAAAAGCGGCGATTCTGCGCCCGAAACGCAGGTTTTGTGCCAAAACTGAGCAAAAGCGGCGACTCTGTGCACGAAACGCACTTTTTGTGCCAAAACTGAGCAAAAGCGGCGATTCTGTGCACGAAACGCATGTTTTGTGCCAAAACTGAGCAAAAGCGGCGATTCTGTGCACGAAACGCCCGTTTTGCGCCAAAACTGTGCAAAAGCGGCGATTCTGTGCACGAAACGCACGTTATGTGCCAAAACTGAGCAAAAGCGGCGATTCTGAGCACGAAACGTACGGTTTGTGAGAAAATGAGCAATTCGGTCCGTGACACGCACGTTTTGTGATAAAACTGAGCAAAAGCGGCAATTCTGTGCACGAAACGCCCGTTTTGTGCCAAAACTGTGCAGAAGAGACGATTCTGTGCACGAAACGCACGTTTTGTGCCAATAATGAGCAAAAGCGGCGATTCTGTGCACGAAGCGCACGTTTTGTGCCAAAACTGAGCAAAAGCGGCGATTCTGTGCACGAAACGCACGTTTTGCGTCAAAACTGAGCAAAATCGGCGATTCTGTGCACGAAACGCACTTTTTGTGCCAAAACTGAGCAAAAGCGGCGGTTCTGTGCACGAAACGCACGTTGTGTGCCAGAACTGAGCAAAAGCGGCGATTCTGTGCACGAAACGCACGTTTTGTGCAAGAAGGAGCAATTCGGGGCGTGAAACCCACGTTTTGTGCTAAAACTGAGCAAAAGAGACGATTCTGTGCACGAAACGCATGTTTTGTGCCAATAACGAGTAAAAGCTGTGATTCTGAGCACGAAACGCACGTTTTGTGCCAGAAGGAGCAATTCGGTGCGTGAAACGCCCGTTTTGTGCCAAAACTGAGCAAAAGCGGCGATTCTGTGCACGAAACGAACGTTTTGCGCCAAAACTGTGCAAAAGCGGCGATTCTGCGCCCGAAACGCAGGTTTTGTGCCAAAACTGAGCAAAAGCGGCGACTCTGTGCACGAAACGCACTTTTTGTGCCAAAACTGAGCAAAAGCGGCGATTCTGTGCACGAAACGCATGTTTTGTGCCAAAACTGAGCAAAAGCGGCGATTCTGTGCACGAAACGCCCGTTTTGCGCCAAAACTGTGCAAAAGCGGCGATTCTGTGCACGAAACGCACGTTATGTGCCAAAACTGAGCAAAAGCGGCGATTCTGAGCACGAAACGTACGGTTTGTGAGAAAATGAGCAATTCGGTCCGTGACACGCACGTTTTGTGATAAAACTGAGCAAAAGCGGCAATTCTGTGCACGAAACGCCCGTTTTGTGCCAAAACTGTGCAGAAGAGACGATTCTGTGCACGAAACGCACGTTTTGTGCCAATAATGAGCAAAAGCGGCGATTCTGTGCACGAAGCGCACGTTTTGTGCCAAAACTGAGCAAAAGCGGCGATTCTGTGCACGAAACGCACGTTTTGCGTCAAAACTGAGCAAAATCGGCGATTCTGTGCACGAAACGCACTTTTTGTGCCAAAACTGAGCAAAAGCGGCGATTCTATGCTCGAAACGTACGTTTTGCGCCAAAACCGAGCAAAAGCGGCGATTCTGTGCACGAAACGCCCGTTTTGTGCCAAAAGGAGCAATTCGGTGCGTGAAACGTACGTTTTGTGACAAAACTGAGCAAAACCGGCGATTCTGTGCACGAAACGCACGTTTTGTGAGAAAGCTGAGCAAAAGCGGGGATCCTGTGCACGAAACGCATGTTTTTTGAGAAAGCTGAGCAAAAGCGGTGATTCTGTGCACGAAACGCACGTTTTGTGCCAAAACTGAGCAAAACCGGCGATTCTATGCACGAAACGCACGTTTTGCGCCAAAACCGAGCAAAAGCGGCGATTCTGTGCACGAAACGCCCGTTTTGTGCCAAAAGGAGCAATTCGGTGCGTGAAACGTACGTTTTGTGACAAAACTGAGCAAAACCGGCGATTCTGTGCACGAAATGCACGTTTTCTGAGAAAGCTGAGCAAAAGCGGTGATCCTGTGCACGAAACGCATGTTTTTTGAGAAAGCTGAGCAAAAGCGGTGATTCTGTGCACGAAACGCGCTTTTTGTGCCAAAACTGAGCAAAAGCGGCGATTCTATGCTCGAAACGTACGTTATGCGCCAAAACCGAGCAAAAGCGGCGATTCTGTGCACGAAACGCCCGTTTTGTGCCAAAAGGGGCAATTCGGTGCGTGAAACGTACGGTTTGTGACAAAACTGAGCAAAACCGGCGATTCTGAGCACGAAACGCACGTTTTGTGCCAAAACTGAGCAAAAGCGGCGATTCTGTGCACGAAGCGCACGTTTTGCGCCAAAACTGAGCAAAAGCGGCGATTCTGTGCACGAAACGCACGTTTTGTGAGAAAGCTGAGCAAAAGCGGTGATTCTGTGCACGAAACGCACTTTTTGTGCCAAAACTGAGCAAAAGCGGCGATTCGGTGCGTGAAACGCACGTTTCGCGACAAAGCTGAGCAAAAGCGGCGATGCTATGCACGAAACGCCCGTTTTGTGCCAAAAGACGCAATTCGGTACGTGAAACGCACGTTTTGTGCCAAAATTAAGCAAAAGCGGAGATTCTGTGCACGAAACGAACGTTTTGCGCCAAAACTGTGCAAAAGCGGCGATTCTGTGCACGAAACGCACGTTTTGTGAGAAAGCTGAGCAAAAGCGGCGATTCTGTGCACGAAACGCACGTTTTGTGCCAAAACTGAGCAAAAGCGGCGATTCTGTGCACGAAACACACGTTTTGTTCCAAAAGGAGGAATTCGGTGCGTGAAACGTACGTTTTGTGACAAAACTGAGCAAAACCGGCGATTCTGTGCACGAAACGCACGTTTTGTGAGAAAGCTGAGCAAAAGCGGTGATTCTGTGCACGAAACGCACGTTTTGTGAGAAAGCTGAGCAAAAGCGGTGATTCTGTGCACGAAACGCACTTTTTGCGCCAAAACTGACCAAAAGCGGCGATTCTGTTCACGAAACGCCCGTTTTGTGCCAAAAGGAGGAATTATGTTCGTGAAACGCACCTTTTGTGACAAATCTGAGCAAAACCGGCGATTCTGTGCACGAAACGCACGTTTTGTGCCAAAAGGAGGAATTATGTTCGTGAAACGCACGGTTGGTGCCAAAACTGAGCAAAACCGGCGATTCTGCGCACGAAACGCACGTTTTGTGCCAAAACTGAGCAAAAGCGGCGATTCTGTGCACGAAACGCACGCTTTGCGCCAAAACCTAGCAAAAGCGGCGATTCTGTGCACGAAACGCCCGTTTTGTGACAAAAGGAGGAATTCGGTTCGTGAAACGCACGTTTTGTGCTAAAACTGAGCAAACGCGGCGATTCTGTGCACGAAACCCAGGTTTTGCGCCAAAACTGAGCAAAAGCGGCGATTGTGTGCACGAAGCGCATGTTTTGTGCCAAAACTGTGCAAAAGCGGCGGTTCTGCGCTCGAAACGCACGTTATGTTGCAAAACTGAGCAAAAGCGGCGAATCTGTGCACGAAACGCCCGTCTTGTGCCAAAAGGAGCAATTCGGTGTGTGAAACGCACGTTTTGCGCCAAAACTGAGCAAAAGCGGCGATTCTGTGCACGAAACGCCAGTTTTGCGCCAAAACTGTGCAAAAGCGGCGATTCTGTGCACGAAACGCACGTTATGTGCCAGAACTGAGCAAAAGCGGCGATTCTGTGCACGAAACCCACGTTTTGTGCCAGAAGGAGCAATTCGGGGCGTGAAACCCACGTTTTGTGCCAAAACTGAGCATAAGAGACGATTCTGTGCACGAAACGCACGTTTTGTGCCAAAAGGAGGAATTATGTTCGTGAAACGCACGGTTGCTGCCAAAACTGAGCAAAACCGGCGATTCTGCGCACGAAACGCACGTTTTGTGCCAAAACTGAGCAAAAGCGGCGATTCTGTGCACGAAACGCACGCTTTGCGCCAAAACCTAGCAAAAGCGGCGATTCTGTGCACGAAACGCCCGTTTTGTGACAAAAGGAGGAATTCGGTTCGTGAAACGCACGTTTTGTGCTAAAACTGAGCAAACGCGGCGATTCTGTGCACGAAACCCAGGTTTTGCGCCAAAACTGAGCAAAAGCGGCGATTGTGTGCACGAAGCGCATGTTTTGTGCCAAAACTGTGCAAAAGCGGCGGTTCTGCGCTCGAAACGCACGTTATGTTGCAAAACTGAGCAAAAGCGGCGAATCTGTGCACGAAACGCCCGTCTTGTGCCAAAAGGAGCAATTCGGTGTGTGAAACGCACGTTATGCGCCAAAACTGAGCAAAAGCGGCGATTCTGTGCACGAAACGCCAGTTTTGTGCCAAAACTGTGCAAAAGCGGCGATTCTGTGCACGAAACGCACGTTATGTGCCAGAACTGAGCAAAAGCGGCGATTCTGTGCACGAAACCCACGTTTTGTGCCAGAAGGAGCAATTCGGGGCGTGAAACCCACGTTTTGTGCCAAAACTGAGCATAAGAGACGATTCTGTGCACGAAACGCACGTTTTGTGCCAATAATGAGCAAAAGCGGCGATTCTGTGCACGAGACGCAGGTTTTGTGCCAAAACTGAGCGAAAGTGGCGATTCTGTGCACGAAACGCACGTTTTGTGCCAAAACTGAGCAAAAGCGGCGATTCTGTGCACGAAACGCACGTTTTGCGCCCAAACTGAGCAAAAGCGGCGATTCTGTGCACGAAACGTACGTTTTGTGCGAAAGTTGAGCAAAAGCGGCGATTCTGTGCACGAAACGCCCGTTTTGTGCGAAGAGGAGCAATTCGGTGTGAGAAACGCCCGTTTTCTTCCAAAACTGAGCAAAAGCGGCGATTCTGTGCACGAAACGCTCGTTTTGCGCCAAAACAGAGCAAAAGCGGCGATTCTGTGCACGAAACGCCCGTTTTGTGCCAAAAGGAGGAGTTCGGTTCGTGAAACGCACGTTTTGTGCCAAAACTGAGCAAACGCGGCGATTCTGTGCACGAAACCCAGGTTTTGCGCCAAAACTGAGCAAAAGCGGCGATTGTGTGCACGAAGCGCATGTTTTGTGCCAAAACTGTGCAAAAGCGGCGGTTCTGCGCTCGAAACGCACGTTATGTTGCAAAACTGAGCAAAAGCGGCGAATCTGTGCACGAAACGCCCGTCTTGTGCCAAAAGGAGCAATTCGGTGTGTGAAACGCACGTTTTGCGCCAAAACTGAGCAAAAGCGGCGATTCTGTGCACGAAACGCCAGTTTTGCGCCAAAACTGTGCAAAAGCGGCGATTCTGTGCACGAAACGCACGTTATGTGCCAGAACTGAGCAAAAGCGGCGATTCTGTGCACGAAACCCACGTTTTGTGCCAGAAGGAGCAATTCGGGGCGTGAAACCCACGTTTTGTGCCAAAACTGAGCATAAGAGACGATTCTGTGCACGAAACGCACGTTTTGTGCCAAAAGGAGGAATTATGTTCGTGAAACGCACGGTTGCTGCCAAAACTGAGCAAAACCGGCGATTCTGCGCACGAAACGCACGTTTTGTGCCAAAACTGAGCAAAAGCGGCGATTCTGTGCACGAAACGCACGCTTTGCGCCAAAACCTAGCAAAAGCGGCGATTCTGTGCACGAAACGCCCGTTTTGTGACAAAAGGAGGAATTCGGTTCGTGAAACGCACGTTTTGTGCTAAAACTGAGCAAATGCGGCGATTCTGTGCACGAAACCCAGGTTTTGCGCCAAAACTGAGCAAAAGCGGCGATTGTGTGCACGAAGCGCATGTTTTGTGCCAAAACTGAGCAAAAGCGGCGGTTCTGCGCTCGAAACGCACGTTATGTTGCAAAACTGAGCAAAAGCGGCGAATCTGTGCACGAAACGCCCGTCTTGTGCCAAAAGGAGCAATTCGGTGTGTGAAACGCACGTTATGCGCCAAAACTGAGCAAAAGCGGCGATTCTGTGCACGAAACGCCAGTTTTGTGCCAAAACTGTGCAAAAGCGGCGATTCTGTGCACGAAACGCACGTTATGTGCCAGAACTGAGCAAAAGCGGCGATTCTGTGCACGAAACCCACGTTTTGTGCCAGAAGGAGCAATTCGGGGCGTGAAACCCACGTTTTGTGCCAAAACTGAGCATAAGAGACGATTCTGTGCACGAAACGCACGTTTTGTGCCAATAATGAGCAAAAGCGGCGATTCTGTGCACGAGACGCAGGTTTTGTGCCAAAACTGAGCGAAAGTGGCGATTCTGTGCACGAAACGCACGTTTTGTGCCAAAACTGAGCAAAAGCGGCGATTCTGTGCACGAAACGCACGTTTTGCGCCCAAACTGAGCAAAAGCGGCGATTCTGTGCACGAAACGTACGTTTTGTGCGAAAGTTGAGCAAAAGCGGCGATTCTGTGCACGAAACGCCCGTTTTGTGCGAAGAGGAGCAATTCGGTGTGAGAAACGCCCGTTTTCTTCCAAAACTGAGCAAAAGCGGCGATTCTGTGCACGAAACGCTCGTTTTGCGCCAAAACAGAGCAAAAGCGGCGATTCTGTGCACGAAACGCCCGTTTTGTGCCAAAAGGAGGAGTTCGGTTCGTGAAACGCACGTTTTGTGCCAAAACTGAGCAAAAGCGGCGATTCTGTGCACGAAACGCCCGTTTTGTGCCAAAAGGAGGAATTCGGTTCGTGAAACGCACGTTTTGTGCCAAAACTGAGCAAAAGCGGTGATTCTGTGCGCGAAACGCATGTTTTGTGCCAATAACGAGCAAAAGCGGCGATTCTGTGCACGAAACGCATGTTTTGTGAGAAAGCTGAGCAAAAGCGGCGATTCTGTGCACGAAACGCCCATTTTGTGCCAAAAGGAGGAATTCGGTTCGTGAAACGCACGTTTTGTGCCAAAACTGAGCAAAAGCGGCGATTCTGTGCACGAAACGCCCGTTTTGTGCCAAAAGGAGGAATTCGGTTCGTGAAACGCACGTTTTGTGCCAAAACTGAGCAAAAGCGGCGATTCTGTGCACGAAATCCAGGTTTTGTGCCAAAACTGAGCAAAAGCGGCGATTCCGTGCACGAAACGCCTGTTTTGTTCCAGAAGGAGCAATTCGGGGCGTGAAACCCACGTTTTGCGCCAAAACTGACCAAACGCGGCGATTTTGTGCACGAAACGCACGTTTTGTGACAAAACAGAGCCAAAGCGGAGGTTCTGTGCACGAAACGCCCGTTTTGTGCCAAAAGGAGCAATTCGGTGTGTGAAACGCACGTTTTGCGCCAAAACTGAGCAAAAGCGGCGATTCTGTGCACGAAACGCCAGTTTTGTGCCAAAACCGAGCAAAAGCGGCGATTCTGTGCACGAAACGCAGGTTTTGTGCCAACACTGAGCAAAAGCGGCGATTCCGTTCACGAAACGCCTGTTTTGTTCCAGAACGAGCAATTCTGGGCGTGAAACCCACGCTTTGCGCCAAAACTGACCAAAAGCGGCGATTCTGTGCACGAAACGCATGTTTTGTGAGAAAGCTGAGCAAAAGCGGCGATTCTGTGCACGAAACGCCCATTTTGTGCCAAAAGGAGGAATTCGGTTCGTGAAACGCACGTTTTGTGCCAAAACTGAGCAAAAGCGGCGATTCTGTGCACGAAACGCCCGTTTTGTGCCAAAAGGAGGAATTCGGTTCGTGAAACGCACGTTTTGTGCCAAAACTGAGCAAAAGCGGCGATTCTGTGCACGAAATCCAGGTTTTGTGCCAAAACTGAGCAAAAGCGGCGATTCCGTGCACGAAACGCCTGTTTTGTTCCAGAAGGAGCAATTCGGGGCGTGAAACCCACGTTTTGCGCCAAAACTGACCAAACGCGGCGATTTTGTGCACGAAACGCACGTTTTGTGACAAAACAGAGCCAAAGCGGAGGTTCTGTGCACGAAACGCCCGTTTTGTGCCAAAAAGAGGAATTCGGTTCGTGAAACGCACGTTTTGTGCCAAAACTGAGCGAAAGCGGCGGTTCTGTGCACGAAACGCCCGTTTTGTGCGAAAGCTGAGCAAAAGCGGCGGTTCTGTGCTCGAAACGCACGTTATGTACCAAAACTGAGCAAAAGCGGCGATTCTGTCCACGAAACGCCCGTTTTGTGCCAAAAGGAGCAATTCGGTGTGTGAAACGCACGTTTTGCGCCAAAACTGAGCTAAAGCGGCGATTCTGTGCACGAAACGCCAGTTTTGTGCCAAAACTGTGCAAAAGCGGCGATTCTGTGCACGAAACGCACGTTATGTGCCAGAACTGAGCAAAAGCGGCGATTCTGCGCACGAAACGCACGTTCTGTGCCAAAACTGTGCAAAAGCGGGGATTCTGTGCACGAAACGCACGTTATGTGCCAGAACTGAGCAAAAGCGGCGATTCTGTGCACGAAACGCACGTTATGTGCCAGAACTGAGCAAAAGCGGCAATTCTGTGCATGAAGCGTTCGTTTTGTGCCAAAAGGAGCAATTCGCTGCGTGATACGCACGTTTTGTGCCAAAACTGAGCATAAGAGACGATTCTGTGCACGAAACGCACGTTTTGTGCCAATAATGAGCAAAAGCGGCGATTCTGTGCACGAGACGCAGGTTTTGTGCCAAAACTGAGCGAAAGTGGCGATTCTGTGCACGAAACGCACGTTTTGTGCCAAAACTGAGCAAAAGCGGCGATTCTGTGCACGAAACGCACGTTTTGCGCCCAAACTGAGCAAAAGCGGCGATTCTGTGCACGAAACGTACGTTTTGTGCGAAAGTTGAGCAAAAGCGGCGATTCTGTGCACGAAACGCCCGTTTTGTGCGAAGAGGAGCAATTCGGTGTGAGAAACGCCCGTTTTCTTCCAAAACTGAGCAAAAGCGGCGATTCTGTGCACGAAACGCTCGTTTTGCGCCAAAACAGAGCAAAAGCGGCGATTCTGTGCACGAAACGCCCGTTTTGTGCCAAAAGGAGGAGTTCGGTTCGTGAAACGCACGTTTTGTGCCAAAACTGAGCAAAAGCGGCGATTCTGTGCACGAAACGCCCGTTTTGTGCCAAAAGGAGGAATTCGGTTCGTGAAACGCACGTTTTGTGCCAAAACTGAGCAAAAGCGGTGATTCTGTGCGCGAAACGCATGTTTTGTGCCAATAACGAGCAAAAGCGGCGATTCTGTGCACGAAACGCATGTTTTGTGAGAAAGCTGAGCAAAAGCGGCGATTCTGTGCACGAAACGCCCATTTTGTGCCAAAAGGAGGAATTCGGTTCGTGAAACGCACGTTTTGTGCCAAAACTGAGCAAAAGCGGCGATTCTGTGCACGAAACGCCCGTTTTGTGCCAAAAGGAGGAATTCGGTTCGTGAAACGCACGTTTTGTGCCAAAACTGAGCAAAAGCGGCGATTCTGTGCACGAAATCCAGGTTTTGTGCCAAAACTGAGCAAAAGCGGCGATTCCGTGCACGAAACGCCTGTTTTGTTCCAGAAGGAGCAATTCGGGGCGTGAAACCCACGTTTTGCGCCAAAACTGACCAAACGCGGCGATTTTGTGCACGAAACGCACGTTTTGTGACAAAACAGAGCCAAAGCGGAGGTTCTGTGCACGAAACGCCCGTTTTGTGCCAAAAGGAGCAATTCGGTGTGTGAAACGCACGTTTTGCGCCAAAACTGAGCAAAAGCGGCGATTCTGTGCACGAAACGCCAGTTTTGTGCCAAAACCGAGCAAAAGCGGCGATTCTGTGCACGAAACGCAGGTTTTGTGCCAACACTGAGCAAAAGCGGCGATTCCGTTCACGAAACGCCTGTTTTGTTCCAGAACGAGCAATTCTGGGCGTGAAACCCACGCTTTGCGCCAAAACTGACCAAAAGCGGCGATTCTGTGCACGAAACGCATGTTTTGTGAGAAAGCTGAGCAAAAGCGGCGATTCTGTGCACGAAACGCCCATTTTGTGCCAAAAGGAGGAATTCGGTTCGTGAAACGCACGTTTTGTGCCAAAACTGAGCAAAAGCGGCGATTCTGTGCACGAAACGCCCGTTTTGTGCCAAAAGGAGGAATTCGGTTCGTGAAACGCACGTTTTGTGCCAAAACTGAGCAAAAGCGGCGATTCTGTGCACGAAATCCAGGTTTTGTGCCAAAACTGAGCAAAAGCGGCGATTCCGTGCACGAAACGCCTGTTTTGTTCCAGAAGGAGCAATTCGAGGCGTGAAACCCACGTTTTGCGCCAAAACTGACCAAACGCGGCGATTTTGTGCACGAAACGCACGTTTTGTGACAAAACAGAGCCAAAGCGGAGGTTCTGTGCACGAAACGCCCGTTTTGTGCCAAAAAGAGGAATTCGGTTCGTGAAACGCACGTTTTGTGCCAAAACTGAGCGAAAGCGGCGGTTCTGTGCACGAAACGCCCGTTTTGTGCGAAAGCTGAGCAAAAGCGGCGGTTCTGTGCTCGAAACGCACGTTATGTACCAAAACTGAGCAAAAGCGGCGATTCTGTCCACGAAACGCCCGTTTTGTGCCAAAAGGAGCAATTCGGTGTGTGAAACGCACGTTTTGCGCCAAAACTGAGCTAAAGCGGCGATTCTGTGCACGAAACGCCAGTTTTGTGCCAAAACTGTGCAAAAGCGGCGATTCTGTGCACGAAACGCACGTTATGTGCCAGAACTGAGCAAAAGCGGCGATTCTGCGCACGAAACGCACGTTCTGTGCCAAAACTGTGCAAAAGCGGGGATTCTGTGCACGAAACGCACGTTATGTGCCAGAACTGAGCAAAAGCGGCGATTCTGTGCACGAAACGCACGTTATGTGCCAGAACTGAGCAAAAGCGGCAATTCTGTGCATGAAGCGTTCGTTTTGTGCCAAAAGGAGCAATTCGCTGCGTGATACGCACGTTTTGTGACAAAACTGAGCGAATCCGTACATTCTGAGCACGAAACGCACGTTTTGTGCGAAAGCTGAGCAAAAGCGGCCATTCTGTGCACGAAACGCCCATTATGTGCCAAAAGGAGCAATTCTGTGCGTGAAACGTACGTTTTGTGACAAAACTGAGAAAAAGCGGTGATTCTGTGCACGAAACGCACTTTTTGTGCCAAAACTGAGCAAAAGCGGCGATTCTGTGCACGAAACGCCCGTTTTGTGCCAAAAGGAGGAATTCGGTTCGTGAAACGCACGTTTTGTGCCAAAACTGAGCAAAAGCGGCGATTCTGTGCACGAAACCCAGGTTTTGCGCCAGAACTGAGCAAAAGCGGAGATTCTCTGCACGAAACGCCCGTTTTGTGCCAAAACTGAGCAAAAGCGGCGATTCTGAGCACGAAACGTACGTTTTGTGAGAAAGCTGAGCAAAAGCGGCGATTCTGTGCACGAAACGCACGTTTTGCGCCCAAACTGAGCAAAAGCGGCGATTCTGTGCACGACACGTACGTTTTGTGCGAAAGTTGAGCAAAAGCGGGAGATTCTGTGCACGAAACGCCCGTTTTGTGCGAAGAGGAGCAATTCGGTGTGAGAAACGCCCGTTTTCTGCCAAAACTGTGCAAAAGCGGCGATCCTGTGCACGAAACGCACGTTATGTGCCAGAACTGAGCAAAAGCGGCAATTCTGTGCATGAGGCGTTCGTTTTGTGCCAATACTACGCAAAAGCGGCGATTCTTTGCACGAAACGCCGATTTTGTGCCAAAAGGAGGAACTCGGTTCGTGAAACGCACGTTTTGTGCCAAAACTGAGCAAAAGCGGCGATTCTGTGCACGAAACGCTCGTTTTGCGCCAAAACAGAGCAAAAGCGGCGATTCTGTGCACGAAACGCCCGTTTTGTGCCAAAAGGAGGAGTTCGGTTCGTGAAACGCACGTTTTGTGCCAAATCTGAGCAAAAGCATCGATTCTGTGCTCGAAATGCCCGTTTTGTGCCAAAAGGAGGAATTATGTTCGTGAAACTCACGTTTTGTGCCAAAACTCAGCAAAAGCGGCGATTCTGTGCACGAAATGCACGTTTTGCGCCAAAACTGAGCAAAAGCGGCGATTCCGTGCACGAAACGCCTGTTTTGTTCCAGAAGGAGCAATTCGGGGCGTGAAACCCACGTTTTGCGCCAAAACTGACCAAAAGCGGCGATTCTGTGCACGAAACGCCCGTTTTGTGCCAAAAGGTGCAATTCGGTACGTGAAACGCACGTTTTGTGAGAAAGCTGAGCAAAAGCGGCGATTCTGTGCACGAAACGCACGTTCTGTGCCAAAACTGTGCAAAAGCGGCGATTCTGTGCACGAAACGCTCGTTTTGTGCCAAAAGGAGGAGTTCGGTTCGTGAAACGCACGTTTTGTGCCAAAACTGAGCAAAAGCGGCGGTTCTGTGCTCGAAACGCACGTTATGTACCAAAACTGAGCAAAAGCGGCGATTCTGCGCACGAAACGCACGTTCTGTGCCAAAACTGTGCAAAAGCGGCGATTCTGTGCACGAAACGCACGTTATGTGCCAGAACTGAGCAAAAGCGGCGATTCTGTGCACGAAACGCACGTTATGTGCCAGAACTGAGCAAAAGCGGCAATTCTGTGCATGAAGCGTTCGTTTTGTGCCAAAAGGAGCAATTCGGTGCGTGATACGCACGTTTTGTGACAAAACTGAGCGAATCCGTACATTCTGAGCACGAAACGCACTTTTGGTGCCAAAACTGTGCAAAAGCGGCGATTCTGTGCACGAAACGCTCGTTTTGTGCCAAAAGGAGGAGTTCGGTTCGTGAAACGCACGTTTTGTGCCAAAACTGAGCAAAAGCGGCGGTTCTGTGCTCGAAACGCACGTTATGTACCAAAACTGAGCAAAAGCGGCGATTCTGCGCACGAAACGCACGTTCTGTGCCAAAACTGTGCAAAAGCGGCGATTCTGTGCACGAAACGCACGTTATGTGCCAGAACTGAGCAAAAGCGGCGATTCTGTGCACGAAACGCACGTTATGTGCCAGAACTGAGCAAAAGCGGCAATTCTGTGCATGAAGCGTTCGTTTTGTGCCAAAACTGAGCAAAAGCGGAGATTCTCTGCACGAAACGCCCGTTTTGTGCCAAAACTGAGCAAAAGCGGCGATTCTGAGCACGAAACGTACGTTTTGTGAGAAAGCTGAGCAAAAGCGGCGATTCTGTGCACGAAACGCACGTTTTGCGCCCAAACTGAGCAAAAGCGGCGATTCTGTGCACGAAACGTACGTTTTGTGCGAAAGTTGAGCAAAAGCGGCGATTCTGTGCACGAAACGCCCGTTTTGTGCGAAGAGGAGCAATTCGGTGTAAGAAACGCCCGTTTTCTCCCAAAACTGTGCAAAAGCGGCGATTCTGTGCACGAAACGCACGTTATGTGCCAGAACTGAGCAAAAGCGGCGATTCTGTGCACGAAGCGCACTTTTTGTGCCAAAACTGTGCAAAAGCGGCGATTCTGTGCACGAAACGCACGTTATGTGCCAGAACTGAGCAAAAGCGGCAATTCTGTGCATGAAGCGTTCGTTTTGTGCCAATACTATGAAAAGCGGCGATTCTTTGCACGAAACGCCGGTTTTGTGCCAAAAGGAGGAACACGGTTCGTGAAACGCACGTTTTGTGCCAAAACTGAGCAAAAGCGGCGATTCTGTGCACGAAACGCTCGTTTTGCGCCAAAACAGAGCAAAAGCGGCGATTCTGTGCACGAAACGTCCGTTTTGTGCCAAATCTGAGCAAAAGCATCGATTCTGTGCTCGAAATGCCCGTTTTGTGCCAAAAGGAGGAATTATGTTCGTGAAACTCACGTTTTGTGAGAAAGTTGAGCAAAAGCGGTGATTCTGTGCACGAAACGCACTTTTTGTGCCAAAACTGAGCAAAAGCGGCGATTCTGTGCACGAAACGCCCGTTTTGTGCCAAAAGGACGAATTCGGTTCGTGAAACGCACGTTTTGTGCCAAAACTGAGCAAAAGCGGCGATTCTGTGCACGAAACCCAGGTTTTGCGCCAGAACTGAGCAAAAGCGGAGATTCTCTGCACGAAACGCCCGTTTTGTGCCAAAACTGAGCAAAAGCGGCGATTCTGAGCACGAAACGTACGTTTTGTGAGAAAGCTGAGCAAAAGCGGCGATTCTGTGCACGAAACGCACGTTTTGCGCCAAAACTGAGCAAAAGCGGCGATTCTGTGCACGAAACGCACGTTTTGCGCCCAAACTGAGCAAAAGCGGCGATTCTGTGCACGAAACGTACGTTTTGTGCGAAAGTTGAGCAAAAGCGGCGATTCTGTGCACGAAACGCCCGTTTTGTGCGAAGAGGAGCAATCCGGTGTGAGAAACGCCCGTTTTCTTCCAAAACTGAGCAAAAGCGGCGATTCTGTGCACGAAACGCTCGTTTTGCGCCAAAACAGAGCAAAAGCGGCGATTCTGTGCACGAAACGCCCGTTTTGTTCCAAAAGGAGGAGTTCGGTTTGTGAAACGCACGTTTTGTGCCAAATCTGAGCAAAAGCATCGATTCTGTGCTCGAAATGCCCGTTTTGTGCCAAAAGGAGGAATTATGTTCGTGAAACTCACGTTTTGTGCCAAAACTCAGCAAAAGCGGCGATTCTGTGCACGAAATGCACGTTTTGCGCCAAAACTGAGCAAAAGCGGCGATTTCGTGCACGAAACGCCCGTTTTGTGCCAAAAGGAGGAATTCGGTTCGTGAAACGCACGTTTTGTGCCAAAACTGAGCAAAAGCGGCGATTCTGTGCGCGAAACGCATGTTTTGTGCCAATAACGAGCAAAAGCGGCGATTCTGTGCACGAAACGCATGTTTTGTGAGAAAGCTGAGCAAAAGCGGCGATTCTGTGCACGAAACGCCCATTTTGTGCCAAAAGGAGGAATTCGGTTCGTGAAACGCACGTTTTGTGCCAAAACTGAGCAAAAGCGGCGATTCTGTGCACGAAACGCCCGTTTTGTGCCAAAAGGAGGAATTCGGTTCGTGAAACGCACGTTTTGTGCCAAAACTGAGCAAAAGCGGCGATTCTGTGCACGAAATCCAGGTTTTGTGCCAAAACTGAGCAAAAGCGGAGATTCCGTGCACGAAACGCCTGTTTTGTTCCAGAAGGAGCAATTCGGGGCGTGAAACCCACGTTTTGCGCCAAAACTGACCAAACGCGGCGATTTTGTGCACGAAACGCACGTTTTGTGACAAAACAGAGCCAAAGCGGAGGTTCTGTGCACGAAACGCCCGTTTTGTGCCAAAAAGAGGAATTCGGTTCGTGAAACGCACGTTTTGTGCCAAAACTGAGCGAAAGCGGCGATTCTGTGCACGAAACGCCCGTTTTGTGCGAAAGCTGAGCAAAAGCGGCGGTTCTGTGCTCGAAACGCACGTTATGTACCAAAACTGAGCAAAAGCGGCGATTCTGTCCACGAAACGCCCGTTTTGTGCCAAAAGGAGCAATTCGGTGTGTGAAACGCACGTTTTGCGCCAAAACTGAGCAAAAGCGGCGATTCCGTGCACGAAACGCCTGTTTTGTTCCAGAAGGAGCAATTCGGGGCGTGAAACCCACGTTTTGCGCCAAAACTGACCAAACGCGGCGATTTTGTGCACGAAACGCACGTTTTGTGACAAAACAGAGCCAAAGCGGAGGTTCTGTGCACGAAACGCCCGTTTTGTGCCAAAAAGAGGAATTCGGTTCGTGAAACGCACGTTTTGTGCCAAAACTGAGCGAAAGCGGCGATTCTGTGCACGAAACGCCCGTTTTGTGCGAAAGCTGAGCAAAAGCGGCGGTTCTGTGCTCGAAACGCACGTTATGTACCAAAACTGAGCAAAAGCGGCGATTCTGTCCACGAAACGCCCGTTTTGTGCCAAAAGGAGCAATTCGGTGTGTGAAACGCACGTTTTGCGCCAAAACTGAGCAAAAGCGGCGATTCTGTGCACGAAACGCCAGTTTTGTGCCAAAACTGTGCAAAAGCGGCGATTCTGTGCACGAAACGCACGTTATGTGCCAGAACTGAGCAAAAGCGGCGATTCTGCGCACGAAACGCACGTTCTGTGCCAAAACTGTGCAAAAGCGGGGATTCTGTGCACGAAACGCACGTTATGTGCCAAAAGGAGGAATTCGGTTCGTGAAACGCACGTTTTGTGCCAAAACTGAGCAAAAGCGGCGATTCTGTGCACGAACTCCAGGTTTTGTGCCAAAACTGAGCAAAAGCGGCGATTCCGTGCACGAAACGCCTGTTTTGTTCCAGAAGGAGCAATTCGGGGCGTGAAACCCACGTTTTGCGCCAAAACTGACCAAACGCGGCGATTTTGTGCACGAAACGCACGTTTTGTGACAAAACAGAGCCAAAGCGGAGGTTCTGTGCACGAAACGCCCGTTTTGTGCCAAAAAGAGGAATTCGGTTCGTGAAACGCACGTTTTGTGCCAAAACTGAGCGAAAGCGGCGATTCTGTGCACGAAACGCCCGTTTTGTGCGAAAGCTGAGCAAAACGGCGATTCTGTGAACGAAACGCACGTTATGTGCCAGAACTGAGCAAAAGCGGCGATTCTGCGCACGAAACGCACGTTCTGTGCCAAAACTGTGCAAAAGCGGGGATTCTGTGCACGAAACGCACGTTATGTGCCAGAACTGAGCAAAAGCGGCGATTCTGTGCACGAAACGCACGTTATGTGCCAGAACTGAGCAAAAGCGGCAATTCTGTGCATGAAGCGTTCGTTTTGTGCCAAAAGGAGCAATTCGCTGCGTGATACGCACGTTTTGTGACAAAACTGAGCGAATCCGTACATTCTGAGCACGAAACGCACTTTTGGTGCCAAAACTGAGCAAAAGCGGCGATTCTATGCACGAAACGCGCGTTTTGCGCCAAAACCGAGCAAAAGCGGCGATTCTGTGCACGAAACCCAGGTTTTGCGCCAAAACTGAGCAAAAGCGGAGATTCTCTGCACGAAACGCCCGTTTTGTGCCAAAACTGAGCAAAAGCGGCGATTCTGAGCACGAAACGTACGTTTTGTGAGAAAGCTGAGCAAAAGCGGCGATTCTGTGCACGAAACCCAGGTTTTGCGCCAAAACTGAGCAAAAGCGGAGATTCTCTGCACGAAACGCCCGTTTTGTGCCAAAACTGAGCAAAAGCGGCGATTCTGTGCACGAAACGCACGTTTTGCGCCAAAACTGAGCAAAAGCGGCGATTCTGTGCACGAAACGCACGTTTTATGCCAAAACTGAGCAAAAGCGGCGATTCTGTGCACGAAACGCACGTTATGTGCCAGAACTGAGCAAAAGCGGCGATTCTGTGCACGAAATCCAGGTTTTGTGCCAAAACTGAGCAAAAGCGGCGATTCCGTGCACGAAACGCCTGTTTTGTTCCAGAAGGAGCAATTCGGGGCGTGAAACCCACGTTTTGCGCCAAAACTGACCAAACGCGGCGATTTTGTGCACGAAACGCACGTTTTGTGACAAAACAGAGCCAAAGCGGAGGTTCTGTGCACGAAACGCCCGTTTTGTGCCAAAAAGAGGAATTCGGTTCGTGAAACGCACGTTTTGTGCCAAAACTGAGCGAAAGCGGCGATTCTGTGCACGAAACGCCCGTTTTGTGCGAAAGCTGAGCAAAAGCGGCGGTTCTGTGCTCGAAACGCACGTTATGTACCAAAACTGAGCAAAAGCGGCGATTCTGTCCACGAAACGCCCGTTTTGTGCCAAAAGGAGCAATTCGGTGTGTGAAACGCACGTTTTGCGCCAAAACTGAGCAAAAGCGGCGATTCTGTGCACGAAACGCCAGTTTTGTGCCAAAACTGTGCAAAAGCGGCGATTCTGTGCACGAAACGCACGTTATGTGCCAGAACTGAGCAAAAGCGGCGATTCTGCGCACGAAACGCACGTTCTGTGCCAAAACTGTGCAAAAGCGGGGATTCTGTGCACGAAACGCACGTTATGTGCCAGAACTGAGCAAAAGCGGCGATTCTGTGCACGAAACGCACGTTATGTGCCAGAACTGAGCAAAAGCGGCAATTCTGTGCATGAAACGCCCATTATGTGCCAAAAGGAGCAATTCTGTGCGTGAAACGTACGTTTTGTGACAAAACTGAGAAAAAGCGGTGATTCTGTGCACGAAACGCACTTTTTGTGCCAAAACTGAGCAAAAGCGGCGATTCTGTGCACGAAACGCCCGTTTTGTGCCAAAAGGAGGAATTCGGTTCGTGAAACGCACGTTTTGTGCCAAAACTGAGCAAAAGCGGCGATTCTGTGCACGAAACCCAGGTTTTGCGCCAGAACTGAGCAAAAGCGGAGATTCTCTGCACGAAACGCCCGTTTTGTGCCAAAACTGAGCAAAAGCGGCGATTCTGAGCACGAAACGTACGTTTTGTGAGAAAGCTGAGCAAAAGCGGCGATTCTGTGCACGAAACGCACGTTTTGCGCCCAAACTGAGCAAAAGCGGCGATACTGTGCACGAAACGTACGTTTTGTGCGAAAGTTGAGCAAAAGCGGCGATTCTGTGCACGAAACGCCCGTTTTGTGCGAAGAGGAGCAATTCGGTGTAAGAAACGCCCGTTTTCTGCCAAAACTGTGCAAAAGCGGCGATTCTGTGCACGAAACGCACGTTATGTGCCAGAACTGAGCAAAAGCGGCGATTCTGTGCACGAAGCGCACTTTTTGTGCCAAAACTGTGCAAAAGCGGCGATTCTGTGCACGAAACGCACGTTGTGTGCCAGAACTGAGCAAAAGCGGCAATTCTGTGCATGAAGCGTTCGTTTTGTGCCAATACTATGAAAAGCGGCGATTCTTTGCACGAAACGCCGGTTTTGTGCCAAAAGGAGGAACTCGGTTCGTGAAACGCACGTTTTGTGCCAAAACTGAGCAAAAGCGGCGATTCTGTGCACGAAACGCTCGTTTTGCGCCAAAACAGAGCAAAAGCGGCGATTCTGTGCACGAAACGCACGTTTTGTGCCAGAAGGAGCAATTCGGGGCGTGAAACCCACGTTTTGTGCCAAAACTGAGCAAAAGAGACGATGCTGTGCACGAAACGCACGTTTTGTGCCAATAATGAACAAAAGCGGCGATTCTGTGCACGAAACGCAGGTTTTGTGCCAAAACTGAGCAAAAGCGGCGATTCTGTGCACGAAACGCACGTTTTGTGCCAAAACTGAGCAAAAGCGGCGATTCTGTGCACGAAACGCACTCTTTGTGCCAAAACTTAGCAAAAGCGGCGATTCTGTGCACGAAACGCACGTTTTGCACCAAAACTGAGCAAAAGCGGCGATTCTGAGCACGAAACGCACGTTTTGTGCCAGAAGGAGCAATTCGGTGCGTGGAACGCCCGTTTTGTGCCAAAACTGTGCATAAGCGGCGATTCAGTGCACGAAACGCCTGTTTTGTTCCAGAAGGAGCAATTCGGGGAGTAAAACCCACGTTTTGCGCCAAAACTGAGCAAAAGCGGGGATTCTGTGCACGAAACGCCCGTTGTGTGCGAAGAGGAGCAATTTGGTGCGTGAAACGCACGTTTTGTGACAAAACTGAGCAAAACCCGCGATTCTGTGCACGAAACGCACGTTTTGCGCCAAAACTGAGCAAAAGCGGCGATTCTGTGCACGAAACGCACGTTTTATGCCAAAACTGAGCAAAAGCGGCGATTCTGTGCACGAAACGCAGGGTTTCTGCCAAAACTGAGCAAAAGCGGCGATTCGGTGCACGAAGCGCCCGTTTTGTGCCAATAACGAGCAAAAGCGGCGATTCTGAGCACGAAACGCACGTTTTGTGCCAGAAGGATCAATTCGGTGCGTGAAACGCCCGTTTTGTGCCAAAACTGTTCAAAAGCGGCGATTCTGTGCACGAAACGCACGTTATGTGCCAGAACTGAGCAAAAGCGGCCATTCTGTGCACGAAACGCACGTTTTGTGCCAGAAGTAGCAATTCGGGGCTCGAAACCCGCGTTTTGTGCCAAAGGTGAGCAAAAGCGGCGATTCTGAGCACGAAACGCACGTTTTGTGCCAGAAGGAGCAATTCGGTGCGTGGAACGCCCGTTTTGTGCCAAAACTGTGCATAAGCGGCGATTCAGTGCACCAAACGCCTGTTTTGTTCCAGAAGGAGCAATTCGGGGCGTGAAACCCACGTTTTGCGCCAATACTGAGCAAAAGCGGGGACTCTGTGCACGAAACGCCCGTAGTGTGCGAAGAGGATCAATTTGGTGCGTGAAACGCACGTTTTGTGACAAAACTGAGCAAAACCGGCGATTCTGTGCACGAAACGCACGTTTTGTGCCAAAACTGAGCAAAAGCGGCGATTCTGTGCACGAAACGCACTTTTTGTGCCAAAACTGAGCAAAAGCGGCGATTCTGTGCCCGAAACGCCCGTTTTGTGCGAAAAGGAGCAATTCTGTGCGTGACACGCACGTTTTGTGACAAAACTGTGCAAAAGCGGCGATTCTATGCACGAAACGCACGTTTTGCGCCAAAACTGAGCAAAAGCGGCGATTCTGTGCACGAAACGCACGTTTTATGCCAAAACTGAGCAGGACCGGCGATTCTGTGCACGAAACGCAGGGTTTCTGCCAAAACTGAGCAAAAGCGGCGATTCGGTACACGAAACGCACGTTTTGTGCCAAAACTGAGCAAAACCGGCGATTCTGTGCACGAAACGCAGGTTTTGTGCCAAAACTGAGCAAAAGCGGCGATTCTGTGCACGAAACGCCCGTTTTGTGCCAATAACGAGCAAAAGCGGCGATTCTGAGCACGAAACGCACGTTTTGTGCCAGAAGGATCAATTCGGTGCGTGAAACGCCCGTTTTGTGCCAAAACTGTGCAAAAGCGGCGATTCTGTGCACGTAACGCACGTTATGTGCCAGAACTGAGCAAAAGCGGCGACTCTGTGCACGAAACCCACGTTTTGTGCCAAAAGTAAGCAAAAGCGGCGATTCTGAGCACGAAACGCACGTTTTGTGCCAGAAGGAGCAATTCGGTGCGTGGAACGCCCGTTTTGTGCCAAAACTGTGCATAAGCGGCGATTCAGTGCACCAAACGCCTGTTTTGTTCCAGAAGGAGCAATTCGGGGCGTGAAACCCACGTTTTGCGCCAATACTGAGCAAAAGCGGGGATTCTGTGCACGAAACGCCCGTAGTGTGCGAAGAGGATCAATTTGGTGCGTGAAACGCACGTTTTGTGACAAAATTGAGCAAAACCGGCGATTCTGTGCACGAAACGCACGTTTTGTGCCAAAACTGAGCAGAAGCGGCGATTCTGTGCACGAAACGCACTTTTTGTGCCAAAACTGAGCAAAAGCGGCGATTCTGTGCCCGAAACGCCCGTTTTGTGCGAAAAGGAGCAATTCTGTGCGTGACACGCACGTTTTGTGACAAAACTGTGCAAAAGCGGCGATTCTATGCACGAAACGCACGTTTTGCGCCAAAACTGAGCAAAAGCGGCGATTCTGTGCACGAAACGCACGTTTTATGCCAAAACTGAGCAGGAGCGGCGATTCTGTGCACGAAACGCAGGGTTTCTGCCAAAACTGAGCAAAAGCGGCGATTCGGTGCACGAAACGCACGTTTTGTGCCAAAACTGAGCAAAACCGGCGATTCTGTGCACGAAACGCAGGTTTTGTGCCAAAACTGAGCAAAAGCGGCGATTCTGTGCACCAAACGCCCGTTTTGTGCCAATAACGAGCAAAAGCGGCGATTCTGAGCACGAAACGCACGTTTTGTGCCAGAAGGATCAATTCGGTGCGTGAAACGCCCGTTTTGTGCCAAAACTGTGCAAAAGCGGCGATTCTGTGCACGTAACGCACGTTATGTGCCAGAACTGAGCAAAAGCGGCGACTCTGTGCACGAAACGCACGTTTTGTGCCAGAAGTAGCAATTCGGGGCTCGAAACCCACGTTTTGTGCCAAAAGTAAGCAAAAGCGGCGATTCTGAGCACGAAACGCACGTTTTGTGCCAGAAGGAGCAATTCGGTGCGTGGAACGCCCGTTTTGTGCCAAAACTGTGCATAAGCGGCGATTCAGTGCACCAAACGCCTGTTTTGTTCCAGAAGGAGCAATTCGGGGCGTGAAACCCACGTTTTGCGCCAATACTGAGCAAAAGCGGGGATTCTGTGCACGAAACGCCCGTAGTGTGCGAAGAGGATCAATTTGGTGCGTGAAACGCACGTTTTGTGACAAAACTGAGCAAAACCGGCGATTCTGTGCACGAAACGCACGTTTTGTGCCAAAACTGAGCAAAAGCGGCGATTCTGTGCACGAAACGCACTTTTTGTGCCAAAACTGAGCAAAAGCGGCGATTCTGTGCCCGAAACGCCCGTTTTGTGCGAAAAGGAGCAATTCGGTGCGTGACACGCACGTTTTGTGACAAAACTGTGCAAAAGCGGCGATTCTATGCACGAAACGCACGTTTTGCGCCAAAACTGAGCAAAAGCGGCGATTCTGTGCACGAAACGCACGTTTTATGCCAAAACTGAGCAGGAGCGGCGATTCTGTGCACGAAACGCAGGGTTTCTGCCAAAACTGAGCAAAAGCGGCGATTCGGTGCACAAAACGCACGTTTTGTGCCAAAACTGAGCAAAACCGGCGATTCTGTGCACGAAACGCAGGTTTTGTGCCAAAACTGAGCAAAAGCGGCGATTCTGTGCACGAAACGCCCGTTTTGTGCCAATAACGAGCAAAAGCGGCGATTCTGAGCACGAAACGCACGTTTTGTGCCAGAAGGATCAATTCGGTGCGTGAAACGCCCGTTTTGTGCCAAAACTGTGCAAAAGCGGCGATTCTGTGCACGTAACGCACGTTATGTGCCAGAACTGAGCAAAAGCGGCGACTCTGTGCACGAAACGCACGTTTTGTGCCAGAAGTAGCAATTCGGGGCTCGAAACCCACGTTTTGTGCCAAAAGTAAGCAAAAGCGGCGATTCTGAGCACGAAACGCACGTTTTGTGCCAGAAGGAGCAATTCGGTGCGTGGAACGCCCGTTTTGTGCCAAAACTGTGCATAAGCGGCGATTCAGTGCACCAAACGCCTGTTTTGTTCCAGAAGGAGCAATTCGGGGCGTGAAACCCACGTTTTGCGCCAATACTGAGCAAAAGCGGGGATTCTGTGCACGAAACGCCCGTAGTGTGCGAAGAGGATCAATTTGGTGCGTGAAACGCACGTTTTGTGACAAAACTGAGCAAAACCGGCGATTCTGTGCACGAAACGCACGTTTTGTGCCAAAACTGAGCAAAAGCGGCGATTCTGTGCACGAAACGCACTTTTTGTGCCAAAACTGAGCAAAAGCGGCGATTCTGTGCCCGAAACGCCCGTTTTGTGCGAAAAGGAGCAATTCGGTGCGTGACACGCACGTTTTGTGACAAAACTGTGCAAAAGCGGCGATTCTATGCACGAAACGCACGTTTTGCGCCAAAACTGAGCAAAAGCGGCGATTCTGTGCACGAAACGCACGTTTTATGCCAAAACTGAGCAGGAGCGGCGATTCTGTGCACGAAACGCAGGGTTTCTGCCAAAACTGAGCAAAAGCGGCGATTCGGTGCACAAAACGCACGTTTTGTGCCAAAACTGAGCAAAACCGGCGATTCTGTGCACGAAACGCAGGTTTTGTGCCAAAACTGAGCAAAAGCGGCGATTCTGTGCACGAAACGCCCGTTTTGTGCCAATAACGAGCAAAAGCGGCGATTCTGAGCACGAAACGCACGTTTTGTGCCAGAAGGATCAATTCGGTGCGTGAAACGCCCGTTTTGTGCCAAAACTGTGCAAAAGCGGCGATTCTGTGCACGTAACGCACGTTATGTGCCAGAACTGAGCAAAAGCGGCGACTCTGTGCACGAAACGCACGTTTTGTGCCAGAAGTAGCAATTCGGGGCTCGAAACCCACGTTTTGTGCCAAAAGTAAGCAAAAGCGGCGATTCTGAGCACGAAACGCACGTTTTGTGCCAGAAGGAGCAATTCGGTTCGTGGAACGCCCGTTTTGTGCCAAAACTGTGCATAAGCGGCGATTCAGTGCACCAAACGCCTGTTTTGATCCAGAAGGAGCAATTCGGGGCGTGAAACCCACGTTTTGCGCCAATACTGAGCAAAAGCGGGGATTCTGTGCACGAAACGCCCGTAGTGTGCGAAGAGGATCAATTTGGTGCGTGAAAGGCACGTTTTGTGACAAAACTGAGCAAAACCGGCGATTCTGTGCACGAAACGCACGTTTTGTGCCAAAACTGAGCAAAAGCGGCGATTCTGTGCACGAAACGCACTTCTTGTGCCAAACCTGAGCAAAAGCGGCGATTCTGTGCCCGAAACGCCCGTTTTGTGCGAAAAGGAGCAATTCGGTGCGTGACACGCACGTTTTGTGACAAAACTGTGCAAAAGCGGCGATTCTATGCACGAAACGCACGTTTTGCGCCAAAACTGAGCAAAAGCGGCGATTCTGTGCACGAAACGCACGTTTTATGCCAAAACTGAGCAGGAGCGGCGATTCTGTGCACGAAACGCAGGGTTTCTGCCAAAACTGAGCAAAAGCGGCGATTCGGTGCACGAAACGCACGTTTTGTGCCAAAACTGAGCAAAACCGGCGATTCTGTGCACGTAACGCACGTTATGTGCCAGAACTGAGCAAAAGCGGCGACTCTGTGCACGAAACGCACGTTTTGTGCCAGAAGTAGCAATTCGGGGCTCGAAACCCACGTTTTGTGCCAAAACTGAGCAAAAGCGGCGATTCTGTGCACGAAACGCACTTCTTGTGCCAAACCTGAGCAAAAGCGGCGATTCTGTGCCCGAAACGCCCGTTTTGTGCGAAAAGGAGCAATTCGGTGCGTGACACGCACGTTTTGTGACAAAACTGTGCAAAAGCGGCGATTCTATGCACGAAACGCACGTTTTGCGCCAAAACTGAGCAAAAGCGGCGATTCTGTGCACGAAACGCACGTTTTATGCCAAAACTGAGCAGGAGCGGCGATTCTGTGCACGAAACGCAGGGTTTCTGCCAAAACTGAGCAAAAGCGGCGATTCGGTGCACGAAACGCACGTTTTGTGCCAAAACTGAGCAAAACCGGCGATTCTGTGCACGTAACGCACGTTATGTGCCAGAACTGAGCAAAAGCGGCGACTCTGTGCACGAAACGCACGTTTTGTGCCAGAAGTAGCAATTCGGGGCTCGAAACCCACGTTTTGTGCCAAAAGTAAGCAAAAGCGGCGATTCTGAGCACGAAACGCACGTTTTGTGCCAGAAGGAGCAATTCGGTGCGTGGAACGCCCGTTTTGTGCCAAAACTGTGCATAAGCGGCGATTCAGTGCACCAAACGCCTGTTTTGTTCCAGAAGGAGCAATTCGGGGCGTGAAACCCACGTTTTGCGCCAATACTGAGCAAAAGCGGGGATTCTGTGCACGAAACGCCCGTAGTGTGCGAAGAGGATCAATTTGGTGCGTGAAACGCACGTTTTGTGACAAAACTGAGCAAAACCGGCGATTCTGTGCACGAAACGCACGTTTTGTGCCAAAACTGAGCAAAAGCGGCGATTCTGTGCACGAAACGCACTTTTTGTGCCAAAACTGAGCAAAAGCGGCGATTCTGTGCCCGAAACGCCCGTTTTGTGCGAAAAGGAGCAATTCGGTGCGTGACACGCACGTTTTGTGACAAAACTGTGCAAAAGCGGCGATCCTATGCACGAAACGCACGTTTTGCGCCAAAACTGAGCAAAAGCGGCGATTCTGTGCACGAAACGCACGTTTTATGCCAAAACTGAGCAGGAGCGGCGATTCTGTGCACGAAACGCAGGGTTTCTGCCAAAACTGAGCAAAAGCGGCGATTCGGTGCACAAAACGCACGTTTTGTGCCAAAACTGAGCAAAACCGGCGATTCTGTGCACGAAACGCAGGTTTTGTGCCAAAACTGAGCAAAAGCGGCGATTCTGTGCACGAAACGCCCGTTTTGTGCCAATAACGAGCAAAAGCGGCGATTCTGAGCACGAAACGCACGTTTTGTGCCAGAAGGATCAATTCGGTGCGTGAAACGCCCGTTTTGTGCCAAAACTGTGCAAAAGCGGCGATTCTGTGCACGTAACGCACGTTATGTGCCAGAACTGAGCAAAAGCGGCGATTCTGTGCACGAAACGCACTTTTTGTGCCAAAACTGAGCAAAAGCGGCGATTCTGTGCCCGAAACGCCCGTTTTGTGCGAAAAGGAGCAATTCGGTGCGTGACACGCACGTTTTGTGACAAAACTGTGCAAAAGCGGCGATTCTATGCACGAAACGCACGTTTTGCGCCAAAACTGAGCAAAAGCGGCGATTCTGTGCACGAAACGCACGTTTTATGCCAAAACTGAGCAGGAGCGGCGATTCTGTGCACGAAACGCAGGGTTTCTGCCAAAACTGAGCAAAAGCGGCGATTCGGTGCACAAAACGCACGTTTTGTGCCAAAACTGAGCAAAACCGGCGATTCTGTGCACGAAACGCAGGTTTTGTGCCAAAACTGAGCAAAAGCGGCGATTCTGTGCACGAAACGCCCGTTTTGTGCCAATAACGAGCAAAAGCGGCGATTCTGAGCACGAAACGCACGTTTTGTGCCAGAAGGATCAATTCGGTGCGTGAAACGCCCGTTTTGTGCCAAAACTGTGCAAAAGCGGCGATTCTGTGCACGTAACGCACGTTATGTGCCAGAACTGAGCAAAAGCGGCGACTCTGTGCACGAAACGCACGTTTTGTGCCAGAAGTAGCAATTCGGGGCTCGAAACCCACGTTTTGTGCCAAAAGTAAGCAAAAGCGGCGATTCTGAGCACGAAACGCACGTTTTGTGCCAGAAGGAGCAATTCGGTGCGTGGAACGCCCGTTTTGTGCCAAAACTGAGCAAAAGCGGCGATTCTGTGCACGAAACGCACTTTTTGTGCCAAAACTGAGCAAAAGCGGCGATTCTGTGCCCGAAACGCCGGTTTTGTGCGAAAAGGAGCAATTCGGTGCGTGACACGCACGTTTTGTGACAAAACTGTGCAAAAGCGGCGATTCTATGCACGAAACGCACGTTTTGCGCCAAAACTGAGCAAAAGCGGCGATTCTGTGCACGAAACGCACGTTTTATGCCAAAACTGAGCAGGAGCGGCGATTCTGTGCACGAAACGCAGGGTTTCTGCCAAAACAGAGCAAAAGCGGCGATTCGGTGCACGAAACGCACGTTTTGTGCCAAAACTGAGCAAAACCGGCGATTCTGTGCACGAAACGCAGGTTTTGTGCCAAAACTGAGCAAAAGCGGCGATTCTGTGCACGAAACGCGCGTTTTGTGCCAATAACGAGCAAAAGCGGCGATTCTGAGCACGAAACGCACGTTTTGTGCCAGAAGGATCAATTCGGTGCGTGAAACGCCCGTTTTGTGCCAAAACTGTGCAAAAGCGGCGATTCTGTGCACGTAACGCACGTTATGTGCCAGAACTGAGCAAAAGCGGCGACTCTGTGCACGAAACGCACGTTTTGTGCCAGAAGTAGCAATTCGGGGCTCGAAACCCACGTTTTGTGCCAAAAGTAAGCAAAAGCGGCGATTCTGAGCACGAAACGCACGTTTTGTGCCAGAAGGAGCAATTCGGTTCGTGGAACGCCCGTTTTGTGCCAAAACTGTGCATAAGCGGCGATTCAGTGCACCAAACGCCTGTTTTGTTCCAGAAGGAGCAATTCGGGGCGTGAAACCCACGTTTTGCGCCAATACTGAGCAAAAGCGGGGATTCTGTGCACGAAACGCCCGTAGTGTGCGAAGAGGATCAATTTGGTGCGTGAAAGGCACGTTTTGTGACAAAACTGAGCAAAACCGGCGATTCTGTGCACGAAACGCACGTTTTGTGCCAAAACTGAGCAAAAGCGGCGATTCTGTGCACGAAACGCACTTTTTGTGCCAAACCTGAGCAAAAGCGGCGATTCTGTGCCCGAAACGCCCGTTTTGTGCGAAAAGGAGCAATTCGGTGCGTGACACGCACGTTTTGTGACAAAACTGTGCAAAAGCGGCGATTCTATGCACGAAACGCACGTTTTGCGCCAAAACTGAGCAAAAGCGGCGATTCTGTGCACGAAACGCACGTTTTATGCCAAAACTGAGCAGGAGCGGCGATTCTGTGCACGAAACGCAGGGTTTCTGCCAAAACTGAGCAAAAGCGGCGATTCGGTGCACGAAACGCACGTTTTGTGCCAAAACTGAGCAAAACCGGCGATTCTGTGCACGAAACGCAGGTTTTGTGCCAAAACTGAGCAAAAGCGGCGATTCTGTGCGCGAAACGCCCGTTTTGTGCCAATAACGAGCAAAAGCGGCGATTCTGAGCACGAAACGCACGTTTTGTGCCAGAAGGATCAATTCGGTGCGTGAAACGCCCGTTTTGTGCCAAAACTGTGCAAAAGCGGCGATTCTGTGCACGTAACGCACGTTATGTGCCAGAACTGAGCAAAAGCGGCGACTCTGTGCACGAAACGCACGTTTTGTGCCAGAAGTAGCAATTCGGGGCTCGAAACCCACGTTTTGTGCCAAAACTGAGCAAAAGCGGCGATTCTGAGCACGAAACGCACGTTTTGTGCCAAAACTGAGCAAAAGCGGCGGTTCTGTGCTTGAAACGCACGTTATGTTCCAAAACTGAGCAAAAGCGGCGATTCTGTGCACGAAACGCCCGTTTTGTGCCAAAAGGAGCAATTCGGTGTGTGAAACGCACGTTTTGTGCCAAAACTGAGCAAAAGCGGCGATTCTGTGCACGAAACGCCCGTTTTGTGCCAAAAGGAGCAATTCGGTTTGTGAAACGCACGTTTTGTGGCAAAACTGAGCAAAAGCGGCGATTCTGTGCACGAAACGCACGTTATGTGCTAGATCTGAGCAAAAGCGGCGATTCTGTGCACGAAACGCCCGTTTTGTGCCAAAAGGAGCAATTTGGTGCGTGAAACGCCCGTTTTGTGCCAAAACTGAGCAAAAGCGGCGATTCTGTGCACGAAACGCACTTATTGTGCCAAAACTGAGCAAAAGCGGCGATTCTTTGCACGAAACGCCCGTTTTGTGCCAAAAGGAGGAATTCGGTTCGTGAAACGCACGTTTTGTGCCAAAACTGAGCAAAAGCGGCGATTCTGTGCACGAAATCCAGGTTTTGTGCCAAAACTGAGCGAAAGCGGCGATTCCGTGCACGAAACGCCTGTTTTGTTTCAGAAGGAGCAATTCGGGGCGTGAAACCCACGTTTTGCGCCAAAACTGACCAAAAGCGGCGATTTTGTGCACGAAACGCACGTTTTGTGCCAAAACTGAGCAAAAGCGGCGATTCTGTGCACGAAACGCACTCTTTGTGCCAAAACTGAGCAAAAGCGGCGGTTCTGTGCTCGAAACGCACGTTATGTTCCAAAACTGAGCAAAAGCGGCGATTCAGTGCACGAAACGCCTGTTTTGTTCCAGAAGGAGCAATTCGGGGCGTGAAACCCACGTTTTGCGCCAAAACTGACCAAAAGCGGCGATTTTGTGCACGAAACGCACGTTTTGTGACAAAACTGAGCAAAAGCGGAGGTTCTGTGCACGAAACGCCCGTTTTGTGCCAAAAAGAGGAATTCGGTTCGTGAAACGCACGGTTTGTGCCAAAACTGAGCAAAAGCGGCGATTCTGTGCACGAAACGCCCGTTTTGTGCGAAAAGGAGCAATTCGGAGCGTGACACTCACGTTTTGTCACAAAACTGAGCAAAACCGGCAATTCTGTGCACGAAACGCCCGTTTTGTGCCAAAACTGTGCAAAAGCGGCGATTCTGTGCACGAAACGCTCGTTATGTGCCAGAACTGAGCAAAAGCGGCGATTCTGTGCACGATACGCACGTTATGTGCCAGAACTGAGCAAAAGCGGCAATTCTGTGCATGAAGCGTTCGTTTTGCGCCAAAAGGAGCAATTCGGTGCGTGATACGCACGTTTTGTGACAAAACTGAGCGAATCCGTACATTCTGAGCACGAAACGCACGTTTTGTGCGAAAGCTGAGCAAAAGCGGCGATTCTGTGCACGAAACGCCCGTTATGTGCCAAAAGGAGCAATTCTGTGCGTGAAACGGACGTTTTGTGACAAAACTGAGCAAAACCGGCGATTCTGTGCACGAAACGCACGTTTTGTGACAAATCTGAGCAAAAGCGGCGATTCTGTGCACGAAACGCCCGTTTTGTGCCAAAAGGAGCAATTCGGTGTGTGAAACGCACGTTTTGCGGTAAAACTGAGCAAAAGCGGCGATTCTATGCACGAAACGCACGTTTTGCGCCAAAACCGAGCAAAAGCGGCGATTCTGTGCACGAAACGCCCGTTTTGTGCCAAAAGGAGCAACTCGGTGCGTGAGACGTACGGTTTGTGACAAAACTGAGCAAAACCGGCGATTCTGAGCACGAAACGCACGTTTTGTGCCAAAACTGAGCAAAAGCGGCGATTCTGTGCACGAAACGCCCGTTTTGTGCCAAAAGGAGGAATTCGGTTCGTGAAACGAACGTTTTGTGCCAAAACTGAGCAAAAGCGGCGATTCTGTGCACGAAACGCACTCTTTGTGCCAAAACTGAGCAAAAGCGGCGGTTCTGTGCTCGAAACGACGTTATGTTCCAAAACTGAGCAAAAGCGGCGATTCAGTGCACGAAACGCCTGTTTTGTTCCAGAAGGAGCAATTCGAGGCGTGAAACCCACGTTTTGCGCCAAAACTGACCAAAAGCGGCGATTTTGTGGACGAAACGCACGTTTTGTGACCAAACTGAGCAAAAGCGGTGGTTCTGTGCACGAATCGCCCGTTTTGTGCCAAAAAGAGGAATTCGTTTCGTGAAACGCACGTTTTGTGCCATAACTGAGCGAAAGCGGCGATTCTGTGCACGAAACGCCCGTTTTGTGCGAAAGCTGAGCAAAAGCGGCGGTTCTGTGCTCGAAACGCACGTTATGTACCAAAACTGAGCAAAAGCGGCGATTCTGTCCACGAAACGCCCGTTTTGTGCCAAAAGGAGCAATTCGGTGTGTGAAACGCACGTTTTGCGCCAAAACTGAGCAAAAGCGGCGATTCTGTGCACGAAACGCACGTTTTGTTCCAGAAGGAGCAATTCGGTGCGTGAAACGCACGTTTTGTGACAAATCTGAGCAAAAGCGGCGATTCTGTGCACGAAACGCACGTTATGTGCCAGAACTGAGCAAAAGCGGCGATTCTGTGCACGAAACGCACGTTTTGTGCCAGAAGTAGCAATTCGGGGCTCGAAACCCACGTTTTGTGCCAAAAGTGAGCAAAAGCGGCGATTCTGAGCACGAAACGCACGTTTTGTGCCAGAAGGAGCAATTCGGTGCGTGGAACGCCCGTTTTGTGCCAAAACTGAGCAAAAGCGGCGATTCTGTGCACGAAACGCACTTATTCTGCCAAAACTGAGCAAAAGCGGCGATTCTGTTCACGAAACGGCCGTTTTGTGCCAAAAGGAGGAATTATGTTCGTGAAACGCACCTTTTGTGACAAATCTGAGCAAAACCGGCGATTCTGTGCACGAAACGCACGTTTTGTGCCAAAAGGAGGAATTATATTCGTGAAACGCACCTTTTGTGACAAATCTGAGCAAAACCGGCGATTCTGAGCACGAAACGCACGTTTTGTGCCAAAACTGAGCAAAAGCGGCGATTCTGTGCACGAAACGCATGTTTTGTGCCAATAACGAGCAAAAGCGGCGATTCTGAGCACGAAACGCACGTTTTGTGCCAAAACTGAGCAAAAGCGGCGGTTCTGTGCTTGAAACGCACGTTATGTTCCAAAACTGAGCAAAAGCGGCGATTCTGTGCACGAAACGCACGTTTTGTGCGAAAAGGAGCAATTCGGTGCGTGACACGCACGTTTTGTGACAAAACTGTGCAAAAGCGGCGATTCTGTGCACGAAACGCACGTTTTGCGCCAAAACTGAGCAAAAGCGGCGATTCTGTGCACGAAACGCACGTTTTATGCCAAAACTGAGCAAAAGCGGCGATTCTGTGCACGAAACGCCCGTTTTGTGAAAAAACTGCGCAAAAGCGGCGATTCTGTGCACGAAACGCATGTTTTGTGCCAATAACGAGCAAATGCGGCGATTCTGTGCACGAAACGCAGGGTTTCTGCCAAAACTGAGCAAAAGCGGCGATTCGGTGCACGAAACGCACGTTTTGTGCCAAAACTGAGCAAATCCGGCGATTCTGTGCACGAAACGCAGGTTTTGTGCCAAAACTGAGCAAAAGCGGCGATTCTGTGCACGAAACGCGCGTTTTGTGCCAATAACGAGCAAAAGCGGCGATTCTGAGCACGAAACGCACGTTTTGTGCCAGAAGGATCAATTCGGTGCGTGAAACGCCCGTTTTGTGCCAAAACTGAGCAAAAGCGGCGATTCTGTGCACGAAACGCCCGTTTTGTGCCAAAAGGAGCAATTCGGTTTGTGAAACGCACGTTTTGTGGCAAAACTGAGCAAAAGCGGCGATTCTGTGCACGAAACGCACGTTATGTGCTAGATCTGAGCAAAAGCGGCGATTCTGTGCACGAAACGCCCGTTTTGTGCCAAAAGGAGCAATTTGGTGCGTGAAACGCCCGTTTTGTGCCAAAACTGAGCAAAAGCGGCGATTCTGTGCACGAAACGCACTTATTGTGCCAAAACTGAGCAAAAGCGGCGATTCTTTGCACGAAACGCCCGTTTTGTGCCAAAAGGAGGAATTCGGTTCGTGAAACGCACGTTTTGTGCCAAAACTGAGCAAAAGCGGCGATTCTGTGCACGAAATCCAGGTTTTGTGCCAAAACTGAGCGAAAGCGGCGATTCCGTGCACGAAACGCCTGTTTTGTTTCAGAAGGAGCAATTCGGGGCGTGAAACCCACGTTTTGCGCCAAAACTGACCAAGAGCGGCGATTTTGTGCACGAAACGCACGTTTTGTGCCAAAACTGAGCAAAAGCGGCGATTCTGTGCACGAAACGCACTCTTTGTGCCAAAACTGAGCAAAAGCGGCGGTTCTGTGCTCGAAACGCACGTTATGTTCCAAAACTGAGCAAAAGCGGCGATTCAGTGCACGAAACGCCTGTTTTGTTCCAGAAGGAGCAATTCGGGGCGTGAAACCCACGTTTTGCGCCAAAACTGACCAAAAGCGGCGATTTTGTGCACGAAACGCACGTTTTGTGACAAAACTGAGCAAAAGCGGAGGTTCTGTGCACGAAACGCCCGTTTTGTGCCAAAAAGAGGAATTCGGTTCGTGAAACGCACGTTTTGTGCCAAAACTGGGCGAAAGCGGCGATTCTGTGCACGAAACGCCCGTTTTGTGCGAAAGCTGAGCAAAAGCGGCGGTTCTGTGCTCGAAACGCACGTTATGTACCAAAACTGAGCAAAAGCGGCGATTCTGTCCACGAAACGCCCGTTTTGTGCCAAAAGGAGCAATTCGGTGTGTGAAACGCACGTTTTGCGCCAAAACTGAGCAAAAGCGGCGATTCTGTGCACGAAACGCCAGTTTTGTGCCAAAACTGTGCAAGAGCGGCGATTCCGTGCACGAAACGCACGTTATGTGCCAGAACTGAGCAAAAGCGGCGATTCTGTGCACGAAACGCACGTTTTGTTCCAGAAGGAGCAATTCGGTGCGTGAAACGCACGTTTTGTGACAAATCTGATCAAAAGCGGCGATTCTGTGCACGAAACGCACGTTTTGTGCGAAAAGGAGGAATTATGTTCGTGAAACGCACGGTTTGTGCCAAAACTGAGCAAAAGCGGCGATTCTGTGCACGAAACGCCCGTTTTGTGCGAAAAGGAGCAATTCGGAGCGTGACACTCACGTTTTGTCACAAAACTGAGCAAAACCGGCAATTCTGTGCACGAAACGCCCGTTTTGTGCCAAAACTGTGCAAAAGCGGCGATTCTGTGCACGAAACGCTCGTTATGTGCCAGAACTGAGCAAAAGCGGCGATTCTGTGCACGATACGCACGTTATGTGCCAGAACTGAGCAAAAGCGGCAATTCTGTGCATGAAGCGTTCGTTTTGCGCCAAAAGGAGCAATTCGGTGCGTGATACGCACGTTTTGTGACAAAACTGAGCGAATCCGTACATTCTGAGCACGAAACGCACGTTTTGTGCGAAAGCTGAGCAAAAGCGGCGATTCTGTGCACGAAACGCCCGTTATGTGCCAAAAGGAGCAATTCTGTGCGTGAAACGTACGTTTTGTGACAAAACTGAGCAAAACCGGCGATTCTGTGCACGAAACGCACGTTTTGTGACAAATCTGAGCAAAAGCGGCGATTCTGTGCACGAAACGCCCGTTTTGTGCCAAAAGGAGGAATTCGGTTCGTGAAACGAACGTTTTGTGCCAAAACTGAGCAAAAGCGGCGATTCTGTGCACGAAACGCACTCTTTGTGCCAAAACTGAGCAAAAGCGGCGGTTCTGTGCTCGAAACGACGTTATGTTCCAAAACTGAGCAAAAGCGGCGATTCAGTGCACGAAACGCCTGTTTTGTTCCAGAAGGAGCAATTCGAGGCGTGAAACCCACGTTTTGCGCCAAAACTGACCAAAAGCGGCGATTTTGTGGACGAAACGCACGTTTTGTGACCAAACTGAGCAAAAGCGGAGGTTCTGTGCACGAAACGCCCGTTTTGTGCCAAAAAGAGGAATTCGTTTCGTGAAACGCACGTTTTGTGCCATAACTGAGCGAAAGCGGCGATTCTGTGCACGAAACGCCCGTTTTGTGCGAAAGCTGAGCAAAAGCGGCGGTTCTGTGCTCGAAACGCACGTTATGTACCAAAACTGAGCAAAAGCGGCGATTCTGTCCACGAAACGCCCGTTTTGTGCCAAAAGGAGCAATTCGGTGTGTGAAACGCACGTTTTGCGCCAAAACTGAGCAAAAGCGGTGATTCTGTGCACGAAACGCACGTTTTGTTCCAGAAGGAGCAATTCGGTGCGTGAAACGCACGTTTTGTGACAAATCTGAGCAAAAGCGGCGATTCTGTGCACGAAACGCACGTTATGTGCCAGAACTGAGCAAAAGCGGCGATTCTGTGCACGAAACGCACGTTTTGTGCCAGAAGCAGCAATTCGGGGCTCGAAACCCACGTTTTGTGCCAAAAGTGAGCAAAAGCGGCGATTCTGAGCACGAAACGCACGTTTTGTGCCAGAAGGAGCAATTCGGTGCGTGGAACGCCGTTTTGTGCCAAAACTGAGCAAAAGCGGCGATTCTGTGCACGAAACGCACTTATTCTGCCAAAACTGAGCAAAAGCGGCGATTCTGTTCACGAAACGCCCGTTTTGTGCCAAAAGGAGGAATTATGTTCGTGAAACGCACCTTTTGTGACAAATCTGAGCAAAACCGGCGATTCTGTGCACGAAACGCACGTTTTGTGCCAAAAGGAGGAATTATATTCGTGAAACGCACCTTTTGTGACAAATCTGAGCAAAACCGGCGATTCTGAGCACGAAACGCACGTTTTGTGCCAAAACTGAGCAAAAGCGGCGATTCTGTGCACGAAACGCCCGTTTTGTGCCAAAAGGAGGAATTCGGTTCGTGAAACGAACGTTTTGTGCCAAAACTGAGCAAAAGCGGCGATTCTGTGCACGAAACGCACTCTTTGTGCCAAAACTGAGCAAAAGCGGCGGTTCTGTGCTCGAAACGACGTTATGTTCCAAAACTGAGCAAAAGCGGCGATTCAGTGCACGAAACGCCTGTTTTGTTCCAGAAGGAGCAATTCGAGGCGTGAAACCCACGTTTTGCGCCAAAACTGACCAGAAGCGGCGATTTTGTGGACGAAACGCACGTTTTGTGACCAAACTGAGCAAAAGCGGAGGTTCTGTGCACGAAACGCCCGTTTTGTGCCAAAAAGAGGAATTCGTTTCGTGAAACGCACGTTTTGTGCCATAACTGAGCGAAAGCGGCGATTCTGTGCACGAAACGCCCGTTTTGTGCGAAAGCTGAGCAAAAGCGGCGGTTCTGTGCTCGAACGCACGTTATGTACCAAAACTGAGCAAAAGCGGCGATTCTGTCCACGAAACGCCCGTTTTGTGCCAAAAGGAGCAATTCGGTGTGTGAAACGCACGTTTTGCGCCAAAACTGAGCAAAAGCGGCGATTCTGTGCACGAAACGCACGTTTTGTTCCAGAAGGAGCAATTCGGTGCGTGAAACGCACGTTTTGTGACAAATCTGAGCAAAAGCGGCGATTCTGTGCACGAAACGCACGTTATGTGCCAGAACTGAGCAAAAGCGGCGATTCTGTGCACGAAACGCACGTTTTGTGCCAGAAGTAGCAATTCGGGGCTCGAAACCCACGTTTTGTGCCAAAAGTGAGCAAAAGCGGCGATTCTGAGCACGAAACGCACGTTTTGTGCCAGAAGGAGCAATTCGGTGCGTGGAACGCCCGTTTTGTGCCAAAACTGAGCAAAAGCGGCGATTCTGTGCACGAAACGCACTTATTCTGCCAAAACTGAGCAAAAGCGGCGATTCTGTTCACGAAACGCCCGTTTTGTGCCAAAAGGAGGAATTATGTTCGTGAAACGCACCTTTTGTGACAAATCTGAGCAAAACCGGCGATTCTGTGCACGAAACGCACGTTTTGTGCCAAAAGGAGGAATTATATTCGTGAAACGCACCTTTTGTGACAAATCTGAGCAAAACCGGCGATTCTGAGCACGAAACGCACGTTTTGTGCCAAAACTGAGCAAAAGCGGCGATTCTGTGCACGAAACGCATGTTTTGTGCCAATAACGAGCAAAAGCGGCGATTCTGAGCACGAAACGCACGTTTTGTGCCAAAACTGAGCAAAAGCGGCGGTTCTGTGCTTGAAACGCACGTTATGTTCCAAAACTGAGCAAAAGCGGCGATTCTGTGCACGAAACGCACGTTTTGTGCGAAAAAGAGCAATTCGGTGCGTGACACGCACGTTTTGTGACAAAACTGTGCAAAAGCGGCGATTCTGTGCACGAAACGCACGTTTTGCGCCAAAACTGAGCAAAAGCGGCGATTCTGTGCACGAAACGCACGTTTTATGCCAAAACTGAGCAAAAGCGGCGATTCTGTGCACGAAACGCCCGTTTTGTGAAAAAACTGCGCAAAAGCGGCGATTCTGTGCACGAAACGCATGTTTTGTGCCAATAACGAGCAAATGCGGCGATTCTGTGCACGAAACGCAGGGTTTCTGCCAAAACTGAGCAAAAGCGGCGATTCGGTGCACGAAACGCACGTTTTGTGCCAAAACTGAGCAAAACCGGCGATTCTGTGCACGAAACGCAGGTTTTGTGCCAAAACTGAGCAAAAGCGGCGATTCTGTGCACGAAACGCGCGTTTTGTGCCAATAACGAGCAAAAGCGGCGATTCTGAGCACGAAACGCACGTTTTGTGCCAGAAGGATCGATTCGGTGCGTGAAACGCCCGTTTTGTGCCAAAACTGTGCAAAAGCGGCGATTCTGTGCACGTAACGCACGTTATGTGCCAGAACTGAGCAAAAGCGGCGACTCTGTGCACGAAACGCACGTTTTGTGCCAGAAGTAGCAATTCGGGGCTCGAAACCCACGTTTTGTGCCAAAAGTAAGCAAAAGCGGCGATTCTGAGCACGAAACGCACGTTTTGTGCCAGAAGGAGCAATTCGGTTCGTGGAACGCCCGTTTTGTGCCAAAACTGTGCATAAGCGGCGATTCAGTGCACCAAACGCCTGTTTTGTTCCAGAAGGAGCAATTCGGGGCGTGAAACCCACGTTTTGCGCCAATACTGAGCAAAAGCGGGGATTCTGTGCACGAAACGCCCGTAGTGTGCGAAGAGGATCAATTTGGTGCGTGAAAGGCACGTTTTGTGACAAAACTGAGCAAAACCGGCGATTCTGTGCACGAAACGCACGTTTTGTGCCAAAACTGAGCAAAAGCGGCGATTCTGTGCACGAAACGCACTTTTTGTGCCAAACCTGAGCAAAAGCGGCGATTCTGTGCCCGAAACGCCCGTTTTGTGCGAAAAGGAGCAATTCGGTGCGTGACACGCACGTTTTGTGACAAAACTGTGCAAAAGCGGCGATTCTATGCACGAAACGCACGTTTTGCGCCAAAACTGAGCAAAAGCGGCGATTCTGTGCACGAAACGCACGTTTTATGCCAAAACTGAGCAGGAGCGGCGATTCTGTGCACGAAACGCAGGGTTTCTGCCAAAACTGAGCAAAAGCGGCGATTCGGTGCACGAAACGCACGTTTTGTGCCAAAACTGAGCAAAACCGGCGATTCTGTGCACGAAACGCAGGTTTTGTGCCAAAACTGAGCAAAAGCGGCGATTCTGTGCGCGAAACGCCCGTTTTGTGCCAATAACGAGCAAAAGCGGCGATTCTGAGCACGAAACGCACGTTTTGTGCCAGAAGGATCAATTCGGTGCGTGAAACGCCCGTTTTGTGCCAAAACTGTGCAAAAGCGGCGATTCTGTGCACGTAACGCACGTTATGTGCCAGAACTGAGCAAAAGCGGCGACTCTGTGCACGAAACGCACGTTTTGTGCCAGAAGTAGCAATTCGGGGCTCGAAACCCACGTTTTGTGCCAAAACTGAGCAAAAGCGGCGATTCTGAGCACGAAACGCACGTTTTGTGCCAAAACTGAGCAAAAGCGGCGGTTCTATGCTTGAAACGCACGTTATGTTCCAAAACTGAGCAAAAGCGGCGATTCTGTGCACGAAACGCCCGTTTTGTGCCAAAAGGAGCAATTCGGTGTGTGAAACGCACGTTTTGTGCCAAAACTGAGCAAAAGCGGCGATTCTGTGCACGAAACGCCCGTTTTGTGCCAAAAGGAGCAATTCGGTTTGTGAAACGCACGTTTTGTGGCAAAACTGAGCAAAAGCGGCGATTCTGTGCACGAAACGCACGTTATGTGCTAGATCTGAGCAAAAGCGGCGATTCTGTGCACGAAACGCCCGTTTTGTGCCAAAAGGAGCAATTTGGTGCGTGAAACGCCCGTTTTGTGCCAAAACTGAGCAAAAGCGGCGATTCTGTGCACGAAACGCACTTATTGTGCCAAAACTGAGCAAAAGCGGCGATTCTGTGCACGAAATCCAGGTTTTGTGCCAAAACTGAGCGAAAGCGGCGATTCCGTGCACGAAACGCCTGTTTTGTTTCAGAAGGAGCAATTCGGGGCGTGAAACCCACGTTTTGCGCCAAAACTGACCAAAAGCGGCGATTTTGTGCACGAAACGCACGTTTTGTGCCAAAACTGAGCAAAAGCGGCGATTCTGTGCACGAAACGCACTCTTTGTGCCAAAACTGAGCAAAAGCGGCGGTTCTGTGCTCGAAACGCACGTTATGTTCCAAAACTGAGCAAAAGCGGCGATTCAGTGCACGAAACGCCTGTTTTGTTCCAGAAGGAGCAATTCGGGGCGTGAAACCCACGTTTTGCGCCAAAACTGACCAAAAGCGGCGATTTTGTGCACGAAACGCACGTTTTGTGACAAAACTGAGCAAAAGCGGAGGTTCTGTGCACGAAACGCCCGTTTTGTGCCAAAAAGAGGAATTCGGTTCGTGAAACGCACGTTTTGTGCCAAAACTGGGCGAAAGCGGCGATTCTGTGCACGAAACGCCCGTTTTGTGCGAAAGCTGAGCAAAAGCGGCGGTTCTGTGCTCGAAACGCACGTTATGTACCAAAACTGAGCAAAAGCGGCGATTCTGTCCACGAAACGCCCGTTTTGTGCCAAAAGGAGCAATTCGGTGTGTGAAACGCACGTTTTGCGCCAAAACTGAGCAAAAGCGGCGATTCTGTGCACGAAACGCCAGTTTTGTGCCAAAACTGTGCAAGAAACGCACGTTATTCCGTGCACGAAACGCACGTTATGTGCCAGAACTGAGCAAAAGCGGCGATTCTGTGCACGAAACGCACGTTTTGTTCCAGAAGGAGCAATTCGGTGCGTGAAACGCACGTTTTGTGACAAATCTGATCAAAAGCGGCGATTCTGTGCACGAAACGCACGTTTTGTGCGAAAAGGAGGAATTATGTTCGTGAAACGCACGGTTTGTGCCAAAACTGAGCAAAAGCGGCGATTCTGTGCACGAAACGCCCGTTTTGTGCGAAAAGGAGCAATTCGGAGCGTGACACTCACGTTTTGTCACAAAACTGAGCAAAACCGGCAATTCTGTGCACGAAACGCCCGTTTTGTGCCAAAACTGAGCAAAAGCGGCGATTCTGTGCACGAAACGCATGTTTTGTGCCAATAACGAGCAAAAGCGGCGATTCTGAGCACGAAACGCACGTTTTGTGCCAAAACTGAGCAAAAGCGGCGGTTCTGTGCTTGAAACGCACGTTATGTTCCAAAACTGAGCAAAAGCGGCGATTCTGTGCACGAAACGCACGTTTTGTGCGAAAAAGAGCAATTCGGTGCGTGACACGCACGTTTTGTGACAAAACTGTGCAAAAGCGGCGATTCTGTGCACGAAACGCACGTTTTGCGCCAAAACTGAGCAAAAGCGGCGATTCTGTGCACGAAACGCACGTTTTATGCCAAAACTGAGCAAAAGCGGCGATTCTGTGCACGAAACGCCCGTTTTGTGAAAAAACTGCGCAAAAGCGGCGATTCTGTGCACGAAACGCATGTTTTGTGCCAATAACGAGCAAATGCGGCGATTCTGTGCACGAAACGCAGGGTTTCTGCCAAAACTGAGCAAAAGCGGCGATTCGGTGCACGAAACGCACGTTTTGTGCCAAAACTGAGCAAAACCGGCGATTCTGTGCACGAAACGCAGGTTTTGTGCCAAAACTGAGCAAAAGCGGCGATTCTGTGCACGAAACGCGCGTTTTGTGCCAATAACGAGCAAAAGCGGCGATTCTGAGCACGAAACGCACGTTTTGTGCCAGAAGGATCGATTCGGTGCGTGAAACGCCCGTTTTGTGCCAAAACTGTGCAAAAGCGGCGATTCTGTGCACGTAACGCACGTTATGTGCCAGAACTGAGCAAAAGCGGCGACTCTGTGCACGAAACGCACGTTTTGTGCCAGAAGTAGCAATTCGGGGCTCGAAACCCACGTTTTGTGCCAAAAGTAAGCAAAAGCGGCGATTCTGAGCACGAAACGCACGTTTTGTGCCAGAAGGAGCAATTCGGTTCGTGGAACGCCCGTTTTGTGCCAAAACTGTGCATAAGCGGCGATTCAGTGCACCAAACGCCTGTTTTGTTCCAGAAGGAGCAATTCGGGGCGTGAAACCCACGTTTTGCGCCAATACTGAGCAAAAGCGGGGATTCTGTGCACGAAACGCCCGTAGTGTGCGAAGAGGATCAATTTGGTGCGTGAAAGGCACGTTTTGTGACAAAACTGAGCAAAACCGGCGATTCTGTGCACGAAACGCACGTTTTGTGCCAAAACTGAGCAAAAGCGGCGATTCTGTGCACGAAACGCACTTTTTGTGCCAAACCTGAGCAAAAGCGGCGATTCTGTGCACGAAACGCAGGTTTTGTGCCAAAACTGAGCAAAAGCGGCGATTCTGTGCGCGAAACGCCCGTTTTGTGCCAATAACGAGCAAAAGCGGCGATTCTGAGCACGAAACGCACGTTTTGTGCCAGAAGGATCAATTCGGTGCGTGAAACGCCCGTTTTGTGCCAAAACTGTGCAAAAGCGGCGATTCTGTGCACGTAACGCACGTTATGTGCCAGAACTGAGCAAAAGCGGCGACTCTGTGCACGAAACGCACGTTTTGTGCCAGAAGTAGCAATTCGGGGCTCGAAACCCACGTTTTGTGCCAAAACTGAGCAAAAGCGGCGATTCTGAGCACGAAACGCACGTTTTGTGCCAAAACTGAGCAAAAGCGGCGGTTCTATGCTTGAAACGCACGTTATGTTCCAAAACTGAGCAAAAGCGGCGATTCTGTGCACGAAACGCCCGTTTTGTGCCAAAAGGAGCAATTCGGTGTGTGAAACGCACGTTTTGTGCCAAAACTGAGCAAAAGCGGCGATTCTGTGCACGAAACGCCCGTTTTGTGCCAAAAGGAGCAATTCGGTTTGTGAAACGCACGTTTTGTGGCAAAACTGAGCAAAAGCGGCGATTCTGTGCACGAAACGCACGTTATGTGCTAGATCTGAGCAAAAGCGGCGATTCTGTGCACGAAACGCCCGTTTTGTGCCAAAAGGAGCAATTTGGTGCGTGAAACGCCCGTTTTGTGCCAAAACTGAGCAAAAGCGGCGATTCTGTGCACGAAACGCACTTATTGTGCCAAAACTGAGCAAAAGCGGCGATTCTGTGCACGAAATCCAGGTTTTGTGCCAAAACTGAGCGAAAGCGGCGATTCCGTGCACGAAACGCCTGTTTTGTTTCAGAAGGAGCAATTCGGGGCGTGAAACCCACGTTTTGCGCCAAAACTGACCAAAAGCGGCGATTTTGTGCACGAAACGCACGTTTTGTGCCAAAACTGAGCAAAAGCGGCGATTCTGTGCACGAAACGCACTCTTTGTGCCAAAACTGAGCAAAAGCGGCGGTTCTGTGCTCGAAACGCACGTTATGTTCCAAAACTGAGCAAAAGCGGCGATTCAGTGCACGAAACGCCTGTTTTGTTCCAGAAGGAGCAATTCGGGGCGTGAAACCCACGTTTTGCGCCAAAACTGACCAAAAGCGGCGATTTTGTGCACGAAACGCACGTTTTGTGACAAAACTGAGCAAAAGCGGAGGTTCTGTGCACGAAACGCCCGTTTTGTGCCAAAAAGAGGAATTCGGTTCGTGAAACGCACGTTTTGTGCCAAAACTGGGCGAAAGCGGCGATTCTGTGCACGAAACGCCCGTTTTGTGCGAAAGCTGAGCAAAAGCGGCGGTTCTGTGCTCGAAACGCACGTTATGTACCAAAACTGAGCAAAAGCGGCGATTCTGTCCACGAAACGCCCGTTTTGTGCCAAAAGGAGCAATTCGGTGTGTGAAACGCACGTTTTGCGCCAAAACTGAGCAAAAGCGGCGATTCTGTGCACGAAACGCCAGTTTTGTGCCAAAACTGTGCAAGAAACGCACGTTATTCCGTGCACGAAACGCACGTTATGTGCCAGAACTGAGCAAAAGCGGCGATTCTGTGCACGAAACGCACGTTTTGTTCCAGAAGGAGCAATTCGGTGCGTGAAACGCACGTTTTGTGACAAATCTGATCAAAAGCGGCGATTCTGTGCACGAAACGCACGTTTTGTGCGAAAAGGAGGAATTATGTTCGTGAAACGCACGGTTTGTGCCAAAACTGAGCAAAAGCGGCGATTCTGTGCACGAAACGCCCGTTTTGTGCGAAAAGGAGCAATTCGGAGCGTGACACTCACGTTTTGTCACAAAACTGAGCAAAACCGGCAATTCTGTGCACGAAACGCCCGTTTTGTGCCAAAACTGTGCAAAAGCGGCGATTCTGTGCACGAAACGCTCGTTATGTGCCAGAACTGAGCAAAAGCGGCGATTCTGTGCACGATACGCACGTTATGTGCCAGAACTGAGCAAAAGCGGCAATTCTGTGCATGAAGCGTTCGTTTTGCGCCAAAAGGAGCAATTCGGTGCGTGATACGCACGTTTTGTGACAAAACTGAGCGAATCCGTACATTCTGAGCACGAAACGCACGTTTTGTGCGAAAGCTGAGCAAAAGCGGCGATTCTGTGCACGAAACGCCCGTTATGTGCCAAAAGAAGCAATTCTGTGCGTGAAACGTACGTTTTGTGACAAAACTGAGCAAAACCGGCGATTCTGTGCACGAAACGCACGTTTTGTGACAAATTTGAGCAAAAGCGGCGATTCTGTGCACGAAACGCCCGTTTTGTGCCAAAAGGAGCAATTCGGTGTGTGAAACGCACGTTTTGCGGTAAAACTGAGCAAAAGCGGCGATTCTATGCACGAAACGCACGTTTTGCGCCAAAACCGAGCAAAAGCGGCGATTCTGTGCACGAAACGCCCGTTTTGTGCCAAAAGGAGCAACTCGGTGCGTGAAACGTACGGTTTGTGACAAAACTGAGCAAAACCGGCGATTCTGAGCACGAAACGCACGTTTTGTGCCAAAACTGAGCAAAAGCGGCGATTCTGTGCACGAAACGCCCGTTTTGTGCCAAAAGGAGGAATTCGGTTCGTGAAACGAACGTTTTGTGCCAAAACTGAGCAAAAGCGGCGATTCTGTGCACGAAACGCACTCTTTGTGCCAAAACTGAGCAAAAGCGGCGGTTCTGTGCTCGAAACGACGTTATGTTCCAAAACTGAGCAAAAGCGGCGATTCAGTGCACGAAACGCCTGTTTTGTTCCAGAAGGAGCAATTCGAGGCGTGAAACCCACGTTTTGCGCCAAAACTGACCAAAAGCGGCGATTTTGTGGACGAAACGCACGTTTTGTGACCAAACTGAGCAAAAGCGGAGGTTCTGTGCACGAAACGCCCGTTTTGTGCCAAAAAGAGGAATTCGTTTCGTGAAACGCACGTTTTGTGCCATAACTGAGCGAAAGCGGCGATTCTGTGCACGAAACGCCCGTTTTGTGCGAAAGCTGAGCAAAAGCGGCGGTTCTGTGCTCGAAACGCACGTTATGTACCAAAACTGAGCAAAAGCGGCGATTCTGTCCACGAAACGCCCGTTTTGTGCCAAAAGGAGCAATTCGGTGTGTGAAACGCACGTTTTGCGCCAAAACTGAGCAAAAGCGGCGATTCTGTGCACGAAACGCACGTTTTGTTCCAGAAGGAGCAATTCGGTGCGTGAAACGCACGTTTTGTGACAAATCTGAGCAAAAGCGGCGATTCTGTGCACGAAACGCACGTTATGTGCCAGAACTGAGCAAAAGCGGCGATTCTGTGCACGAAACGCACGTTTTGTGCCAGAAGTAGCAATTCGGGGCTCGAAACCCACGTTTTGTGCCAAAAGTGAGCAAAAGCGGCGATTCTGAGCACGAAACGCACGTTTTGTGCCAGAAGGAGCAATTCGGTGCGTGGAACGCCCGTTTTGTGCCAAAACTGAGCAAAAGCGGCGATTCTGTGCACGAAACGCACTTATTCTGCCAAAACTGAGCAAAAGCGGCGATTCTGTTCACGAAACGCCCGTTTTGTGCCAAAAGGAGGAATTATGTTCGTGAAACGCACCTTTTGTGACAAATCTGAGCAAAACCGGCGATTCTGTGCACGAAACGCACGTTTTGTGCCAAAAGGAGGAATTATATTCGTGAAACGCACCTTTTGTGACAAATCTGAGCAAAACCGGCGATTCTGAGCACGAAACGCACGTTTTGTGCCAAAACTGAGCAAAAGCGGCGATTCTGTGCACGAAACGCATGTTTTGTGCCAATAACGAGCAAAAGCGGCGATTCTGAGCACGAAACGCACGTTTTGTGCCAAAACTGAGCAAAAGCGGCGGTTCTGTGCTTGAAACGCACGTTATGTTCCAAAACTGAGCAAAAGCGGCGATTCTGTGCACGAAACGCACGTTTTGTGCGAAAAGGAGCAATTCGGTGCGTGACACGCACGTTTTGTGACAAAACTGTGCAAAAGCGGCGATTCTGTGCACGAAACGCACGTTTTGCGCCAAAACTGAGCAAAAGCGGCGATTCTGTGCACGAAACGCACGTTTTATGCCAAAACTGAGCAAAAGCGGCGATTCTGTGCACGAAACGCCCGTTTTGTGAAAAAACTGCGCAAAAGCGGCGATTCTGTGCACGAAACGCATGTTTTGTGCCAATAACGAGCAAATGCGGCGATTCTGAGCACGAAACGCACGTTTTGTGCCATAACTGAGCATAAGCGGCGATTCTGTGCACGAAACGAACGTTTTGCGCCTGTTCAAAATTGTAACGGCGGTTTGGTGCGGGACCGCCGAGGACGACCAAACCGCCGAATTCGGCAGAAAAACTTTAAGCGGCACCCGTCGCCGAAGTCGACAATCGACGGTTTTTGCCTGTTTGTCACTCTCCCGCCCGACTCTTCAACCGTCGCTTGTTGACTTCGGCGAAGCGTTCGTTACCAATTTACCGTACGCGTCGCCGGTTAAACGTCCTCTCAAGCCGTTTAACAAGTCAAATTCTCCAACCAGCGGTCGCCGTTTCGTTCGAACTTCCCGTCCGCAGCGTACCCCCCGCGACGATAAATACGCGATCGTTCGCGCCCGGCGTTTATTCTGTCGAAAGTATCCGATCAATTCAAGAGTGAGCGATATTGTCATAAACTTTTGCTTCGTGTGAGTTCGAGTTTGCGAAAATCCCTCAAGCGATTTTCCCGACAATTGCACGCGTCGAGCGTCGATATTCGTCTCCTCGTTTCATCCGTGATTTGTCATTTCGTTCTCATTTGTCCGCGTCGCGCCGAAGATTGTCCGTCTCTTTATACCTCAAGATTGTCCGTCGTCCGTCACTTCATATGTACGTTTCGTCTGTTTTAATAAAATCATTACGAGTACCGTGTAGCCACTGAAGCTCATTCACCGACTCGCCCTTCCTCCGTTTCGTGCACGCGCATCGCTACGCGTGATTAGCGATTTTCTAAGCTCGCGCGGACATACCGCGGCGAGTGCTAAACAGCGCCAAAACTGAGCAAAAGTGGCGATTGTGTAAACGAAATGCCCGTTTTGTGCGAAGAGGAGCAATTCGGTGCGTGAAACGCTCGTTTTGTGACAAAACTGAGCAAAACCGGCGATTCTGTGCACGAAACGCACGTTTTGTGCCAAAAGTGAGCAAAAGCGTCGATTCTGTGCACGAAACGCCCGTTTTGTGCCAATAACGAGCAAAAGCGGCGATTCTGAGCACGAAACGCGCGTTTTGTTCCAGAAGGAGCAATTCGGGGCGTGAAACCCACGTTTTGCGCCAAAACTGACCAAAAGCGGCGATTTTGTGCACGAAACGCACGTTTTGTGACAAAACTGAGCAAAACCGGAGGTTCATTGCACGAAACGCCCGTTTTGTGCCAAAAAGAGGAATTCGGTTCGTGAAACGCACGTTTTGTGCCAAAACTGAGCAAAAGCGGCGATTCTGTGCACGAAACGCCCGTTTTGTGCGAAAGCTGAGCAAAAGCGGCGTTTCTGTGCACGAAACGCACGTTATGTGCCAAAAGGAGCAATTCTGTGCGTGAAACGTACGTTTTGTGACAAAACTGAGCAAAACCGGCGATTCTGTGCACGAAACGCTCGTTTTGCGCCAAAACTGAGCAAAAGCGGCGATTCTGTGCACGAAACGCACGTTTTGTGCCAAATCTGAGCAAAAGCATCGATTCTGTGCTCGAAATGCCCGTTTTGTGCCAAAAGGAGGAATTATGTTCGTGAAACTCACGTTTTGTGCCAAAACTCAGCAAAAGCGGCGATTCTGTGCACGAAATGCACGTTTTGCGCCAAAACTGAGCAAAAGCGGCGATTCCGTGCACGAAACGCCTGTTTTGTTCCAGAAGGAGCAATTCGGGGCGTGAAACCCACGTTTTGCGCCAAAACTGACCAAAAGCGACGATTCTGTGCACGAAACGCCCGTTTTGTGCCAAAACGGGCAATTCGGTACCTGGAACGCACGTTTTGTGAGAAAGCTGAGCAAGAGCGGCGATTCTGTGCACGAAACGCACGTTTTTCGCCAAAACCGAGATAAGCGGCGATTCTGTGCACGAAACGCCCGTTTTGTGCCAAAAGGAGGAATTCGGTTCGTGAAACGCACGTTTTGTGCCAAAACCGAGCAAAAGCGGCGATTCTGTACACGAAACGCACGTTTTGTGACAAAACTGAGCAAAAGCGGCAATTCTGTGCACGAAACGCCCGTTTTGTGCCAAAAGGAGCAATTCGGTGCGTGATACGCACGTTTTGTGACAAAACTGAGCGAATCCGTACATTCTGAGCACGAAACGCACGTTTTGTGCGAAAGCTGAGCAAAAGCGGCGATTCTGTGCACGAAACGCACGTTTTGTGAGAAAGCTGAGCAAAAGCGGTGATTCTGTGCACGATACGCACTTTTTGTGCCAAAACTGAGCAAAAGCGGCGATTCTGTGCACGAAACGCTCGTTTTGTGCCTAAACTGAGCAAAAGCGGCGATTCTGTGCACGAAACGCACGTTTTGTGCCAAAACTGAGCAAAAGCGGCGATTCTGTGCGCGAAACGCACGTTTTGTGCCAGAAGGAGCAATTCGGGGCGTGAAACCCACGTTTTGTGCCAAAACTGAGCAAAAGAGACGATTCTGTGCACGAAACGCACGTTTTGTGCCAATAATGAACAAAAGCGGCGATTCTGTGCACGAAACGCAGGTTTTGTGCCAAAACTGAGCAAAAGCGGCGATTGTGCACGAAACGCACGTTTTGTGCCAAAACTGAGCAAAAGCGGCGATTCTGGGCACGAAACGCACGTTTTGCACCAAAACCGAGCAAAAGCGGCGATTCTGTACACGAAACGCATGTTTTGTGAGAAAGCTGAGCAAAAGCGGCGATTCTGTGCACGAAACACCCATTTTGTGCCAAAAGGAGGAATTCGGTTCGTGAAACGCACGTTTTGTGCCAAAACTGAGCAAAAGCGGCGATTCTGTGCACGAAACGCCCGTTTTGTGCCAAAAGGAGGAATTCGGTTCGTGAAACGCACGTTTTGTGCCAAAACTGAGCAAAAGCGGCGATTCTGTGCACGAAATCCAGGTTTTGCGCCAAAACTGAGCAAAAGCGGCGATTCCGTGCACGAGACGCCTGTTTTGTACCAGAAGGAGCAATTCGGTGTGGGAAACGCACGTTTTGCGCCAAAACTGAGCAAAAGCGGCGATTCTGTGCACGAAACGCCAGTTTTGTGCCAAAAGGAGGAACTCGGTTCGTGAAACGCACGTTTTGTGCCAAATCTGAGCAAAAGCATCGATTCTGTGCTCGAAATGCCCGTTTTGTGCCAAAAGGAGGAATTATGTTCGGGAAACTCACGTTTTGTGCCAAAACTCAGCAAAAGCGGCGATTCTGTGCACGAAATGCACGTTTTGCGCCAAAACTGAGCAAAGGCGGCGATTCCGTGCACGAAACGCCTGTTTTGTTCCAGAAGGAGCAATTCGGGGCGTGAAACCCACGTTTTGCGCCAAAACTGACCAAAAGCGGCGATTTTGTGCACGAAACGCCCATTTGTGCCAAAAGGAGGAATTCGGTTCGTGAAACGCACGTTTTGTGCCAAGACTGAGCAAAAGCGGCGATTCTGTGCACGAAACGCCCGTTTTGTGCCAAAACGGGCAATTCGGTACCTGGAACGCACGTTTTGTGAGAAAGCTGAGCAAAAGCGGCGATTCTGTGCACGAAACGCACGTTTTGTGAGAAAGCTGAGCAAAAGCGGTGATTCTGTGCACGATACGCACTTTTTGTGCCAAAACTGAGCAAAAGCGGCGATTCTGTGCACGAAACGCTCGTTTTGTGCCTAAACTGAGCAAAAGCGGCGATTCTGTGCACGAAACGCACGTTTTGTGCCAAAACTGAGCAAAAGCGGCGATTCTGTGCGCGAAACGCACGTTTTGTGCCAGAAGGAGCAATTCGGGGCGTGAAACCCACGTTTTGTGCCAAAACTGAGCAAAAGAGACGATTCTGTGCACGAAACGCACGTTTTGTGCCAATAATGAACAAAAGCGGCGATTCTGTGCACGAAACGCAGGTTTTGTGCCAAAACTGAGCAAAAGCGGCGATTGTGCACGAAACGCACGTTTTGTGCCAAAACTGAGCAAAAGCGGCGATTCTGGGCACGAAACGCACGTTTTGCACCAAAACCGAGCAAAAGCGGCGATTCTGTACACGAAACGCATGTTTTGTGAGAAAGCTGAGCAAAAGCGGCGATTCTGTGCACGAAACACCCATTTTGTGCCAAAAGGAGGAATTCGGTTCGTGAAACGCACGTTTTGTGCCAAAACTGAGCAAAAGCGGCGATTCTGTGCACGAAACGCCCGTTTTGTGCCAAAAGGAGGAATTCGGTTCGTGAAACGCACGTTTTGTGCCAAAACTGAGCAAAAGCGGCGATTCTGTGCACAAAATCCAGGTTTTGCGCCAAAACTGAGCAAAAGCAGCGATTCCGTGCACGAGACGCCTGTTTTGTTCCAGAAGGAGCAATTCGGTGTGGGAAACGCACGTTTTGCGCCAAAACTGAGCAAAAGCGGCGATTCTGTGCACGAAACGCCAGTTTTGTGCCAAAACTGTGCAAAAGCGGCGATTCTGTGCACGAAACGCACGTTATGTGCCAGAACTGAGGAAAAGCGGCAATTCTGTGCATGAAGCGTTCGTTTTGTGCCAATACTATGCAAAAGCGGCGATTCTTTGCACGAAACGCCGGTTTTGTGCCAAAAGGAGGAACTCGGTTCGTGAAACGCACGTTTTGTGCCAAATCTGAGCAAAAGCATCGGTTCTGTGCTCGAAATGCCCGTTTTGTGCCAAAAGGAGGAATTATGTTCGTGAAACTCACGTTTTGTGCCAAAACTCAGCAAAAGCGGCGATTCTGTGCACGAAATGCACGTTTTGCGCCAAAACTGAGCAAAAGCGGCGATTCCGTGCACGAAACGCCTGTTTTGTTCCAGAAGGAGCAATTCGGGGCGTGAAACCCACGTTTTGCGCCAAAACTGACCAAAAGCGGCGATTCTGTGCACGAAACGCCCGTTTTGTGCCAAAAGGAGGAGTTCGGTTCGTGAAACGCACGTTTTGTGCCAAAACTGAGCAAAAGCGGCGGTTCTGTGCTCGAAACGCACGTTATGTACCAAAACTGAGCAAAAGCGGCGATTCTGCGCACGAAACGCACGTTCTGTGCCAAAACTGTGCAAAAGCGGCGATTCTGTGCACGAAACGCACGTTATGTGCCAGAACTGAGCAAAAGCGGCGATTCTGTGCACGAAACGCACGTTATGTACCAAAACTGAGCAAAAGCGGCGATTCTGTGCACGAAACGCCCGTTTTGTGCCAAAAGGAGGAGTTCGGTTCGTGAAACGCACGTTTTGTGCCAAAACTGAGCAAAAGCGGCGGTTCTGTGCTCGAAACGCACGTTATGTACCAAAACTGAGCAAAAGCGGCGATTCTGCGCACGAAACGCACGTTCTGTGCCAAAACTGAGCAAAAGCGGCGATTCTGTGCACGAAACGCCCGTTTTGTGCCAAAAGGAGCAATTCGGTGCGTGAAACGTACGGTTTGTGACAAAACTGAGCAAAATTGGCGATTCTGAGCACGAAACGCACGTTTTGTGCCAAAACTGAGCAAAAGCGGCGATTCTGTGCACGAAACGCCCGTTTTGTGCCAAAAGGAGGAATTCGGTTCGTGAAACGCACGTTTTGTGCCAAAACTGAGCAAAAGCGGCGATTCTGTGCACGAAACCCAGGTTTTGCGCCAAAACTGAGCAAAAGCGGAGATTCTCTGCACGAAACGCCCGTTTTGTGCCAAAACTGAGCAAAAGCGGCGGTTCTGTGCTCGAAACGCACGTTATGTACCAAAACTGAGCAAAAGCGGCGATTCTGCGCACGAAACGCACGTTCTGTGCCAAAACTGAGCAAAAGCGGCGATTCTGTGCACGAAACGCCCGTTTTGTGCCAAAAGGAGCAATTCGGTGCGTGAAACGTACGGTTTGTGACAAAACTGAGCAAAATTGGCGATTCTGAGCACGAAACGCACGTTTTGTGCCAAAACTGAGCAAAAGCGGCGATTCTGTGCACGAAACGCCCGTTTTGTGCCAAAAGGAGGAATTCGGTTCGTGAAACGCACGTTTTGTGCCAAAACTGAGCAAAAGCGGCGATTCTGTGCACGAAACCCAGGTTTTGCGCCAAAACTGAGCAAAAGCGGAGATTCTCTGCACGAAACGCCCGTTTTGTGCCAAAACTGAGCAAAAGCGGCGATTCTGAGCACGAAACGTACGTTTTGTGAGAAAGCTGAGCAAAAGCGGCGATTCTGTGCACGAAACGCACGTTTTGCGCCAAAACTGAGCAAAAGCGGCGATTCTGTGCACGAAACGCTCGTTTTGCGCCAAAACAGAGCAAAAGCGGCGATTCTGTGCACGAAACGCCCGTTTTGTGCCAAAACTGAGCAAAAGCGGCGATTCTGAGCACGAAACGTACATTTTGTGAGAAAGCTGAGCAAAATCGGCGATTCTGTGCACGAAACGCACGTTTTGCGCCAAAACTGAGCAAAAGCGGCGATTCTGTGCACGAAACGCACGTTTTGTTCCAGAAGGAGCAATTCGGTGCGTGAAACGCACGTTTTGTGACAAATCTGAGCAAAAGCGGCGATTCTGTGCACGAAACGCACTTATTCTGCCAAAACTGAGCAAAAGCGGCGATTCTGTTCACGAAACGCCCGTTTTGTGCCAAAAGGAGGAATTATGTTCGTGAAACGCACCTTTTGTGACAAATCTGAGCAAAACCGGCGATTCTGTGCACGAAACGCACGTTTTGTGCCAAAAGGAGGAATTATATTCGTGAAACGCACCTTTTGTGACAAAACTGAGCAAAAGCGGCGATTCTGAGCACGAAACGCACGTTTTGTGCCAAAACTGAGCAAAAGCGGCGGTTCTGTGCTTGAAACGCACGTTATGTTCCAAAACTGAGCAAAAGCGGCGATTCTGTGCACGAAACGCCCGTTTTGTGCCAAAAGGAGCAATTCGGTGTGTGAAACGCACGTTTTGTGCCAAAACTGAGCAAAAGCGGCGATTCTGTGCACGAAACGCCCGTTTTGTGCCAAAAGGAGCAATTCGGTTTGTGAAACGCACGTTTTGTGGCAAAACTGAGCAAAAGCGGCGATTCTGTGCACGAAACGCACGTTATGTGCTAGATCTGAGCAAAAGCGGCGATTCTGTGCACGAAACGCCCGTTTTGTGCCAAAAGGAGCAATTTGGTGCGTGAAACGCCCGTTTTGTGCCAAAACTGAGCAAAAGCGGCGATTCTGTGCACGAAACGCACTTATTGTGCCAAAACTGAGCAAAAGCGGCGATTCTTTGCACGAAACGCCCGTTTTGTGCCAAAAGGAGGAATTCGGTTCGTGAAACGCACGTTTTGTGCCAAAACTGAGCAAAAGCGGCGATTCTGTGCACGAAATCCAGGTTTTGTGCCAAAACTGAGCGAAAGCGGCGATTCCGTGCACGAAACGCCTGTTTTGTTTCAGAAGGAGCAATTCGGGGCGTGAAACCCACGTTTTGCGCCAAAACTGACCAAAAGCGGCGATTTTGTGCACGAAACGCACGTTTTGTGCCAAAACTGAGCAAAAGCGGCGATTCTGTGCACGAAACGCACTCTTTGTGCCAAAACTGAGCAAAAGCGGCGGTTCTGTGCTCGAAACGCACGTTATGTTCCAAAACTGAGCAAAAGCGGCGATTCAGTGCACGAAACGCCTGTTTTGTTCCAGAAGGAGCAATTCGGGGCGTGAAACCCACGTTTTGCGCCAAAACTGACCAAAAGCGGCGATTTTGTGCACGAAACGCACGTTTTGTGACAAAACTGAGCAAAAGCGGAGGTTCTGTGCACGAAACGCCCGTTTTGTGCCAAAAAGAGGAATTCGGTTCGTGAAACGCACGTTTTGTGCCAAAACTGGGCGAAAGCGGCGATTCTGTGCACGAAACGCCCGTTTTGTGCGAAAGCTGAGCAAAAGCGGCGGTTCTGTGCTCGAAACGCACGTTATGTACCAAAACTGAGCAAAAGCGGCGATTCTGTCCACGAAACGCCCGTTTTGTGCCAAAAGGAGCAATTCGGTGTGTGAAACGCACGTTTTGCGCCAAAACTGAGCAAAAGCGGCGATTCTGTGCACGAAACGCCAGTTTTGTGCCAAAACTGTGCAAGAGCGGCGATTCCGTGCACGAAACGCACGTTATGTGCCAGAACTGAGCAAAAGCGGCGATTCTGTGCACGAAACGCACGTTTTGTTCCAGAGGGAGCAATTCGGTGCGTGAAACGCACGTTTTGTGACAAATCTGATCAAAAGCGGCGATTCTGTGCACGAAACGCACGTTTTGTGCGAAAAGGAGGAATTATGTTCGTGAAACGCACGGTTTGTGCCAAAACTGAGCAAAAGCGGCGATTCTGTGCACGAAACGCCCGTTTTGTGCGAAAAGGAGCAATTCGGAGCGTGACACTCACGTTTTGTCACAAAACTGAGCAAAACCGGCAATTCTGTGCACGAAACGCCCGTTTTGTGCCAAAACTGTGCAAAAGCGGCGATTCTGTGCACGAAACGCTCGTTATGTGCCAGAACTGAGCAAAAGCGGCGATTCTGTGCACGATACGCACGTTATGTGCCAGAACTGAGCAAAAGCGGCAATTCTGTGCATGAAGCGTTCGTTTTGCGCCAAAAGGAGCAATTCGGTGCGTGATACGCACGTTTTGTGACAAAACTGAGCGAATCCGTACATTCTGAGCACGAAACGCACGTTTTGTGCGAAAGCTGAGCAAAAGCGGCGATTCTGTGCACGAAACGCCCGTTATGTGCCAAAAGGAGCAATTCTGTGCGTGAAATGTACGTTTTGTGACAAAACTGAGCAAAACCGGCGATTCTGTGCACGAAACGCACGTTTTGTGACAAATCTGAGCAAAAGCGGCGATTCTGTGCACGAAACGCCCGTTTTGTGCCAAAAGGAGCAATTCGGTGTGTGAAACGCACGTTTTGCGGTAAAACTGAGCAAAAGCGGCGATTCTATGCACGAAACGCACGTTTTGCGCCAAAACCGAGCAAAAGCGGCGATTCTGTGCACGAAACGCCCGTTTTGTGCCAAAAGGAGCAACTCGGTGCGTGAAACGTACGGTTTGTGACAAAACTGAGCAAAACCGGCGATTCTGAGCACGAAACGCACGTTTTGTGCCAAAACTGAGCAAAAGCGGCGATTCTGTGCACGAAACGCCCGTTTTGTGCCAAAAGGAGGAATTCGGTTCGTGAAACGAACGTTTTGTGCCAAAACTGAGCAAAAGCGGCGATTCTGTGCACGAAACGCACTCTTTGTGCCAAAACTGAGCAAAAGCGGCGGTTCTGTGCTCGAAACGACGTTATGTTCCAAAACTGAGCAAAAGCGGCGATTCAGTGCACGAAACGCCTGTTTTGTTCCAGAAGGAGCAATTCGAGGCGTGAAACCCACGTTTTGCGCCAAAACTGACCAAAAGCGGCGATTTTGTGGACGAAACGCACGTTTTGTGACCAAACTGAGCAAAAGCGGAGGTTCTGTGCACGAAACGCCCGTTTTGTGCCAAAAAGAGGAATTCGTTTCGTGAAACGCACGTTTTGTGCCATAACTGAGCGAAAGCGGCGATTCTGTGCACGAAACGCCCGTTTTGTGCGAAAGCTGAGCAAAAGCGGCGGTTCTGTGCTCGAAACGCACGTTATGTACCAAAACTGAGCAAAAGCGGCGATTCTGTCCACGAAACGCCCGTTTTGTGCCAAAAGGAGCAATTCGGTGTGTGAAACGCACGTTTTGCGCCAAAACTGAGCAAAAGCGGCGATTCTGTTCACGAAACGCCCGTTTTGTGCCAAAAGGAGGAATTATGTTCGTGAAACGCACCTTTTGTGACAAATCTGAGCAAAACCGGCGATTCTGTGCACGAAACGCACGTTTTGTGCCAAAAGGAGGAATTATATTCGTAAAACGCACCTTTTGTGACAAATCTGAGCAAAACCGGCGATTCTGAGCACGAAACGCACGTTTTGTGCCAAAACTGAGCAAAAGCGGCGATTCTGTGCACGAAACGCATGTTTTGTGCCAATAACGAGCAAAAGCGGCGATTCTGAGCACGAAACGCACGTTTTGTGCCAAAACTGAGCAAAAGCGGCGGTTCTGTGCTTGAAACGCACGTTATGTTCCAAAACTGAGCAAAAGCGGCGATTCTGTGCACGAAACGCACGTTTTGTGCGAAAAGGAGCAATTCGGTGCGTGACACGCACGTTTTGTGACAAAACTGTGCAAAAGCGGCGATTCTGTGCACGAAACGCACGTTTTGCGCCAAAACTGAGCAAAAGCGGCGATTCTGTGCACGAAACGCACGTTTTATGCCAAAACTGAGCAAAAGCGGCGATTCTGTGCACGAAACGCCCGTTTTGTGAAAAAACTGCGCAAAAGCGGCGATTCTGTGCACGAAACGCATGTTTTGTGCCAATAACGAGCAAATGCGGCGATTCTGAGCACGAAACGCACGTTTTGTGCCAAAACTGAGCATAAGCGGCGATTCTGTGCACGAAACGAACGTTTTGCGCCTGTTCAAAATTGTAACGGCGGTTTGGTGCGGGACCGACGAGGACGACCAAACCGCCGAATTCGGCAGAAAAACTTTAAGCGGCACCCGTCGCCGAAGTCGACAATCGACGGTTTTTGCCTGTTTGTCACTCTCCCGCCCGACTCTTCAACCGTCGCTTGTTGACTTCGGCGAAGCGTTCGTTACCAATTTACCGTACGCGTCGCCGGTTAAACGTCCTCTCAAGCCGTTTAACAAGTCAAATTCTCCAACCAGCGGTCGCCGTTTCGTTCGAACTTCCCGTCCGCAGCGTACCCCCCGCGACGATAAATACGCGATCGTTCGCGCCCGGCGTTTATTCTGTCGAAAGTATCCGATCAATTCAAGAGTGAGCGATATTGTCATAAACTTTTGCTTCGAGTGAGTTCGAGTTTGCGAAAATCCCTCAAGCGATTTTCCCGACAATTGCACGCGTCGAGCGTCGATATTCGTCTCCTCGTTTCATCCGTGATTTGTCATTTCGTTCTCATTTGTCCGCGTCGCGCCGAAGATTGTCCGTCTCTTTATACCTCAAGATTGTCCGTCGTCCGTCACTTCATATGTACGTTTCGTCTGTTTTAATAAAATCATTACGAGTACCGTGTAGCCACTGAAGCTCATTCACCGACTCGCCCTTCCTCCGTTTCGTGCACGCGCATCGCTACGCGTGATTAGCGATTTTCTAAGCTCGCGCGGACATACCGCGGCGAGTGCTAAACAGCGCCAAAACTGAGCAAAAGTGGCGATTGTGTAAACGAAATGCCCGTTTTGTGCGAAGAGGAGCAATTCGGTGCGTGAAACGCTCGTTTTGTGACAAAACTGAGCAAAACCGGCGATTCTGTGCACGAAACGCACGTTTTGTGCCAAAAGGAGCAATTCGGTGCGTGACACGCACGTTTTGTGACAAAACTGTGCAAAAGCGGCGATTCTGTGCACGAAACGCACGTTTTGCGCCAAAACTGAGCAAAAGCGGCGATTCTGTGCACGAAACGCACGTTTTATGCCAAAACTGAGCAAAAGCGGCGATTCTGTGCACGAAACGCCCGTTTTGTGAAAAAACTGCGCAAAAGCGGCGATTCTGTGCACGAAACGCATGTTTTGTGCCAATAACGAGCAAATGCGGCGATTCTGAGCACGAAACGCACGTTTTGTGCCAAAACTGAGCATAAGCGGCGATTCTGTGCACGAAACGAACGTTTTGCGCCTGTTCAAAATTGTAACGGCGGTTTGGTGCGGGACCGACGAGGACGACCAAACCGCCGAATTCGGCAGAAAAACTTTAAGCGGCACCCGTCGCCGAAGTCGACAATCGACGGTTTTTGCCTGTTTGTCACTCTCCCGCCCGACTCTTCAACCGTCGCTTGTTGACTTCGGCGAAGCGTTCGTTACCAATTTACCGTACGCGTCGCCGGTTAAACGTCCTCTCAAGCCGTTTAACAAGTCAAATTCTCCAACCAGCGGTCGCCGTTTCGTTCGAACTTCCCGTCCGCAGCGTACCCCCCGCGACGATAAATACGCGATCGTTCGCGCCCGGCGTTTATTCTGTCGAAAGTATCCGATCAATTCAAGAGTGAGCGATATTGTCATAAACTTTTGCTTCGAGTGAGTTCGAGTTTGCGAAAATCCCTCAAGCGATTTTCCCGACAATTGCACGCGTCGAGCGTCGATATTCGTCTCCTCGTTTCATCCGTGATTTGTCATTTCGTTCTCATTTGTCCGCGTCGCGCCGAAGATTGTCCGTCTCTTTATACCTCAAGATTGTCCGTCGTCCGTCACTTCATATGTACGTTTCGTCTGTTTTAATAAAATCATTACGAGTACCGTGTAGCCACTGAAGCTCATTCACCGACTCGCCCTTCCTCCGTTTCGTGCACGCGCATCGCTACGCGTGATTAGCGATTTTCTAAGCTCGCGCGGACATACCGCGGCGAGTGCTAAACAGCGCCAAAACTGAGCAAAAGTGGCGATTGTGTAAACGAAATGCCCGTTTTGTGCGAAGAGGAGCAATTCGGTGCGTGAAACGCTCGTTTTGTGACAAAACTGAGCAAAACCGGCGATTCTGTGCACGAAACGCACGTTTTGTGCCAAAAGTGAGCAAAAGCGTCGATTCTGTGCACGAAACGCCCGTTTTGTGCCAATAACGAGCAAAAGCGGCGATTCTGAGCACGAAACGCACGTTTTGTTCCAGAAGGAGCAATTCGGGGCGTGAAACCCACGTTTTGCGCCAAAACTGACCAAAAGCGGCGATTTTGTGCACGAAACGCACGTTTTGTGACAAAACTAAGCAAAACCGGAGGTTCATTGCACGAAACGCCCGTTTTGTGCCAAAAAGAGGAATTCGGTTCGTGAAACGCACGTTTTGTGCCAAAACTGAGCAAAAGCGGCGATTCTGTGCACGAAACGCCCGTTTTGTGCGAAAGCTGAGCAAAAGCGGCGTTTCTGTGCACGAAACGCACGTTATGTGCCAAAAGGAGCAATTCTGTGCGTGAAACGTACGTTTTGTGACAAAACTGAGCAAAACCGGCGATTCTGTGCACGAAACGCTCGTTTTGCGCCAAAACTGAGCAAAAGCGGCGATTCTGTGCACGAAACGCACGTTTTGTGCCAAATCTGAGCAAAAGCATCGATTCTGTGCTCGAAATGCCCGTTTTGTGCCAAAAGGAGGAATTATGTTCGTGAAACTCACGTTTTGTGCCAAAACTCAGCAAAAGCGGCGATTCTGTGCACGAAATGCACGTTTTGCGCCAAAACTGAGCAAAAGCGGCGATTCCGTGCACGAAACGCCTGTTTTGTTCCAGAAGGAGCAATTCGGGGCGTGAAACCCACGTTTTGCGCCAAAACTGACCAAAAGCGACGATTCTGTGCACGAAACGCCCGTTTTGTGCCAAAACGGGCAATTCGGTACCTGGAACGCACGTTTTGTGAGAAAGCTGAGCAAGAGCGGCGATTCTGTGCACGAAACGCACGTTTTTCGCCAAAACCGAGATAAGCGGCGATTCTGTGCACGAAACGCCCGTTTTGTGCCAAAAGGAGGAATTCGGTTCGTGAAACGCACGTTTTGTGCCAAAACCGAGCAAAAGCGGCGATTCTGTACACGAAACGCACGTTTTGTGACAAAACTGAGCAAAAGCGGCAATTCTGTGCACGAAACGCCCGTTTTGTGCCAAAAGGAGCAATTCGGTGCGTGATACGCACGTTTTGTGACAAAACTGAGCGAATCCGTACATTCTGAGCACGAAACGCACGTTTTGTGCGAAAGCTGAGCAAAAGCGGCGATTCTGTGAACGAAACGCACGTTTTGTGAGAAAGCTGAGCAAAAGCGGTGATTCTGTGCACGATACGCACTTTTTGTGCCAAAACTGAGCAAAAGCGGCGATTCTGTGCACGAAACGCTCGTTTTGTGCCTAAACTGAGCAAAAGCGGCGATTCTGTGCACGAAACGCACGTTTTGTGCCAAAACTGAGCAAAAGCGGCGATTCTGTGCGCGAAACGCACGTTTTGTGCCAGAAGGAGCAATTCGGGGCGTGAAACCCACGTTTTGTGCCAAAACTGAGCAAAAGAGACGATTCTGTGCACGAAACGCACGTTTTGTGCCAATAATGAACAAAAGCGGCGATTCTGTGCACGAAACGCAGGTTTTGTGCCAAAACTGAGCAAAAGCGGCGATTGTGCACGAAACGCATGTTTTGTGAGAAAGCTGAGCAAAAGCGGCGATTCTGTGCACGAAACACCCATTTTGTGCCAAAAGGAGGAATTCGGTTCGTGAAACGCACGTTTTGTGCCAAAACTGAGCAAAAGCGGCGATTCTGTGCACGAAACGCCCGTTTTGTGCCAAAAGGAGGAATTCGGTTCGTGAAACGCACGTTTTGTGCCAAAACTGAGCAAAAGCGGCGATTCTGTGCACGAAATCCAGGTTTTGCGCCAAAACTGAGCAAAAGCGGCGATTCCGTGCACGAGACGCCTGTTTTGTACCAGAAGGAGCAATTCGGTGTGGGAAACGCACGTTTTGCGCCAAAACTGAGCAAAAGCGGCGATTCTGTGCACGAAACGCCAGTTTTGTGCCAAAACTGTGCAAAAGCGGCGATTCTGTGCACGAAACGCACGTTATGTGCCAGAACTGAGGAAAAGCGGCAATTCTGTGCATGAAGCGTTCGTTTTGTGCCAATACTATGCAAAAGCGGCGATTCTTTGCACGAAACGCCGGTTTTGTGCCAAAAGGAGGAACTCGGTTCGTGAAACGCACGTTTTGTGCCAAATCTGAGCAAAAGCATCGATTCTGTGCTCGAAATGCCCGTTTTGTGCCAAAAGGAGGAATTATGTTCGTGAAACTCACGTTTTGTGCCAAAACTCAGCAAAAGCGGCGATTCTGTGCACGAAATGCACGTTTTGCGCCAAAACTGAGCAAAAGCGGCGATTCCGTGCACGAAACGCCTGTTTTGTTCCAGAAGGAGCAATTCGGGGCGTGAAACCCACGTTTTGCGCCAAAACTGACCAAAAGCGGCGATTTTGTGCACGAAACGCCCATTTGTGCCAAAAGGAGGAATTCGGTTCGTGAAACGCACGTTTTGTGCCAAGACTGAGCAAAAGCGGCGATTCTGTGCACGAAACGCCCGTTTTGTGCCAAAACGGGCAATTCGGTACCTGGAACGCACGTTTTGTGAGAAAGCTGAGCAAAAGCGGCGATTCTGTGCACGAAACGCACGTTTTGTGAGAAAGCTGAGCAAAAGCGGTGATTCTGTGCACGATACGCACTTTTTGTGCCAAAACTGAGCAAAAGCGGCGATTCTGTGCACGAAACGCTCGTTTTGTGCCTAAACTGAGCAAAAGCGGCGATTCTGTGCACGAAACGCACGTTTTGTGCCAAAACTGAGCAAAAGCGGCGATTCTGTGCGCGAAACGCACGTTTTGTGCCAGAAGGAGCAATTCGGGGCGTGAAACCCACGTTTTGTGCCAAAACTGAGCAAAAGAGACGATTCTGTGCACGAAACGCACGTTTTGTGCCAATAATGAACAAAAGCGGCGATTCTGTGCACGAAACGCAGGTTTTGTGCCAAAACTGAGCAAAAGCGGCGATTGTGCACGAAACGCACGTTTTGTGCCAAAACTGAGCAAAAGCGGCGATTCTGGGCACGAAACGCACGTTTTGCACCAAAACCGAGCAAAAGCGGCGATTCTGTACACGAAACGCATGTTTTGTGAGAAAGCTGAGCAAAAGCGGCGATTCTGTGCACGAAACACCCATTTTGTGCCAAAAGGAGGAATTCGGTTCGTGAAACGCACGTTTTGTGCCAAAACTGAGCAAAAGCGGCGATTCTGTGCACGAAACGCCCGTTTTGTGCCAAAAGGAGGAATTCGGTTCGTGAAACGCACGTTTTGTGCCAAAACTGAGCAAAAGCGGCGATTCTGTGCACAAAATCCAGGTTTTGCGCCAAAACTGAGCAAAAGCGGCGATTCCGTGCACGAGACGCCTGTTTTGTTCCAGAAGGAGCAATTCGGTGTGGGAAACGCACGTTTTGCGCCAAAACTGAGCAAAAGCGGCGATTCTGTGCACGAAACGCCAGTTTTGTGCCAAAACTGTGCAAAAGCGGCGATTCTGTGCACGAAACGCACGTTATGTGCCAGAACTGAGGAAAAGCGGCAATTCTGTGCATGAAGCGTTCGTTTTGTGCCAATACTATGCAAAAGCGGCGATTCTTTGCACGAAACGCCGGTTTTGTGCCAAAAGGAGGAACTCGGTTCGTGAAACGCACGTTTTGTGCCAAATCTGAGCAAAAGCATCGATTCTGTGCTCGAAATGCCCGTTTTGTGCCAAAAGGAGGAATTATGTTCGTGAAACTCACGTTTTGTGCCAAAACTCAGCAAAAGCGGCGATTCTGCGCACGAAACGCACGTTCTGTGCCAAAACTGTGCAAAAGCGGCGATTCTGTGCACGAAACGCACGTTATGTGCCAGAACTGAGCAAAAGCGGCGATTCTGTGCACGAAACGCACGTTATGTACCAAAACTGAGCAAAAGCGGCGATTCTGTGCACGAAACGCCCGTTTTGTGCCAAAAGGAGGAGTTCGGTTCGTGAAACGCACGTTTTGTGCCAAAACTGAGCAAAAGCGGCGGTTCTGTGCTCGAAACGCACGTTATGTACCAAAACTGAGCAAAAGCGGCGATTCTGCGCACGAAACGCACGTTCTGTGCCAAAACTGAGCAAAAGCGGCGATTCTGTGCACGAAACGCCCGTTTTGTGCCAAAAGGAGCAATTCGGTGCGTGAAACGTACGGTTTGTGACAAAACTGAGCAAAATTGGCGATTCTGAGCACGAAACGCACGTTTTGTGCCAAAACTGAGCAAAAGCGGCGATTCTGTGCACGAAACGCCCGTTTTGTGCCAAAAGGAGGAATTCGGTTCGTGAAACGCACGTTTTGTGCCAAAACTGAGCAAAAGCGGCGATTCTGTGCACGAAACCCAGGTTTTGCGCCAAAACTGAGCAAAAGCGGAGATTCTCTGCACGAAACGCCCGTTTTGTGCCAAAACTGAGCAAAAGCGGCGATTCTGAGCACGAAACGTACGTTTTGTGAGAAAGCTGAGCAAAAGCGGCGATTCTGTGCACGAAACGCACGTTTTGCGCCAAAACTGAGCAAAAGCGGCGATTCTGTGCACGAAACGCTCGTTTTGCGCCAAAACAGAGCAAAAGCGGCGATTCTGTGCACGAAACGCCCGTTTTGTGCCAAAACTGAGCAAAAGCGGCGATTCTGAGCACGAAACGTACATTTTGTGAGAAAGCTGAGCAAAAGCGGCGATTCTGTGCACGAAACGCACGTTTTGCGCCAAAACTGAGCAAAAGCGGCGATTCTGTGCACGAAACGCACGTTTTGCGCCCAAACTGAGCAAAAGCGGCGATTCTATCCACGAAACGCCCGTTTTGTGCCAAAAGGAGCAATTCGGTGTGTGAAACGCACGTTTTGCGCCAAAACTGAGCAAAAGCGGCGATTCTGTGCACGAAACGCCAGTTTTGTGCCAAAACTGTGCAAAAGCGGCGATTCTGTGCACGAAACGCACGTTATGTGCCAGAACTGAGCAAAAGCGGCGATTCTGCGCACGAAACGCACGTTCTGTGCCAAAACTGTGCAAAAGCGGCGATTCTGTGCACGAAACGCACGTTATGTGCCAGAACTGAGCAAAAGCGGCGATTCTGTGCACGAAACGCACGTTATGTGCCAGAACAGAGCAAAAGCGGCAATTCTGTGCATGAAGCGTTCGTTTTGTGCCAAAAGGAGCAATTCGCTGCGTGATACGCACGTTTTGTGACAAAACTGAGCGAATCCGTACATTCTGAGCACGAAACGCACGTTTTGTGCGAAAGCTGAGCAAAAGCGGCCATTCTGTGCACGAAACGCCCGTTATGTGCCAAAAGGAGCAATTCTGTGCGTGTAACGTACGTTTTGTGACAAAACTGAGAAAAAGCGGTGATTCTGTGCACGAAACGCACTTTTTGTGCCAAAACTGAGCAAAAGCGGTGATTCTGTGCACGAAACGCCCGTTTTGCGCCAAAATAGAGCAAAAGCGGCGATTCTGTGCACGAAACGCCCGTTTTGTGCCAAAAGGAGGAGTTCGGTTCGTGAAACGCACGTTTTGTGCCAAATCTGAGCAAAAGCATCGATTCTGTGCTCGAAATGCCCGTTTTGTGCCAAAAGGAGGAATTATGTTCGTGAAACTCACGTTTTGTGCCAAAACTCAGCAAAAGCGGCGATTCTGTGCACGAAATGCACGTTTTGCGCCAAAACTGAGCAAAAGCGGCGATTCCGTGCACGAAACGCCCGTTTTGTTCCAGAAGGAGCAATTCGGGGCGTGAAACCCACGTTTTGCGCCAAAACTGACCAAAAGCGGCGATTCTGTGCACGAAACGCCCGTTTTGTGCCAAAAGGGGCAATTCGGTACGTGAAACGCACGTTTTGTGAGAAAGCTGAGCAAAAGCGGCGATTCTGTGCACGAAACGCACGTTCTGTGCCAAAACTGTGCAAAAGCGGCGATTCTGTGCACGAAACGCCCGTTTTGTGCCAAAAGGAGGAGTTCGGTTCGTGAAACGCACGTTTTGTGCCAAAACTGAGCAAAAGCGGCGGTTCTGTGCTCGAAACGCACGTTATGTACCAAAACTGAGCAAAAGCGGCGATTCTGCGCACGAAACGCACGTTCTGTGCCAAAACTGTGCAAAAGCGGCGATTCTGTGCACGAAACGCACGTTATGTGCCAGAACTGAGCAAAAGCGGCGATTCTGCGCACGAAACGCACGTTCTGTGCCAAAACTGAGCAAAAGCGGCGATTCTGTGCACGAAACGCCCGTTTTGTGCCAAAAGGAGCAATTCGGTGCGTGAAACGTACGGTTTGTGACAAAACTGAGCAAAATTGGCGATTCTGAGCACGAAACGCACGTTTTGTGCCAAAACTGAGCAAAAGCGGCGATTCTGTGCACGAAACGCCCGTTTTGTGCCAAAAGGAGGAATTCGGTTCGTGAAACGCACGTTTTGTGCCAAAACTGAGCAAAAGCGGCGATTCTGTGCACGAAACCCAGGTTTTGCGCCAAAACTGAGCAAAAGCGGAGATTCTCTGCACGAAACGACCGTTTTGTGCCAAAACTGAGCAAAAGCGGCGATTCTGAGCACGAAACGTACGTTTTGTGAGAAAGCTGAGCAAAAGCGGCGATTCTGTGCACGAAACGCACGTTTTGCGCCAAAACTGAGCAAAAGCGGCGATTCTGAGCACGAAACGTACATTTTGTGAGAAAGCTGAGCAAAAGCGGCGATTCTGTGCACGAAACGCACGTTTTGCGCCAAAACTGAGCAAAAGCGGCGATTCTGTGCACGAAACGCCCGTTTTGTGCGAAGAGGAGCAATTCGGTGTGAGAAACGCCCGTTTTCTGCCAAAACTGTGCAAAAGCGGCGATTCTGTGCACGAAACGCACGTTATGTGCCAGAACTGAGCAAAAGCGGCAATTCTGTGCATGAAGCGTTCGTTTTGTGCCAATACTATGCAAAAGCTGCGATTCTTTGCACGAAACGCCGATTTTGTGCCAAAAGGAGGAACTCGGTTCGTGAAACGCACGTTTTGTGCCAAAACTGAGCAAAAGCGGCGATTCTGTGCACGAAACGCTCGTTTTGCGCCAAAACAGAGCAAAAGCGGCGATTCTGTGCACGAAACGCCCGTTTTGTGCCAAAAGGAGGAGTTCGGTTCGTGAAACGCACGTTTTGTGCCAAATCTGAGCAAAAGCATCGATTCTGTGCTCGAAATGCCCGTTTTGTGCCAAAAGGAGGAATTATGTTCGTGAAACTCACGTTTTGTGCCAAAACTCAGCAAAGCGGCGATTCTGTGCACGAAATGCACGTTTTGCGCCAAAACTGAGCAAAAGCGGCGATTCCGTGCACGAAACGCCTGTTTTGTTCCAGAAGGAGCAGTTCGGGGCGTGAAACCCACGTTTTGCACCAAAACTGACCAAAAGCGGCGATTCTGTGCACGAAACGCCCGTTTTGTGCCAAAAGGGGCAATTCGGTACGTGAAACGCACGTTTTGTGAGAAAGCTGAGCAAGAGCGGCGATTCTGTGCACGAAACGCACGTTCTGTGCCAAAACTGTGCAAAAGCGGCGATTCTGTGCACGAAACGCACGTTATGTGCCAGAATTGAGCAAAAGCGGCGATTCTGTGCACGAAACGCACGTTATGTGCCAGAACTGAGCAAAAGCGGCAATTCTGTGCATGAAGCGTTCGTTTTGTGCCAAAAGGAGCAATTCGGTGCGTGATACGCACGTTTTGTGACAAAACTGAGCGAATCCGTACATTCTGAGCACGAAACGCACGTTTTGTGCGAAAGCTGAGCAAAAGCGGCGAATCTGTGCACGAAACGCCCGTTATGTGCCAAAAGGAGCAATTCTGTGCGTGAAACGTACGTTTTGTGACAAAACTGAGCAAAAGCGGTGATTCTGTGCACGAAACGCACTTTTGGTGCCAAAACTGAGCAAAAGCGGCGATTCTATGCACGAAACGCGCGTTTTGCGCCAAAACCGAGCAAAAGCGGCGATTCTGTGCACGAAACGCCCGTTTTGTGCCAAAAGGAGCAATTCGGTGTGTGAAACGCACGTTTTGCGCTAAAACTGAGCAAAATCGGCGATTCTGTGCACGAAACGCAGGTTTTGTGCCAAAACTGAGCAAAAGCGGAAATTCTGTGCACGAAACGCCCGTTTTGTGCGAAGAGGAGCAATTCGGTGCGTGAAACGCACGTTTTGTGACAAAACTGAGTAAAAGCGGCGATTCTGTGCACAAAACGCACGTTTTGTGCCAAAACTGAGCAAAAGCGGCGATTCTGTGCACGAAACGCAGGTTTTGTGCCAAAACTGAGCAAAAGCGGAAATTCTGTGCACGAAACGCCCGTTTTGTGCGAAGAGGAGCAATTCGGTGCGTGAAACGCACGTTTTGTGACAAAACTGAGTAAAAGCGGCGATTCTGTGCACAAAACGCACGTTTTGTGCCAAAACTGAGCAAAAGCGGCGATTCTGTGCACGAAACGCACGTTTTGCGCCAAAACTGAGCAAAAGCGGCGATTCTGTGCACGAAACGCACGTTTTGCGCTAAAACTGAGCAAAAGCGGCGATTCTGTGCACGAAACGCCCGTTTTGTGCCAAAAGGAGCAATTCGGTGCGTGAAACGTACGGTTTGTGGGAAAACTGAGCAAAACCGGCCATTCTGAGCACGAAACGCACGTTTTGTGCGAAAGCTGAGCAAAAGCGGCGATTCTGTGCACGAAACGCCCGTTTTGTGCCAAAACTGAACAAAAGCGGCGGTTCTGTGCTCGAAACGCACGTTTTGTTCCAAAACTGAGCAAAGGCGGCGGTTCTGTGCACGAAACGCACGTTTTGTGCCAATACTGAGCAAAAGCTGCGATTCTGTGCACGAAACGCACGTTTTGTGCCAATACTGAGCAAAAGCTGCGATTCTGTGCACGAAACGCACGTTTTGCTCCAAAACTGAGCAAAAGCGGCGATTCTGTGCACGAAACGCCCGTTTTGTGCCAAAAGGAGCAATTCGGTGCGTGAAACGTACGGTTTGTGACAAAACTGACCAAACCGGCGATTCTGTGCACGAATCGCCCGTTTTGTGCCAAAAGGAGGATTTCTGTTCCTGAAACGCACGTTTTGTGCCAAAACTGAGCAAAAGCGGCACTTCAGTGCACGAAACGCCCGTTTTGTGCCAATAGGAGCAATTCTGTGCACGAAACGCACGCTTCGCGCCAAAACTGAGCAAAAGCGGCGATTCTGTGCACGAAACGCACGTTTTGTGCCAATACTGAGCAAAAGCTGCGATTCTGTGCACGAAACGCCCGTTTTGTGCCAAAAGAAGGAATTCGGATCCTGAAATGCACGTTTTGTGCCAAAACTGAGAAAAAGCGGCGATCCTGTGCGCGAAACGCCCATTTTCTGCCAAAAGGAGCAATCCGGTGCGTGAAACGCACGTTTTGTGCCAAAACTGAGTAAAAGCGGCGATTCTGTGCGCGAAGCGCACGTTTTCTGCCAAAACTGAACAAAAGCGGCGGTTCTGTGCTCGAAACGCACGTTTTGTTCCAAAACTGAGCAAAGGCGGCGATTCTGTGCACGAAACGCACGTCTTGTGCCAATACTGAGCAAAAGCTGCGATTCTGTGCACGAAACGCACGTTTTGCGCCAAAACTGAGCAAAAGCGGCGATTCTGTGCACGAAACGCCCATTTTGTGCCAAAAGGAGCAATTCGGTGCGTGAAACGGTCGGTTTGTGACAAAACTGACCAAACCGGCGATTCTGTGCACGAAACGCCCGTTTTGTGCCAAAAGGAGGAATTCGGTTCGTGAAACGCACGTTTTGTGCCAAAACTGAGCAAAAGCGGCGATCCTGTGCACGAAACGCACGTTTTGCGCCTAAACTGAGCAAAAGCGGCGATTCTCTGCACGAAACGCCCGTTTTGTGCGAAGAGGAGAAATTCGGTGCGTGAAACGTACGGTTTGTGACAAAATTGACCAAACCGGCGATTCTGTGCACGAAACGCACGTTTTGTGACAAAACTGAGCGAATCCGGCCATGCTGAGCACGAAACGCACGTTTTGTGCGAAAGCTGAGCAAAAGCGGCGATTCTGTGCACGAAAAGCCCGTTTTCTGCCAGAAGGAGCAATTTGGTGCGTGAAACGCACGTTTTGTTCCAAAACTGAGCAAAGGCGGTGATTCTGTGCACGTAACGCACGTTTTGCGCCAAAACTGAGCAAAAGCGGCGATTCTGTGTACGAAACGCACGCTTTGTGACAAAACTGTGCAAAAGCGGCGATTCTGTGCACGAAACGCACTTTTTGTGCCAAAACTGAGCAAAAGCGGCGATTCTGTGCGCGAAACGCACGTTTTGCACCAAAAGGAGGAGTTGGGTTCGTGAAACGCACGTTTTGTGCCAAATCTGAGCAAAAGCATCGATTCTGTGCACGAAACGCACGTTTTGCGCCAAAACTGAGCAAAAGCGGCGATTCTCTGCACGAAACGCCCGTTTTGTGCGAAGAGGAGAAATTCGGTGCGTGAAACGTATGGTTTGTGACAAAATTGACCAAACCGGCGATTCTGTGCACGAAACGCACGTTTTGTGACAAAACTGAGCGAATCCGGCCATGCTGAGCACGAAACGCACGTTTTGTGCGAAAGCTGAGCAAAAGCGGCGATTCTGTGCACGAAAAGCCCGTTTTCTCTCAGAAGGAGCAATTTGGTGCGTGAAACGCACGTTTTGTTCCAAAACTGAGCAAAGGCCGTGATTCTGTGCACGTAACGCACGTTTTGCGCCAAAACTGAGCAAAAGCGGCGATTCTGTGCACGAAACGCACGTTTTGCGCCAAAACTGAGCAAAAGCGGAAATTCTGTGCACGAAACGCCCGTTTTGTGCGAAGAGGAACAATTCGGTGCGTGAAACGCACGTTTTGTGACAAAACTGAGTAAAAGCGGCGATTCTGTGCACGAAACGCACGTTTTGTGCCAAAGCTGAGCAAAAGCGGCGATTCTGTGCACGAAACGCACGTTTTGCGCCAAAACTGAGCAAAAGCGGCGATTCTGTGCACGAAACGCCCGTTTTGTGCCAAAAGGAGGAATTCGGATCCTGAACCGCACGTTTTGTGCCAAAACTGAGAAAAAGCGGCGATCCTGTGCACGAAACGCCCATTTTCTGCCAAAAGGAGCAATTCGGTGCGTGAAACGCACGTTTTGTGCCAAAACTGATTAAAAGCGGCGATTCTGTGCACGAAACGCACGTTTTCTGCCAAAACTGAGCAGAAGCGGCGGTTCTTTGCTCGAAACGCACGTTTTGTTCCAAAACTGAGCAAAGGCGGCGATTCTGTGCACGAAACGCACGTTTTGTGCCAATACTGAGCAAAAGCTGCGATTCTGTGCACGAAACGCACGTTTTGCGCCAAAACTGAGCAAAAGCTGCGATTCTGTGCACGAAACGCACGTTTTGTGCCAATACTGAGCAAAAGCTGCGATTCTGTGCACGAAACGCACGTTTTGCTCCAAAACTGAGCAAAAGCGGCGATTCTGTGCACGAATCGCCCATTTTGTGCCAAAAGGAGCAATTCGGTGCGTGAAACGTTCGGTTTGTGACAAAACTGACCAAACCGGCGATTCTGTGCACGAAACGCACGTTTTGTGCGAAAGCTGAGCAAAAGCGGCGATTCTGTACACGAAACGCCCGTTTTGTGCCAAAAGGAGGAATTCGGTTCCTGAAACGCACGTTTTGTGCCAAAACTGAGGAAAAGCGGCGATCCTGTGCACGAAACGCCCGTTTTCTGCCAAAAGGAGCAATTCGGTGCGTGAAACGCACGTTTTGTGCCAAAACTGAGTAAAAGCGGCGATTCTGAACGCGAAACGCATGTTTTGTGCAAAACTGAGCAAAAGCGGCTGTTCTGTGCTCGAAACGCACGTTATGTTCCAAAACTGAGCAAAACCGGCGATTCTGTGCACGAAACGCATGTTTTGTGCCAAAACTGAGCAGAAGCGGCGATTCTGTGCACGGAACGCACGTTATGTGCCAGAACTGAGCAAAAGCGGCGATTCTGTGCACGAATCGCCCGTTTTGTGCCAAAGGAAGATTTCGGTTCCTGAAACGCACGTGTTGTGCCAAAACTGAGCAAAAGCGGCACTTCTGTGCACGAAACGCACGTTTTGTGCCAGAAGGAGCAATTCGGTGCGTGAAACGCCCGTTTTGTGCCAAAACTGCGCAAAAGCGGCGATTCTGTGCACGGAACGCACGTTATGTGCCAGAACTGAGCAAAAGCGGCGATTCTGTGCACGAAACGCACGTTTTGTGCCAGAAGGAGTAATTCGGGGCGTGAAACCCACGTTTTGTGCTAAAACTGAGCAAAAGAGACGATTCTGTGCACGAAACGCACGTTTTGTGCCAATAATGAGCAAAAGCTGCGATTCTGTGCACGAAACGCAGGTTTTGTGCCAAAACTGAGCAAAAGCGGCGATTCTGTGCACGAAACGCAGTTTTTGTGCCAAAACTGAGCAAAAGCGGCGATTTTGTGCACGAACCGCACGCTTTGTGCCAGAAGGAGCAATACGGTGCGTGAAACGCACGTTTTGTGCCAAAACTAAGCAAAAGCGGCGATTCTGTGCACGAAACGCAGGTTTTGTGGCAAAACTGAGCAAAAGCGGCGATTCTGTGCACGAAACGCACGTTTTGTGCCAAAACTGAGCAGAAGCGGCGATTCTGTGCACGAAGCGCATGTTTTGTGCCAAAACTGAGAAAAAGCGGCGATTCTGTGCACGAAACGCACGCTTTGTGCCAGAAGGAGCAATTTGGTGCGTGAAACGCACGTTTTATGCCAAGACTGAGCAAAAGCGGCGATTCTGAGCGCGAAACGCACGTTATGTGCCAGAATTGAGCAAATGCGGCGATTCTGTGCACGAAACGCACGCTTTGTGCCAGAAGGAGCAATTCGGGGCGTGAAACCCACGTTTTGTGCCAAAACTGAGCAAAAGCTGCAATTCTGTGCTCGAAACGCACGTTTTGTGCCAGAACTGAGCAAAAGCGGCGATTCTGTGCACGAAACGCACGTTATGTGCCAGAACTGAGCAAAAGCGGCGATTCTGTGCACGAAACGCACGCTTTGTGCCAGAAGGAGCAATTCGGGGCGTGAAACCCACGTTTTGTGCTAAAACTGAGCAAAAGAGACGATTCTGTGCACGAAACGCACGTTTTGTGCCAATAATGAGCAAAAGCGGCGATTCTGAGCACGAAACGCACGTTTTGTGCCAAAACTGAGCAAAAGCGGCGATTCTGTGCACGAAACGAACGTTTTGCGCCAAAACTGTGCAAAAGCGGCGATTCTGTGCACGAAACGCACGTTTTGCGCCAAAACTGAGCAAAAGCGGCGATTCTGTACATGAAATGCCCGTTTTGTGCGAAGAGGAGCAATTCGGTGCGTGAAACGCACGTTTTGTGACAAAACTGAGCAAAACCGGCGATTCTGTGCACGGAACGCACGTTTTGTGCCAAAACTGAGCAAAAGCGGCGATTCTGTGCACGAAACGCCCGTTTTGTGCCAAAAGGAGGAATTCGGTTCGTGAAATACACGTTTTGTGCCAAAACTGAGCAAAAGCCGCGATTCCGTGCACGAAACGCACGTTTTGTGAGAATAATGAGCAAAAGCTGCGATTCTGTGCACGAAACGCAGGTTTTGTGCCAAAAGGAGGAATTCGGTTCGTGAAACACACGTTTTGTGCCAAAACTGAGCAAAAGCGGCGATTCCGTGCACGAAACGCACGTTTTGTGCCAATAATGAGCAAAAGCTGCGATTCTGTGCACGAAACGCAGGTTTTGTGCCAAAACTGAGCAAAAGCGGCCATTCTGTGCACGAAACGCACGCTTTGTGCCAGAAGGAGCAATTCGGTGCGTGAAACGCACGTTTTGTGCCAAAACTGAGCAAAAGCGGCGATTCCGTGCACGAAACGCACGTTTTGTGCCAATAATGAGCAAAAGCTGCGATTCTGTGCACGAAACGCAGGTTTTGTTTCTAAACTGAGCAAAAACGGCGATTCTGTGCACGAAACGCCCGTTTTGTGCCAAAAGGAGGAATTCGGTTCGTGAAACACACGTTTTGTGCCAAAACTGAGCAAAAGCGGCGATTCCGTGCACGAAACGTACGTTTTGTGCCAATAATGAGCAAAAGCTGCGATTCTGTGCACGAAACGCAGGTTTTGTGCCAAAACTGAGCAAAAGCGGAGATTCTGTGCACGAAACGCACGTTTTGTGCCAAAACTGAGCAAAAGCGGCGATTTTGTGCACGAAACGCACGCTTTGTGCCAGAAGGAGCAATTCGGCGCGAGAAACGCACGTTTCGGCCAAAACTAAGCAAAAGCGGTGATTCTGTGCACGAAACGCACGTTATGTGCCAGAACTGAGCAGAAGCGGCGATTCTGTGCACGAAACGCACGTTTTGTGCCAGAAGGAGCAATTCGGGGCGTGAAACCCACATTTTGTGCTAAAACTGAGCAAAAGAGACGATTCTGTGCACGAAACGCACGTTTTGTGCCAATAATGAGCAGAAGCGGCGATTCTGAGCACGAAACGCACGTTTTGTGCCAAAACTGAGCAAAAGCGGCGATTCTGTGCACGAAACGAGCGTTTTGCGCCAAAACTGTGCAAAAGCGGCGATTCTGTGCCCGAAACGCAGGTTTTGTGCCAAAACTGAGCAAAAGCGGCGACTCTGTGCACGAAACGCAGTTTTAGTGCCAAAACCGAGCAAAAGCGGCGATTCTGTGCACGAAACGCAGGTTTTGTGCCAAAACTGAGCAAAAGCGGCGATTCTGTGCACGAAACGCACGTTTTGTGCCAAAACTGAGCAAAAGCGGCGATTTTGTGCACGAAACGCACGCTTTGTGCCAGAAGGAGCAATTCGGTGCGTGAAACGCACGTTTTGTGCCAAAACTAAGCAAAAGCGGCGATTCTGTGCACGAAACGCTCGTTATGTGCCAGAACTGAGCAAAAGCGGCGATTCTGTGCACGAAACGCACATTTTGTGCGAGAAGGAGCAATTCGGGGCGTGAAACCCACGTTTTGTGCCAAAACTGAGCAAAAGCCGCGATTCCGTGCACGAAACGCACGTTTTGTGAGAATAATGAGCAAAAGCTGCGATTCTGTGCACGAAACGCACGTTGTGTGCCAAGACTGAGCAAAAGCGGCGATTCTGTGCACGAAACAAACGTTTTGCGCCTAAACAGAGCAAAAACGGCGATTCCGTGCACGAAACGCACGTTTTGTGCCAATAATGAGCAAAAGCTGCGATTCTGTGCACGAAACGCAGGTTTTGTTTCAAAACTGAGCAAAAACGGCGATTCTGTGCACGAAACGCCCGTTTTGTGCCAAAAGGAGGAATTCGGTTCGTGAAACGCACGTTTTGTGCCAAAACTGAGCAAAAGCGGCGATTCCGTGCACGAAACGCACGTTTTGTGCCAATAATGAGCAAAAGCTGCGATTCTGTGCACGAAACGCAGGTTTTGTGCCAAAACTGAGCAAAAGCGGCGATTCCGTGCACGAAACGCACGTTTTGTGCCAATAATGAGCAAAAGCTGCGATTCTGTGCACGAAACGCAGGTTTTGTGGCAAAACTGAGCAAAAGCGGCGGTTCTGTGCACGAAACGCATGTTTTGTGCCAATAACGAGCAGAAGCGGCGAGTCTGAGTACGAAACGCAGGTTTTGTGCCAAAACTGAGCAAAAGCGGCGATTCGGTGCATGAAACGCACGTTTTGCGACAAAGCTGAGCAAAAGCGGCGATGCTATGCACGAAACGCCCGTTTTGTGCCAAAAGACGCAATTCGGTACGTGAAACGCACGTTTTGTGCCAAAATTAAGCAAAAGCGGAGATTCTGTGCACGAAACGCAGGTTTTGTGCCAAAACTGAGCAAAAGCGGCGATTCTGTGCACGAAACGCACGTTTTGTGACAAAACTGAGCAAAACCGGCGATTCTGTGCACGAAACGCATGTTTTGTGCCAATAACGAGCAAAAGCGGCAATTCCGTGCACGAAACGCACGCTTAGTGCCAGAAGGAGCAATTCGGTGCGTGAAACGCACGTTTTATGCCAAGACTGAGCAAAAGCGGCGATTCTGTGCACGAAACGCACGTTTTGTGCCAAAACTAAGCAAAAGCGGCAATTCCGTGCACGAAACGAACGCTTAGTGCCAGAAGGAGCAATTCGGTTCGTGAAACGCACGTTTTATGCCAAGACTGTGCAAAAGCGGCAATTCTGTGCACGAAACTCACGTTTTGTGTCAAAACTGAGCAAAAGCGGCGATTCTGTGCACGAAACGCATGTTTTGTGCCAATAACGAGCAAAAGCGGCGACTCTGTGCACGAAACGCACGTTTTGTGACAAAACTGAGCAAAAGCGGCGATTTTGTGCACGAAACGCACGCTTTGTGCCAGGTGAAGCAATTCGGTGCGTGAAACGCACGTTTTGTGCCAAAACTAAGCAAAAGCGGCGATTCTGTGCACGAAATGCAGGTTTTGTGGCAAAACTGAGCAAAAGCGGCGGTTCTGTGCACGAAACGCATGTTTTGTGCCAATAACGAGCAGAAGCGGCGAGTCTGAGTACGAAACGCAGGTTTTGTGCCAAAACTGAGCAAAAGCGGCGATTCGGTGCGTGAAACGCACGTTTTGCGACAAAGCTGAGCAAAAGCGGCGATGCTATGCACGAAACGCCCGTTTTGTGCCAAAAGACGCAATTCGGTACGTGAAACGCACGTTTTGTGCCAAAATTAAGCAAAAGCGGAGATTCTGTGCACGAAATGCAGGTTTTGTGGCAAAACTGAGCAAAAGCGGCGGTTCTGTGCACGAAACGCATGTTTTGTGCCAATAACGAGCAGAAGCGGCGAGTCTGAGTACGAAACGCAGGTTTTGTGCCAAAACTGAGCAAAAGCGGCGATTCGGTGCGTGAAACGCACGTTTTGCGACAAAGCTGAGCAAAAGCGGCGATGCTATGCACGAAACGCCCGTTTTGTGCCAAAAGACGCAATTCGGTACGTGAAACGCACGTTTTGTGCCAAAATTAAGCAAAAGCGGAGATTCTGTGCACGAAACGCAGGTTTTGTGCCAAAACTGTACAAAAGCGGCGATTCTGTGCGCGAAACGCACGTTTTGTGCCAAAACTGAGCAAAAGCCGCGATTCCGTGCACGAAACGCACGTTTTGTGAGAATAATGAGCAAAAGCTGCGATTCTGTGCACGAAACGCACGTTGTGTGCCAAGACTGAGCAAAAGCGGCGATTCTGTGCACGAAACAAACGTTTTGCGCCTAAACTGAGCAAAAGCGGCGATTCTGTACATGAAATGCCCGTTTTGTGCGAAGAGGAGCAATTCGGTGCGTGAAACGCACGTTTTGTGACAAAACTGAGCAAAACCGGCGATTCTGTGCACGAAACGCACGTTTTGTGCCAAAACTAAGCAAAAGCGGCGGTTCTGTGCACGAAACGCCCGTTTTGTGCCAAAAGGAGGAATTCGGTTCGTGAAACACACGTTTTGTGCCAAAACAGAGCAAAAGCGGCGATTCCGTGCACGAAACGCACGTTTTGTGCCAATAATGAGCAAAAGCTGCGATTCTGTGCACGAAACGCAGGTTTTGTTTCAAAACTGAGCAAAAACGGCGATTCTGTGCACGAAACGCCCGTTTTGTGCCAAAAGGAGGAATTCGGTTCGTGAAACGCACGTTTTGTGCCAAAACTGAGCAAAAGCGGCGATTCCGTGCACGAAACGCACGTTTTGTGCCAATAATGAGCAAAAGCTGCGATTCTGTGCACGAAACGCAGGTTTTGTGCCAAAACTGAGCAAAAGCGGCGATTCCGTGCACGAAACGCACGTTTTGTGCCAATAAGGAGCAAAAGCTGCGATTCTGTGCACGAAACGCAGGTTTTGTGGCAAAACTGAGCAAAAGCGGCGGTTCTGTGCACGAAACGCATGTTTTGTGCCAATAACGAGCAGAAGCGGCGAGTCTGAGTACGAAACGCAGGTTTTGTGCCAAAACTGAGCAAAAGCGGCGATTCGGTGCATGAAACGCACGTTTTGCGACAAAGCTGAGCAAAAGCGGCGATGCTATGCACGAAACGCCCGTTTTGTGCCAAAAGACGCAATTCGGTACGTGAAACGCACGTTTTGTGCCAAAATTAAGCAAAAGCGGAGATTCTGTGCACGAAACGCAGGTTTTGTGCCAAAACTGAGCAAAAGCGGCGATTCTGTGCACGAAACGCACGTTTTGTGACAAAACTGAGCAAAACCGGCGATTCTGTGCACGAAACGCATGTTTTGTGCCAATAACGAGCAAAAGCGGCGACTCTGTGCACGAAACGCAGGTTTTGTGGCAAAACTGAGCAAAAGCGGCGGTTCTGTGCACGAAACGCATGTTTTGTGCCAATAACGAGCAGAAGCGGCGATTCTGAGTACGAAACGCAGGTTTTGTGCCAAAACTGAGCAAAAGCGGCGACTCTGTGCACGAAACGAACGTTTTGCGCCAAAACTGTGCAAAAGCGGCGATTCTGTGCCCGAAACGCAGGTTTTGTGCCAAAACTGAGCAAAAGCGGCGACTCTGTGCACGAAACGCAGGTTTTGTGGCAAAACTGAGCAAAAGCGGCGGTTCTGTGCACGAACCAAACGTTTTGCGCCTAAACTGAGCAAAAGCGGCGATTCTGTGCACGAAACGAACGTTTTGCGCCAAAACTGTGCAAAAGCGGCGATTCTGTGCCCGAAACGAAGGTTTTGTGCCAAAACTGAGCAAAAGCGGCGACTCTGTGCACGAAACGCACTTTTTGTGCCAAAACTGAGCAAAAGCGGCGATTCTGTGCACGAAACAAACGTTTTGCGCCTAAACTGAGCAAAAGCGGCGATTCTGTACATGAAATGCCCGTTTTGTGCGAAGAGGAGCAATTCGATGCGTGAAACGCACGTTTTGTGACAAAACTGAGCAAAAGCGGCGATTTTGTGCACGAAACGCACGCTTAGTGCCAGAAGGAGCAATTCGGTGCGTGAAACGCACGTTTTATGCCAAGACTGAGCAAAAGCGGCGATTCTGTGCACGAAACGCTCGTTTTTTGCCAAAACTGAGCAAAAGCGGCAATTCTGTGCACGAAACGCACGTTATGTGCCAGAACTGAGCAAAAGCGGCGATTCTGTGCACGAAACGCACGTTTTGTGCCAGAAGGAGCAATTCGGGGCGTGAAACCCACGTTTTGTGCTAAAACTGAGCAAAAGAGACGATTCTGTGCACGAAACGCACGTTTTGTGCCAATAATGAGCAAAAGCGGCGATTCTGAGCACGAAACGCACGTTTTGTGGCAAAACTGAGCAAAAGCGGCGGTTCTGTGCACGAAACGCATGTTTTGTGCCAATAACGAGCAGAAGCGGCGATTCTGAGTACGAAACGCAGGTTTTGTGCCAAAACTGAGCAAAAGCGGCGACTCTGTGCACGAAACGAACGTTTTGCGCCAAAACTGTGCAAAAGCGGCGATTCTGTGCCCGAAACGCAGGTTTTGTGCCAAAACTGAGCAAAAGCGGCGACTCTGTGCACGAAACGCAGGTTTTGTGGCAAAACTGAGCAAAAGCGGCGGTTCTGTGCACGAACCAAACGTTTTGCGCCTAAACTGAGCAAAAGCGGCGATTCTGTGCACGAAACGAACGTTTTGCGCCAAAACTGTGCAAAAGCGGCGATTCTGTGCCCGAAACGAAGGTTTTGTGCCAAAACTGAGCAAAAGCGGCGACTCTGTGCACGAAACGCACTTTTTGTGCCAAAACTGAGCAAAAGCGGCGATTCTGTGCACGAAACAAACGTTTTGCGCCTAAACTGAGCAAAAGCGGCGATTCTGTACATGAAATGCCCGTTTTGTGCGAAGAGGAGCAATTCGATGCGTGAAACGCACGTTTTGTGACAAAACTGAGCAAAAGCGGCGATTTTGTGCACGAAACGCACGCTTAGTGCCAGAAGGAGCAATTCGGTGCGTGAAACGCACGTTTTATGCCAAGACTGAGCAAAAGCGGCGATTCTGTGCACGAAACGCTCGTTTTTTGCCAAAACTGAGCAAAAGCGGCAATTCTGTGCACGAAACGCACGTTATGTGCCAGAACTGAGCAAAAGCGGCGATTCTGTGCACGAAACGCACGTTTTGTGCCAGAAGGAGCAATTCGGGGCGTGAAACCCACGTTTTGTGCTAAAACTGAGCAAAAGAGACGATTCTGTGCACGAAACGCACGTTTTGTGCCAATAATGAGCAAAAGCGGCGATTCTGAGCACGAAACGCACGTTTTGTGGCAAAACTGAGCAAAAGCGGCGGTTCTGTGCACGAAACGCATGTTTTGTGCCAATAACGAGCAGAAGCGGCGATTCTGAGTACGAAACGCAGGTTTTGTGCCAAAACTGAGCAAAAGCGGCGACTCTGTGCACGAAACGAACGTTTTGCGCCAAAACTGTGCAAAAGCGGCGATTCTGTGCCCGAAACGCAGGTTTTGTGCCAAAACTGAGCAAAAGCGGCGACTCTGTGCACGAAACGCAGGTTTTGTGGCAAAACTGAGCAAAAGCGGCGGTTCTGTGCACGAACCAAACGTTTTGCGCCTAAACTGAGCAAAAGCGGCGATTCTGTGCACGAAACGAACGTTTTGCGCCAAAACTGTGCAAAAGCGGCGATTCTGTGCACGAAACGCACGTTTTGTGCCAGAAGGAGCAATTCGGGGCGTGAAACCCACGTTTTGTGCTAAAACTGAGCAAAAGAGACGATTCTGTGCACGAAACGCACGTTTTGTGCCAATAATGAGCAAAAGCGACGATTCTGAGCACGAAACGTACGTTTTGTGCCAAAACTGAGCAAAAGCGGCGATTCTGTGCACGAAACGAACGTTTTGCGCCAAAACTGTGCAAAAGCGGCGATTCTGTGCCCGAAACGCAGGTTTTGTGCCAAAACTGAGCAAAAGCGGCGACTCTGTGCACGAAACGCAGGTTTTGTGGCAAAACTGAGCAAAAGCGGCGGTTCTGTGCACGAAACGCATGTTTTGTGCCAATAACGAGCAGAAGCGGCGATTCTGAGTACGAAACGCAGGTTTTGTGCCAAAACTGAGCAAAAGCGGCGACTCTGTGCACGAAACGAACGTTTTGCGCCAAAACTGTGCAAAAGCGGCGATTCTGTGCCCGAAACGCAGGTTTTGTGCCAAAACTGAGCAAAAGCGGCGACTCTGTGCACGAAACGCAGGTTTTGTGGCAAAACTGAGCAAAAGCGGCGGTTCTGTGCACGAACCAAACGTTTTGCGCCTAAACTGAGCAAAAGCGGAGATTCTGTGCACGAAACGAACGTTTTGCGCCAAAACTGTGCAAAAGCGGCGATTCTGTGCCCGAAACGAAGGTTTTGTGCCAAAACTGAGCAAAAGCGGCGACTCTGTGCACGAAACGCACTTTTTGTGCCAAAACTGAGCAAAAGCGGCGATTCTGTGCACGAAACAAACGTTTTGCGCCTAAACTGAGCAAAAGCGGCGATTCTGTACATGAAATGCCCGTTTTGTGCGAAGAGGAGCAATTCGATGCGTGAAACGCACGTTTTGTGACAAAACTGAGCAAAAGCGGCGATTCTGTGCACGAAACGCTCGTTTTTTGCCAAAAAACTGAGCAAAAGCGGCAATTCTGTGCACGAAACGCACGTTATGTGCCAGAACTGAGCAAAAGCGGCGATTCTGTGCACGAAACGCACGTTTTGTGCCAGAAGGAGCAATTCGGGGCGTGAAACCCACGTTTTGTGCTAAAAATGAGCAAAAGAGACGATTCTGTGCACGAAACGCACGTTTTGTGCCAATAATGAGCAAAAGCGGCGATTCTGAGCACGAAACGCACGTTTTGTGGCAAAACTGAGCAAAAGCGGCGGTTCTGTGCACGAAACGCATGTTTTGTGCCAATAACGAGCAGAAGCGGCGATTCTGAGTACGAAACGCAGGTTTTGTGCCAAAACTGAGCAAAAGCGGCGACTCTGTGCACGAAACGAACGTTTTGCGCCAAAACTGTGCAAAAGCGGCGATTCTGTGCCCGAAACGCAGGTTTTGTGCCAAAACTGAGCAAAAGCGGCGACTCTGTGCACGAAACGCAGGTTTTGTGTCAAAACTGAGCAAAAGCGGCGGTTCTGTGCACGAACCAAACGTTTTGCGCCTAAACTGAGCAAAAGCGGCGATTCTGTGCACGAAACGAACGTTTTGCGCCAAAACTGTGCAAAAGCGGCGATTCTGTGCCCGAAACGAAGGTTTTGTGCCAAAACTGAGCAAAAGCGGCGACTCTGTGCACGAAACGCACTTTTTGTGCCAAAACTGAGCAAAAGCGGCGATTCTGTGCACGAAACAAACGTTTTGCGCCTAAACTGAGCAAAAGCGGCGATTCTGTACATGAAATGCCCGTTTTGTGCGAAGAGGAGCAATTCGATGCGTGAAACGCACGTTTTGTGACAAAACTGAGCAAAAGCGGCGATTTTGTGCACGAAACGCACGCTTAGTGCCAGAAGGAGCAATTCGGTGCGTGAAACGCACGTTTTATGCCAAGACTGAGCAAAAGCGGCGATTCTGTGCACGAAACGCTCGTTTTTTGCCAAAACTGAGCAAAAGCGGCAATTCTGTGCACGAAACGCACGTTATGTGCCAGAACTGAGCAAAAGCGGCGATTCTGTGCACGAAACGCACGTTTTGTGCCAGAAGGAGCAATTCGGGGCGTGAAACCCACGTTTTGTGCTAAAACTGAGCAAAAGAGACGATTCTGTGCACGAAACGCACGTTTTGTGCCAATAATGAGCAAAAGCGGCGATTCTGAGCACGAAACGCATGTTTTGTGCCAAAACTGAGTAAAAGCGGCGATTCTGTGCACGAAACGCACGTTTTGTGGCAAAACTGAGCAAAAGCGGCGGTTCTGTGCACGAAACGCATGTTTTGTGCCAATAACGAGCAGAAGCGGCGATTCTGAGTACGAAACGCAGGTTTTGTGCCAAAACTGAGCAAAAGCGGCGACTCTGTGCACGAAACGAACGTTTTGCGCCAAAACTGTGCAAAAGCGGCGATTCTGTGCCCGAAACGCAGGTTTTGTGCCAAAACTGAGCAAAAGCGGCGACTCTGTGCACGAAACGAACGTTTTGCGCCAAAACTGTGCAAAAGCGGCGATTCTGTGCACGAAACGCACGTTTTGTGCCAGAAGGAGCAATTCGGGGCGTGAAACCCACGTTTTGTGCTAAAACTGAGCAAAAGAGACGATTCTGTGCACGAAACGCACGTTTTGTGCCAATAATGAGCAAAAGCGACGATTCTGAGCACGAAACGTACGTTTTGTGCCAAAACTGAGCAAAAGCGGCGATTCTGTGCACGAAACGAACGTTTTGCGCCAAAACTGTGCAAAAGCGGCGATTCTGTGCCCGAAACGCAGGTTTTGTTCCAAAACTGAGCAAAAGCGGCGACTCTGTGCACGAAACGCAGGTTTTGTGGCAAAACTGAGCAAAAGCGGCGGTTCTGTGCACGAAACGCATGTTTTGTGCCAATAACGAGCAGAAGCGGCGATTCTGAGTACGAAACGCAGGTTTTGTGCCAAAACTGAGCAAAAGCGGCGACTCTGTGCACGAAACGAACGTTTTGCGCCAAAACTGTGCAAAAGCGGCGATTCTGTGCCCGAAACGCAGGTTTTGTGCCAAAACTGAGCAAAAGCGGCGACTCTGTGCACGAAACGCAGGTTTTGTGGCAAAACTGAGCAAAAGCGGCGGTTCTGTGCACGAAACGCATGTTTTGTGCCAATAACGAGCAGAAGCGGCGATTCTGAGTACGAAACGCAGGTTTTGTGCCAAAACTGAGCAAAAGCGGCGACTCTGTGCACGAAACGCAGGTTTTGTGGCAAAACTGAGCAAAAGCGGCGGTTCTGTGCACGAAACGCATGTTTTGTGCCAATAACGAGCAGAAGCGGTGATTCTGAGTACGAAACGCAGGTTTTGTGCCAAAACTGAGCAAAAGCGGCGACTCTGTGCACGAAACGAACGTTTTGCGCCAAAACTGTGCAAAAGCGGCGATTCTGTGCCCGAAACGCAGGTTTTGTGCCAAAACTGAGCAAAAGCGGCGACTCTGTGCACGAAACGCAGGTTTTGTGGCAAAACTGAGCAAAAGCGGCGGTTCTGTGCACGAACCAAACGTTTTGCGCCTAAACTGAGCAAAAGCGGCGATTCTGTGCACGAAACGAACGTTTTGCGCCAAAACTGTGCAAAAGCGGCGATTCTGTGCCCGAAACGAAGGTTTTGTGCCAAAACTGAGCAAAAGCGGCGACTCTGTGCACGAAACGCACTTTTTGTGCCAAAACTGAGCAAAAGCGGCGATTCTGTGCACGAAACAAACGTTTTGCGCCTAAACTGAGCAAAAGCGGCGATTCTGTACATGAAATGCCCGTTTTGTGCGAAGAGGAGCAATTCGATGCGTGAAACGCACGTTTTGTGACAAAACTGAGCAAAAGCGGCGATTTTGTGCACGAAACGCACGCTTAGTGCCAGAAGGAGCAATTCGGTGCGTGAAACGCACGTTTTATGCCAAGACTGAGCAAAAGCGGCGATTCTGTGCACGAAACGCTCGTTTTTTGCCAAAACTGAGCAAAAGCGGCAATTCTGTGCACGAAACGCACGTTATGTGCCAGAACTGAGCAAAAGCGGCGATTCTGTGCACGAAACGCACGTTTTGTGCCAGAAGGAGCAATTCGGGGCGTGAAACCCACGTTTTGTGCTAAAACTGAGCAAAAGAGACGATTCTGTGCACGAAACGCACGTTTTGTGCCAATAATGAGCAAAAGCGGCGATTCTGAGCACGAAACGCATGTTTTGTGCCAAAACTGAGCAAAAGCGGCGATTCTGTGCACGAAACGCATGTTTTGTGCCAATAACGAGCAAAAGCGGCGATTCTGAGCGCGAAACGCACGTTTTGTGCAAAACTGAGCAAAAGCGGCGGTTCTGTGCTCGAAACGCACGTTTTGCGCCAAAACTGTGCAAAAGCGGCGATTCTGTGCCCGAAACGCAGGTTTTGTGCCAAAACTGAGCAAAAGCGGCGACTCTGTGCACGAAACGCAGGTTTTGTGGCAAAACTGAGCAAAAGCGGCGGTTCTGTGCACGAAACGCATGTTTTGTGCCAATAACGAGCAGAAGCGGCGATTCTGAGTACGAAACGCACGTTTTGTGCAAAACTGAGCAAAAGCGGCGGTTCTGTGCTCGAAACGCACGTTTTGCGCCAAAACTGTGCAAAAGCGGCGATTCTGTGCCCGAAACGCAGGTTTTGTGCCAAAACTGAGCAAAAGCGGCGACTCTGTGCACGAAACGCAGGTTTTGTGGCAAAACTGAGCAAAAGCGGCGGTTCTGTGCACGAAACGCATGTTTTGTGCCAATAACGAGCAGAAGCGGCGATTCTGAGTACGAAACGCAGGTTTTTGTGCCAAAACTGAGCAAAAGCGGCGATTCGGTGCGTGAAACGCACGTTTTGCGACAAAGCTGAGCAAAAGCGGCGATGCTATGCACGAAACGCCCGTTTTGTGCCAAAAGACGCAATTCGGTACGTGAAACGCACGTTTTGTGCCAAAATTAAGCAAAAGCGGAGATTCTGTGCACGAAACGCAGGTTTTGTGCCAAAACTGAGCAAAAGCGGCGATTCTGTGCACGAAACGCATGTTTTGTGCCAAAACTGATCAAAAGCGACGATTCTGTGCACGAAACGAACGTTTTGCGCCAAAACTGAGCAAAAGCGGCGATGCTATGCACGAAATGCCCGTTTTGTGCGAAGAGGAGCAATTCTGTGCACGAAACGAACGTTTTGCGCCAAAACTGTGCAAAAGCGGCGATTCTGTGCCCGAAACGAAGGTTTTGTGCCAAAACTGAGCAAAAGCGGCGACTCTGTGCACGAAACGCACTTTTTGTGCCAAAACTGAGCAAAAGCGGCGATTCTGTGCACGAAACAAACGTTTTGCGCCTAAACTGAGCAAAAGCGGCGATTCTGTACATGAAATGCCCGTTTTGTGCGAAGAGGAGCAATTCGATGCGTGAAACGCACGTTTTGTGACAAAACTGAGCAAAAGCGGCGATTTTGTGCACGAAACGCACGCTTAGTGCCAGAAGGAGCAATTCGGTGCGTGAAACGCACGTTTTATGCCAAGACTGAGCAAAAGCGGCGATTCTGTGCACGAAACGCACGTTTTGTGCCAATAATGAGCAAAAGCGGCGATACTGAGCACGAAACGCACGTTTTGTGCCAAAACTGAGCAAAAGCGGCGATTCTGTGCACGAAACGAACGTTTTGCGCCAAAACTGTGCAAAACCGGCGATTCTGTGCACGGAACGCACGTTTTGTGCCAAAACTGAGCAAAAGCGGCGATTCTGTGCACGCAGCGCCCGTTTTGTGCCAAAAGGAGGAATTCGGTTCGTGAAACACACGTTTTGTGCCAAAACTGAGCAAAAGCGGCGATTCCGTGCACGAAACGCACGTTTTGTGCCAATAATGAGCAAAAGCTGCGATTCTGTGCACGAAACGCAGGTTTTGTGCCAAAACTGAGCAAAAGCGGCGATTCTGTGCACGAAACGCTCGTTTTGTGCCAAAACTGAGCAAAAGCGGCGGTTCTGTGCACGAAACGCACGTTATGTGCCAAGACTGAGCAAAAGCGGCGGTTCTGTGCACGAAACGCGCGTTATGTACCAAAACTGAGCAAAAGCGGCGATCCTGTGCACGAAATGCCCGTTCTGTGGGCAGAGGAGCAATTCGGTGCGTGAAACGCACGTTTTGTGACAAAACTGAGCAAAACCGGCGATTCTGTGCACGAAACGCACGTTTTGTGCCAAAACTGAGCAAAAGAGACGATTCTGTGCCCGAAACGCACGTTTTGTGCCAATAACGAGCAAAAGCGGCGATTCTTTGCACGACACGCCAGTTTTGTGCCAAAAGGAGCAATTCGGTACGTGGAACGCACGTTTTGTGAGAAAACTGAGCAAAACCGGCGATTCTGATCACGAAACGCACGTTCTGTGCCAAAACTGAGCAAAAGCGGCGATTCGGTGCACGAACCGTACTTTTTGTGCCAAAAGGAGCAATTCGGGGCGTGAAACCCACGTTTTGTGCCAAAACTGAGCAAAAAAGACGATCCTGTGCACGAAACGCACGTTTTGTGCCAATAATCAGCAAAAGCGGCGATTCTGTGCACGACACGTCCGTTTTGTGCCAAAGGGAGGAATTCGGTTCATGAAACGAACGTTTTGTGCCAAAACTGAGCAAAAGCGGCGATTCCGTGCACGAAACGCACGTTTTGTACCAATAATGTGCAAAATCTGCGATTCTGTGCACGAAACGCAGGTTTTGTGCCAAAACTGAGAAAAAGCGGCGATTCTGTGCACGAAACGCCCGTTTGGTGCCAAAAGGAGCAATTCGGTGCATGAAACGCCCGTTTTGTGCCAATAACGAGCAAAAGCGGCGATTCTGAGCACGAAACGCGCGTTTTGTGCCAGAAGGAGCAATTCGGTGCATGAAACGCCCGTTTTGTGCCAAAACTGTGCAAAAGCAGCGATTCTGTGCACGAAACGCCTGTTTTGTTCCAGAAGGAGCAATTCGGGGCGTGAAACCCACGTTTTGCGCCAAAACTGAGCAAAAGCGGGGATTCTGTGCACGAAACGCCCGTTGTGTGCGAAGAGGAGCAATTTGGTGCGTGAATCGCACGTTTTGTGACAAAACTGAGCAAAAGTGGCGATTCTGTGCACGAAACGCACGTTTTGTGCCAAAACTGAGCAAAAGCGGCGATTCTGTGCTCGAAACGCACGTTTTATGCCAAAACTGAGCAAAAGCGGCGGTTCTGTACTCGAAACGCACGTTATGTTCCAAAACTGAGAAAAAGCGGCGATTCTGTGCACGAAACGCCCGTTTGGTGCCAAAAGGAGCAATTCGGTGCTCGAAACGCAGGTTTTGTGCCAAAACTGAGCAAAAGTGGCGATTCTGTGCACGAAACGCACGTTCTGTGCCAAAACTGATCAAAAGCGGCGATTCTGTGCACTAAACGCACGGTATGCGCCAGAACTGAGCAAAAGCGCAATTCTGTGCACGGAACGCCCGTTTTGTGCCAAAAGGAGCAATTCGGTGCGTGACACGCCCGTTTTGTGCTAAAACTGAGCAAAAGAGTCGATTCTGTGCACGAAACGCACGTTTTGTGCCAATAATGAGCAAAAGCGGCGATATTGTGCACGAAACGCCAGTTTTGTGCCAAAACTGATAAAAAGCGGCAATTCCGCGCACGAAACGCACGTTTTGTGCCAAAAGGAGCAATTCGGTGCGTGACACGCACGTTTTGTGCCAAAACTGAGCAAAAGAGACGATTCTGTGCCCGAAACGCACGTTTTGTGCCAATAACGAGCAAAAGCGGCGATGCTGAGCACGAAACGCCCGTTTAGTGCCAAAAGGAGCAATTCGGTGTGTGAAACGCAAGTTTTGTGCCAAAACTGAGCAAAAGCGGCAATTCTGTGCATGAAACGGCCGTTTTTTTACCAGAAGGAGGAATTCGGATCGTGAAACGCACGTTTTGTGCCAAAACTGATCAAAAATGGCGATTCTGTGCACAAAACGCACGTTTTGTGCCAAAACTGAGCAAAAGCGGCGGTTCTGTGCACGAAACGCACGGTATGCGCCAGAACTGAGCAAAAGCGCAATTCTGTGCACGAAACGCCCGTTTTGTGCTAAAAGGAGCAATTCGGTGCGTGACACGCACGTTTTGTGCCAAAACTGAGCAAAAGAGACGATTCTGTGCAAGAAACGCACGTTTTGTGCCAATAATGAGCAAAAGCGGCGACTCTGTGCACGAAACGCAGTTTTTGTGCCAAAACCGAGCAAAAGCGGCGATTCTGTGCACGAAACGCACGTTTTGCGCCAAAACTGTGCAAAAGCGGCGATTCTGTACATGAAATGCGCGTTTTGTGCGAAGAGGAGCAATTCGGTGCGTGAAACGCACGTTTTGTGACAAAACTGAGCAAAACCGGCGATTCTGTGCACGGAACGCACGTTTTGTGCCAAAACTGAGCAAAAGCGGCGATTCTGTGCACGAAACGCCCGTTTTGTGCCAAAAGGAGGAATTCGGTTCGTGAAACACACGTTTTGTGCCAAAACTGAGCAAAAGCCGCGATTCCGTGCACGAAACGCACGTTTTGTGAGAATAATGAGCAAAAGCTGCGATTCTGTGCACGAAACGCAGGTTTTGTGCCAAAACTGAGCAAAAGCGGCGATTCTGTGCACGAAACGCACGTTTTGTGCCAAAACTGAGCAAAAGCGGCGATTTTGTGCACGAAACGCACGCTTTGTGCCAGAAGGAGCAATTCGGTGCGTGAAACGCACGTTTTGTGCCAAAACTAAGCAAAAGCGGCGATTCTGTGCACGAAACGCAGGTTTTGTGGCAAAACTGAGCAACAGCGGCGATTCTGTGCACGAAACGCACGTTTTGTGCGAGAAGGAGCAATTCGGGGCGTGAAACCCACGTTTTGTGCCAAAACTGAGCAAAAGCGGCGATTCCGTGCACGAAACGCACGTTTTGTGCCAATAATGAGCAAAAGCTGCGATTCTGCGCACGAAACGCAGGTTTTGTTTCTAAACTGAGCAAAAACGGCGATTCTGTGCACGAAACGCACGTTTTGTGCCAAAACTGAGCAAAAGCGGCGATTTTGTGCACGAAACGCACGCTTTGTGCCAGAAGGAGCAATTCGGTGCGTGAAACGCACGTTTTGTGCCAAAACTAAGCAAAAGCGGCGATTCTGTGCACGAAACGCAGGTTTTGTGGCAAAACTGAGCAAAAGCGGCGATTCTGTGCACGAAACGCACGTTTTGTGCGAGAAGGAGCAATTCGGGGCGTGAAACCCACGTTTTGTGCCAAAACTGAGCAAAAGCGGCGATTCCGTGCACGAAACGCACGTTTTGTGCCAATAATGAGCAAAAGCTGCGATTCTGCGCACGAAACGCAGGTTTTGTTTCTAAACTGAGCAAAAACGGCGATTCTGTGCACGAAACGCCCGTTTTGTGCCAAAACTGAGCAAAAGCGGCGATTTTGTGCACGAAACGCACGCTTTGTGCCAGAAGGAGCAATTCGGTGCGTGAAACGCACGTTTTGTGCCAAAACTAAGCAAAAGCGGCGATTCTGTGCACGAAACGCACGTTATGTGCCAGAACTGAGCAAAAGCGGCGATTCTGTGCACGAAACGCACGTTTTGTGCGAGAAGGAGGAATTCGGGGCGTGAAACCCACGTTTTGTGCCAAAACTGAGCAAAACCGGCGATTCTGTGCACGAAACGCACGTTTTGTGCCAAAACTGAGCAAAAGCGGCGATTCTGTGCACGAAACGCCCGTTTTGTACCAAAAGGAGGAATTCGGTTCGTGAAACACACGTTTTGTGCCAAAACTGAGCAAAAGCGGCGATTCCGTGCACGAAACGCACGTTTTGTGCCAATAATGAGCAAAAGCTGCGATTCTGTGCACGAAACGCAGGTTTTGTTTCAAAACTGAGCAAAAACGGCGATTCTGTGCACGAAACGCCCGTTTTGTGCCAAAAGGAGGAATTCGGTTCGTGAAACACACGTTTTGTGCCAAAACTGAGCAAAAGCGGCGATTCCGTGCACGAAACGCACGTTTTGTGCCAATAATGAGCAAAAGCTGCGATTCTGTGCACGAAACGCAGGTTTTGTGTCAAAACTGAGCAAAAGCGGCGGTTCTGTGCACGAAACGCATGTTTTGTGCCAATAACGAGCAGAAGCGGCGAGTCTGAGTACGAAACGCAGGTTTTGTGCCAAAACTGAGCAAAAGCGGCGATTCGGTGCGTGAAACGCACGTTTTGCGACAAAGCTGAGCAAAAGCGGCGATGCTATGCACGAAACGCCCGTTTTGTGCCAAAAGACGCAATTCGGTACGTGAAACGCACGTTTTGTGCCAAAATTAAGCAAAAGTGGAGATTCTGTGCACGAAACGCACGTTTTGTGCCAAAACTGAGCAAAAGCGGCGATTCTGTGCACGAAACGCACGTTATGTGCCAGAACTGAGCAAAAGCGGCGATTCTGTGCACGAAACGCACGTTTTGTGCCAGAAGGAGCAATTCGCGGCGTGAAACCCACGTTTTGTGCTAAAACTGAGCAAAAGAGACGATTCTGTGCACGAAACGCACGTTTTGTGCCAATAATGAGCAAAAGCGGCGATTCTGAGCACGAAACGCATGTTTTGTGCCAAAACTGAGCAAAAGCGGCGATTCTGTGCACAAAACGCATGTTTTGTGCCAATAACGAGCAAAAGCGGCGATTCTGAGCGCGAAACGCACGTTTTGTGCAAAACTGAGCAAAAGCGGCGGTTCTGTGCTCGAAACGCACGTTATGTTCCAAAACTGATTAAAAGCGGCGATTCTGCGCACGGAACGCATGTTTTGTGCCAATAACGAGCAAAAGCGGCGATTCTGAGCACGAAACGCACGTTTTGTGCCAAAAGGAGCAATTCGGTACGTGAAACGCCCGTTTTGTGCCAAAACTGTGCAAAAGCGGCGATTCTGTGCACGAAACGCACGTTATGTGCCAGAACTGAGCAAAAGCGGCGATTCTGTGCACGAAACGCACGTTTTGTGCCAGAAGGAGCAATTCGGGGCGTGAAACCCACGTTTTGTGCTAAAACTGAGCAAAAGAGACGATTCTTTGCACGAAACGCACGTTTTGTGCCAATAATGAGCAAAAGCGGCGATTCTGAGCACGAAACGCACGTTTTGTGCCAAAAGGAGCAATTCGGTGCGTGAAACGCCCGTTTTGTGCCAAAACTGAGCAAAAGCGGCGACTCTGTGCACGAAACGCAGGTTTTGTGGCAAAACTGAGCAAAAGCGGCGGTTCTGTGCACGAAACGCATGATTTGTGCCAATAACGAGCAGAAGCGGCGATTCTGAGTACGAAACGCAGGGTTTGTGCCAAAACTGAGCAAAAGCGGCGACTCTGTGCACGAAACGCAGGTTTTGTGGCAAAACTGAGCGAAAGCGGCGGTTCTGTGCACGAAACGCATGTTTTGTGCCAATAACGAGCAGAAGCGGCGATTCTGAGTACGAAACGCAGGTTTTGTGCCAAAACTGAGCAAAAGCGGCGATTCGGTGCGTGAAACGCACGTTTTGCGACAAAGCTGAGCAAAAGCGGCGATGCTATGCACGAAACGCCCGTTTTGTGCCAAAAGACGCAATTCGGTACGTGAAACGCACGTTTTGTGCCAAAATTAAGCAAAAGCGGAGATTCTATGCACGAAACGCAGGTTTTGTGCCAAAACTGAGCAAAAGCGGCGATTCTGTGCACGAAACGCATGTTTTGTGCCAAAACTGATCAAAAGCGACGATTCGGTGCACGAAACGAACGTTTTGCGCCAAAACTGAGCAAAAGCGGCGATTCTGTGCACGAAATGCCCGTTTTGTGCGAAGAGGAGCAATTCTGTGCGTGAAACGCACGTTTTGTGACAAAACTGAGCAAAACCGGCGATTCTGTGCACGAAACGCATGTTTTGTGCCAATAACGAGCAAAAGCGGCAATTCCGTGCACGAAACGCACGCTTAGTGCCAGAAGGAGCAATTCGGTTCGTGAAACGCACGTTTTATGCCAAGACTGAGCAAAAGCGGCGATTCTGTGCACGAAACTCACGTTTTGTGTCAAAACTGAGCAAAAGCGGCGATTCTGTGCACGAAACGCATGTTTTGTGCCAATAACGAGCAATAGCGGCGATTCTGAGCGCGAAACGCACGTTTTGTGCAAAACTGAGCAAAAGCGGCGGTTCTGTGCTCGAAACGCACGTTATGTTCCAAAACTGATTAAAAGCGGCGATTCTGTGCACGAAACGCATGTTTTGTGCCAATAACGAGCAAAAGCGGCGATTCTGAGCGCGAAACGCACGTTTTGTGCCAAAAGGAGCAATTCGGTGCGTGAAACGCCCGTTTTGTGCCAAAACTGTGCAAAAGCGGCGATTCTGTGCACGAAACGCACGTTATGTGCCAGAAATGAGCAAAAGCGGCGATTCTGTGCACGAAACGCACGTTTTGTGCCAGAAGGAGCAATTCGGGGCGTGAAACCCACGTTTTGTGCTAAAACTGAGCAAAAGAGACGATTCTGTGCACGAAACGCACGTTTTGTGCCAATAATGAGCAAAAGCGGCGATTCTGAGCACGAAACGTACGTTTTGTGCCAAAACTGAGCAAAAGCGGCGATTCTGTGCACGAAACGCACGTTATGTGCCAGAACTGAGCAAAAGCGGCGATTCTGTGCACGAAACGCACGTTTTGTGCCAGAAGGAGCAATTCGGGGCGTGAAACCCACGTTTTGTGCTAAAACTGAGCAAAAGAGACGATTCTGTGCACGAAACGCACGTTTTGTGCCAATAATGAGCAAAAGCGGCGATTCTGAGCACGAAACGCATGTTTTGTGCCAAAACTGAGCAAAAGCGGCGATTCTGTGCACAAAACGCATGTTTTGTGCCAATAACGAGCAAAAGCGGCGATTCTGAGCGCGAAACGCACGTTTTGTGCAAAACTGAGCAAAAGCGGCGGTTCTGTGCTCGAAACGCACGTTATGTTCCAAAACTGATTAAAAGCGGCGATTCTGCGCACGGAACGCATGTTTTGTGCCAATAACGAGCAAAAGCGGCGATTCTGAGCACGAAACGCACGTTTTGTGCCAAAAGGAGCAATTCGGTACGTGAAACGCCCGTTTTGTGCCAAAACTGTGCAAAAGCGGCGATTCTGTGCACGAAACGCACGTTATGTGCCAGAACTGAGCAAAAGCGGCGATTCTGTGCACGAAACGCACGTTTTGTGCCAGAAGGAGCAATTCGGGGCGTGAAACCCACGTTTTGTGCTAAAACTGAGCAAAAGAGACGATTCTTTGCACGAAACGCACGTTTTGTGCCAATAATGAGCAAAAGCGGCGATTCTGAGCACGAAACGCACGTTTTGTGCCAAAAGGAGCAATTCGGTGCGTGAAACGCCCGTTTTGTGCCAAAACTGAGCAAAAGCGGCGACTCTGTGCACGAAACGCAGGTTTTGTGCCAAAACTGAGCAAAAGCGGCGACTCTGTGCACGAAACGCAGGTTTTGTGGCAAAACTGAGCGAAAGCGGCGGTTCTGTGCACGAAACGCATGTTTTGTGCCAATAACGAGCAGAAGCGGCGATTCTGAGTACGAAACGCAGGTTTTGTGCCAAAACTGAGCAAAAGCGGCGATTCGGTGCGTGAAACGCACGTTTTGCGACAAAGCTGAGCAAAAGCGGCGATGCTATGCACGAAACGCCCGTTTTGTGCCAAAAGACGCAATTCGGTACGTGAAACGCACGTTTTGTGCCAAAATTAAGCAAAAGCGGAGATTCTGTGCACGAAACGCAGGTTTTGTGCCAAAACTGAGCAAAAGCGGCGATTCTGTGCACGAAACGCATGTTTTGTGCCAAAACTGATCAAAAGCGACGATTCGGTGCACGAAACGAACGTTTTGCGCCAAAACTGAGCAAAAGCGGCGATTCTGTGCACGAAATGCCCGTTTTGTGCGAAGAGGAGCAATTCTGTGCGTGAAACGCACGTTTTGTGACAAAACTGAGCAAAACCGGCGATTCTGTGCACGAAACGCATGTTTTGTGCCAATAACGAGCAAAAGCGGCAATTCCGTGCACGAAACGCACGCTTAGTGCCAGAAGGAGCAATTCGGTTCGTGAAACGCACGTTTTATGCCAAGACTGAGCAAAAGCGGCGATTCTGTGCACGAAACTCACGTTTTGTGTCAAAACTGAGCAAAAGCGGCGATTCTGTGCACGAAACGCATGTTTTGTGCCAATAACGAGCAAAAGCGGCGATTCTGAGCGCGAAACGCACGTTTTGTGCAAAACTGAGCAAAAGCGGCGGTTCTGTGCTCGAAACGCACGTTATGTTCCAAAACTGATTAAAAGCGGCGATTCTGTGCACGAAACGCATGTTTTGTGCCAATAACGAGCAAAAGCGGCGATTCTGAGCGCGAAACGCACGTTTTGTGCCAAAAGGAGCAATTCGGTGCGTGAAACGCCCGTTTTGTGCCAAAACTGTGCAAAAGCGGCGATTCTGTGCACGAAACGCACGTTATGTGCCAGAAATGAGCAAAAGCGGCGATTCTGTGCACGAAACGCACGTTTTGTGCCAGAAGGAGCAATTCGGGGCGTGAAACCCACGTTTTGTGCTAAAACTGAGCAAAAGAGACGATTCTGTGCACGAAACGCACGTTTTGTGCCAATAATGAGCAAAAGCGGCGATACTGAGCACGAAACGCACGTTTTGTGCCAAAACTGAGCAAAAGCGGCGATTCTGTGCACGAAACGAACGTTTTGCGCCAAAACTGTGCAAAACCGGCGATTCTGTGCACGGAACGCACGTTTTGTGCCAAAACTGAGCAAAAGCGGCGATTCTGTGCACGCAGCGCCCGTTTTGTGCCAAAAGGAGGAATTCGGTTCGTGAAACACACGTTTTGTGCCAAAACTGAGCAAAAGCGGCGATTCCGTGCACGAAACGCACGTTTTGTGCCAATAATGAGCAAAAGCTGCGATTCTGTGCACGAAACGCAGGTTTTGTGCCAAAACTGAGCAAAAGCGGCGATTCTGTGCACGAAACGCACGTTTTGTGCCAAAACTGAGCAAAAGCGGCGGTTCTGTGCACGACACGCACGTTATGTGCCAAGACTGAGCAAAAGCGGCGGTTCTGTGCACGAAACGCGCGTTATGTACCAAAACTGAGCAAAAGCGGCGATCCTGTGCACGAAATGCCCGTTCTGTGGGAAGAGGAGCAATTCGGTGCGTGAAACGCACGTTTTGTGACAAAACTGAGCAAAACCGGCGATTCTGTGCACGAAACGCACGTTTTGTGCCAAAACTGAGCAGAAGCGGCAATTCCGTGCACGAAACGCACGTTTTGTGCCAAAACTGAGCAAAAGCGGCGGTTCTGTGCACGAAACGCACGTTATGTGCCAAGACTGAGCAAAAGCGGCGGTTCTGTGCACGAAACGCGCGTTATGTACCAAAACTGAGCAAAAGCGGCGATCCTGTGCACGAAATGCCCGTTCTGTGGGAAGAGGAGCAATTCGGTGCGTGAAACGCACGTTTTGTGACAAAACTGAGCAAAACCGGCGATTCTGTGCACGAAACGCACGTTTTGTGCCAAAACTGAGTAGAAGCGGCAATTCCGTGCACGAAACGCACGTTTTGTGTCAAAACTGAGCAAAAGCGGCGATTCTGTGCACGAAACGCATGTTTTGTGCCAATAACGAGCAAAAGCGGCGATTTTGAGCACGAAACAACAGTTTTGTGCCAAAACTGCTCAAAAGCGGCGAGTCCGCGCACGAAACGCACGTTATGTGCCAAGACTGAGCAAAAGCGGCGGTTCTGTGCACGAAACGCACGTTATGTACCAAAACTGAGCAAAAGCGGCGATTCTGTGCACGAAATGCCCGTTTTGTGGGAAGAGGAGCAATTCGGCGCGTGAAACGCACGTTTTGTGACAAAACTGAGCAAAACCGGCGATTCTGTGCACGAAACGCACGTTTTGTGCCAAAACTCAGCAAAAGCAGCGATTCTCTGCACGAAACGCCCGTTTTGTGCCAAAAGGAGGAATTCGGTGCGTGACACGCACGTTTTGTGCCAAAACTGAGCAAAAGAGACGATTCTGTGCCCGAAACGCACGTTTTGTGCCAAAACTGAGCAAAAGCGGCGGTTCTGTGCACGAAACGCAGGTTTTGTGCCAAAACTGAGCAAAAGCGGCGATTCTGTGCACGAACCGCACGTTTTGTGCCAAAAGTGAGCAAAAGCGGCGATGCTGAGCACGAAACGCCCGTTTTGTGCCAAAAGGAGCAATTCGGTGCGTGACACGCACGTTTTGTGCCAAAACTGAGCAAAAGAGACGATTCTGTGCAAGAAACGCACGTTTTGTGCCAATAATGAGCAAAAGCGGCGATTTGGTGCACGAAACGCCAGTTTTGTGCCAAAACTGATAAAAAGCGGCAATTCCGCGCACGAAACGCACGTTTTGTGCCAAAAGGAGCAATTCGGTGCGTGACACGCACGTTTTGTGCCAAAACTGAGCAAAAGAGACGATTCTGTGCCCGAAACGCACGTTTTGTGCCAATAACGAGCAAAAGCGGCGATGCTGAGCACGAAACGCCCGTTTAGTGCCAAAAGGAGCAATTCGGTGTGTGAAACGCAAGTTTTGTGCCAAAACTGAGCAAAAGCGGCAATTCTGTGCATGAAACGGCCGTTTTTTTACCAGAAGGAGGAATTCGGATCGTGAAACGCACGTTTTGTGCCAAAACTGATCAAAAGCGGCGATTCTGTGCACAAAACGCACGTTTTGTGCCAAAACTGAGCAAAAGCGGCGGTTCTGTGCACGAAACGCACGGCATGCGCCAGAACTGAGCAAAAGCGCAATTCTGTGCACGAAACGCCCGTTTTGTGCTAAAAGGAGCAATTCGGTGCGTGACACGCACGTTTTGTGCCAAAACTGAGCAAAAGAGACGATTCTGTGCAAGAAACGCACGTTTTGTGCCAATAATGAGCAAAAGCGGCGACTCTGTGCACGAAACGCAGTTTTTGTGCCAAAACCGAGCAAAAGCGGCGATTCTGTGCACGAAACGCACGTTTTGCGCCAAAACTGTGCAAAAGCGGCGATTCGGTACATGAAATGCCCGTTTTGTGCGAAGAGGAGCAATTCGGTGCGTGAAACGCACGTTTTGTGACAAAACTGAGCAAAACCGGCGATTCTGTGCACGGAACGCACGTTTTGTGCCAAAATTGAGCAAAAGCGGCGATTCTGTGCACGAAACGCCCGTTTTGTGCCAAAAGGAGGAATTCGGTTCGTGAAACACACGTTTTGTGCCAAAACTGAGCAAAAGCCGCGATTCCGTGCACGAAACGCACGTTTTGTGAGAATAATGAGCAAAAGCTGCGATTCTGTGCACGAAACGCAGGTTTTGTGCCAAAACTGAGCAAAAGCGGCGATTCTGTGCACGAAACGCACGTTTTGTGCCAAAACTGAGCAAAAGCGGCGATTTTGTGCACGAGACGCACGCTTTGTGCCAGAAGGAGCAATACGGTGCGTGAAACGCACGTTTTGTGCCAAAACTAAGCAAAAGCGGCGATTCTGTGCACGAAACGCAGGTTTTGTGGCAAAACTGAGCAAAAGCGGCGATTCTGTGCACGAAACGCACGTTTTGTGCCAATAATGAGCAAAAGCGGCGATTCTGTGCACGAAACGCAGGTTTTGTGCCAAAACTGAGCAAAAGCGGCGGTTCTGCGCACGAAACGCACGTTATGTACCAAAACTGAGCAAAAGCGGCGATTCTGTGCACGAAATGCCCGTTTTGTGGGAAGGGGAGCAATTCCGTGCGTGAAACGCACGTTTTGTGACAAAACTGAGCAAAACCGGCGATTCGGTGCGTGAAACACACGTTTTGTGCCAATAATGAGCAAAAGCGGCGATTCTGAGCACGAAACGCACGTTTTGTGCCAATAATGAGCAAAAGCTGCGATTCTGTGCACGATACGCAGGTTTTGTGCCAAAACTGAGCAAAAGCGGCGATTCTGTGCACGAAACGCACGTTTTGTGCCAAAACTGAGCAAAAGCGGCGATTTTGTGCACGAAACGCACGCTTTGTGCCAGAAGGAGCAATTCGGTGCGTGAAACGCACGTTTTGTGCCAAAACTAAGCAAAAGCGGCGATTCTGTGCACGAAACGCCGGTTTTGTGGCAAAACTGAGCAAAAGCGGCGATTCTGTGCACGAAACGCACGTTTTGTGCAAGAAGGAGCAATTCGGGGCGTGAAACCCACGTTTTGTGCCAAAACTGAGCAAAAGCGGCGATTCCGTGCACGAAACGCACGTTATGTGCCAGAACTGAGCAAAAGCGGCGATTCTGTGCACGAAACGCACGTTTTGTGCCAGAGGGAGCAATTCGGGGCGTGAAACCCACGTTTTGTGCTAAAACTGAGCAAAAGAGACGATTCTGTGCACGAAACGCACGTTTTGTGCCAATAATGAGCAAAAGCGGCGATTCTGAGCACGAAACGCACGTTTTGTGCCAAAACTGAGCAAAAGCGGCGATTCTGTGCACGAAACGAACGTTTTGCGCCAAAACTGTGCAAAAGCGGCGATTCTGTACATGAAATGCCCGTTTTGTGCGAAGAGGAGCAATTCGGTGCGTGAAACGCACGTTTTGTGACAAAACTGAGCAAAACCGGCGATTCTGTGCACGGAACGCACGTTTTGTGCCAAAACTGAGCAAAAGCGGCGATTCTGTGCACGAAACGCCCGTTTTGTGCCAAAAGGAGGAATTCGGTTCGTGAAACACACGTTTTGTGCCAAAACTGAGCAAAAGCCGCGATTCCGTGCACGAAACGCACGTTTTGTGAGAATAATGAGCAAAAGCTGCGATTCTGTGCACGAAACGCAGGTTTTGCGCCAAAACTGAGCAAAAGCGGCGATTCTGTGCACGAAACGCACGTTTTGTGCCAAAACTGAGCAAAAGCCGCGATTTTGTGCACGAAACGCACGCTTTGTGCCAGAAGGAGCAATAAGGTGCGTGAAACGCACGTTTTGTGCCAAAACTAAGCAAAAGCGGCGATTCTGTGCACGAAACGCAGGTTTTGTGGCAAAACTGAGCAAAAGCGGCGATTCTGTGCACGAAACGCACGTTTTGTGCCAAACTGAGCAGAAGCGGCGATTCTGTGCACGAAGCGCATGTTTTGTGCCAAAAGGAGCAATTCGGTGCGTGATACGCACGTTTTGTGACAAAACTGAGCGAATCCGTACATTCTGAGCACGAAACGCACGTTTTGTGCGAAAGCTGAGCAAAAGCGGCGATTCTGTGCACGAAACGCCCGTTATGTGCCAAAAGGAGCAATTCTGTGCGTGAAACGTACGTTTTGTGACAAAACTGTGCAAAACCGGCGATTCTGTGCACGAAACGCACGTTTTGTGAGAAAGCTGAGCAAAAGCGGTGATTCTATGCACGAAACGCACGTTTTGTGAGAAAGCTGAGCAAAAGCGGTGATTCTGTGCACGAAACGCACTTTTTGTGCCAAAACTGAGCAAAAGCGGCGATTCTATGCGCGAAACGCACGTTTCGCGCCAAAACCGAGCAAAAGCGGCGATTCTGTGCACGAAACGCCCGTTTTGTGACAAAAGGAGCAATTCGGTGCGTGAAACGTACGGTTTGTGACTAAACTGAGCAAAACCGGCGATTCTGAGCACGAAACGCACGTTTTGAGCCAAAACTGAGCAAAAGCGGCGATTCTGTGCACGAAACGCCTGTTTTGTGCCAAAAGGAGGAATTCGGTTCGTGAAACGCACGTTTTGTTCCAAAACTGAGCAAAAGCGGCGATTCTGTGCACGAAACCCAGGTTTTGCGCCAAAACTGAGCAAAAGCGGAGATTCTGTGCACGAAACGCATGGTTTGTGCCAGAACTGAGCAAAAGCGGCGATTCTGTGCACGAAACGCCCGTTTTCTGCCAAAAGGAGCAATTCGGTGCGTGAAACGCACGTTTTGTTCCAAAACTGAGCAAAGGCTGCGATTCTGTGCACGAAACGCACGTTATGTGCCAGAACTGAGCAAAAGCGGCGATTCTGTGCACGAAGCGCACTTTTTGTGCCAAAACTGTGCAAAAGCGGCGATTCTGTGCACGAAACGCACGTTTTGTGCCAAAAGGAGCAATTCGGTGTGTGAAACGCACGTTTTGCGGTAAAACTGAGCAGAAGCGGCGCTTCTGTGCACGAAACGCACGTTTTGTGTCAATAATGAACAAAAGCGGCGAATCTGTGCACGAAACGCACGTTATGTGCCAGAACTGAGCAAAAGCGGCAATTCTGTGCATGAAGCGTTCGTCTTGTGCCAAAAGGAGCAATTCGGTGCGTGATACGCACGTTTTGTGACAAAACTGAGCGAATCCGTACATTCTGAGCACGAAACGCACGTTTTGTGCGAAAGCTGAGCAAAAGCGGCGATTCTGTGCACGAAACGCACGTTATGTGCCAGAACTGAGCAAAAGCGGCGAATCTGTGCACGAAACGCACGTTATGTGCCAGAACTGAGCAAAAGCGGCAATTCTGTGCATGAAGCGTTCGTTTTGTGCCAAAAGGAGCAATTCGGTGCGTGATACGCACGTTTTGTGACAAAACTGAGCGAATCCGTACATTCTGAGCACGAAACGCACGTTTTGTGCGAAAGCTGAGCAAAAGCGGCGATTCTGTGCACGAAACGCCCGTTATGTGCCAAAAGGAGCAATTCTGTGCGTGAAACGTACGTTTTGTGACAAAACTGTGCAAAACCGGCGATTCTGTGCACGAAACGCACGTTTTGTGAGAAAGCTGAGCAAAAGCGGTGATTCTATGCACGAAACGCACGTTTTGTGAGAAAGCTGAGCAAAAGCGGTGATTCTGTGCACGAAACGCACTTTTTGTGCCAAAACTGAGCAAAAGCGGCGATTCTATGCGCGAAACGCACGTTTCGCGCCAAAACCGAGCAAAAGCGGCGATTCTGTGCACGAAACGCCCGTTTTGTGACAAAAGGAGCAATTCGGTGCGTGAAACGTACGGTTTGTGACTAAACTGAGCAAAACCGGCGATTCTGAGCACGAAACGCACGTTTTGAGCCAAAACTGAGCAAAAGCGGCGATTCTGTGCACGAAACGCCTGTTTTGTGCCAAAAGGAGGAATTCGGTTCGTGAAACGCACGTTTTGTTCCAAAACTGAGCAAAAGCGGCGATTCTGTGCACGAAACCCAGGTTTTGCGCCAAAACTGAGCAAAAGCGGAGATTCTGTGCACGAAACGCATGGTTTGTGCCAGAACTGAGCAAAAGCGGCGATTCTGTGCACGAAACGCCCGTTTTCTGCCAAAAGGAGCAATTCGGTGCGTGAAACGCACGTTTTGTTCCAAAACTGAGCAAAGGCTGCGATTCTGTGCACGAAACGCACGTTATGTGCCAGAACTGAGCAAAAGCGGCGATTCTGTGCACGAAGCGCACTTTTTGTGCCAAAACTGTGCAAAAGCGGCGATTCTGTGCACGAAACGCCCGTTTTGTGACAAAAGGAGCAATTCGGTGCGTGAAACGCACGTTTTGTGCCAAAACTGAGCAAAAGCGGCGGTTCTGTGCACGAAACGCAGGTTTTGTGCCAAAACTGAGCAAAAGCGGCGATTCTGTGCACGAACCGCACGTTTTGTGCCAAAAGTGAGCAAAAGCGGCGATGCTGAGCACGAAACGCCCGTTTTGTGCCAAAAGGAGCAATTCGGTGCGTGACACGCACGTTTTGTGCCAAAACTGAGCAAAAGAGACGATTCTGTGCCCGAAACGCACGTTTTGTGCCAATAACGAGCAAAAGCGGCGATGCTGAGCACGAAACGCCCGTTTAGTGCCAAAAGGAGCAATTCGGTGTGTGAAACGCAAGTTTTGTGCCAAAACTGAGCAAAAGCGGCAATTCTGTGCATGAAACGCAGGTTTTGTGGCAAAACTGAGCAAAAGCGGCGATTCTGTGCACGAAACGCACGTTTTGTGCCAAAACTGAGCAGAAGCGGCGATTCTGTGCACGAAGCGCATGTTTTGTGCCAAAACTGAGAAAAAGCGGCGATTCTGTGCACAAAACGCACGTTTTGTGCCAAAACTGAGCTAAAGCGGCGGTTCTGTGCACGAAACGCACGGTATGCGCCAGAACTGAGCAAAAGCGCAATTCTGTGCACGAAACGCCCGTTTTGTGCTAAAAGGAGCAATTCGGTGCGTGACACGCACGTTTTGTGCCAAAACTGAGCAAAAGAGACGATTCTGTGCAAGAAACGCACGTTTTGTGCCAATAATGAGCAAAAGCGGCGACTCTGTGCACGAAACGCAGTTTTTGTGCCAAAACCGAGCAAAAGCGGCGATTCTGTGCACGAAACGCACGTTTTGCGCCAAAACTGTGCAAAAGCGGCGATTCTGTACATGAAATGCCCGTTTTGTGCGAAGAGGAGCAATTCGGTGCGTGAAACGCACGTTTTGTGACAAAACTGAGCAAAACCGGCGATTCTGTGCACGGAACGCACGTTTTGTGCCAAAACTGAGCAAAAGCGGCGATTCTGTGCACGAAACGCCCGTTTTGTGCCAAAAGGAGGAATTCGGTTCGTGAAACACACGTTTTGTGCCAAAACTGAGCAAAAGCCGCGATTCCGTGCACGAAACGCACGTTTTGTGAGAATAATGAGCAAAAGCTGCGATTCTGTGCACGAAACGCAGGTTTTGTGCCAAAACTGAGCAAAAGCGGCGATTCTCTGCACGAAACGCACGTTTTGTGCCAAAACTGAGCAAAAGCGGCGATTTTGTGCACGAAACGCACGCTTTGTGCCAGAAGGAGCAATACGGTGCGTGAAACGCACGTTTTGTGCCAAAACTAAGCAAAAGCGGCGATTCTGTGCACGAAACGCAGGTTTTGTGGCAAAACTGAGCAAAAGCGGCGATTCTGTGCACGAAACGCACGTTTTGTGCCAAAACTGAGCAGAAGCGGCGATTCTGTGCACGAAGCGCATGTTTTGTGCCAAAACTGAGAAAAAGCGGCAATTCTGTGCACGAAACGCGCGCTTTGTGCCAAAACTGTGCAAAAGCGGCGATTCTGTGCACGAAACGCACGTTATGTGCCAGAACTGAGCAAAAGCGGCGATTCTGTGCACGAAACGCACGTTTTGTGCCAGAAGGAGCAATTCGGGGCGCGAAACCCACGTTTTGTGCCAAAACTGAGCAAAAGAGACGATTCTGTGCACGAAACGCACGTTTTGTGCCAATAATGAGCAAAAGCGGCGATTCTGTGCACGAAACGCAGGTTTTGTGCCAAAACTGAGCAAAAGCGGCGGTTCTGCGCACGAAACGCACGTTATGTACCAAAACTGAGCAAAAGCGGCGATTCTGTGCACGAAATGCCCGTTTTGTGGGAAGGGGAGCAATTCCGTGCGTGAAACGCACGTTTTGTGACAAAACTGAGCAAAACCGGCGATTCGGTGCGTGAAACACACGTTTTGTGCCAATAATGAGCAAAAGCGGCGATTCTGAGCACGAAACGCACGTTTTGTGCCAATAATGAGCAAAAGCTGCGATTCTGTGCACGAAACGCAGGTTTTGTGCCAAAACTGAGCAAAAGCGGCGATTCTGTGCACGAAACGCACGTTTTGTGCCAAAACTGAGCAAAAGCGGCGATTTTGTGCACGAAACGCACGCTTTGTGCCAGAAGGAGCAATTCGGTGCGTGAAACGCACGTTTTGTGCCAAAACTAAGCAAAAGCGGCGATTCTGTGCACGAAACGCCGGTTTTGTGGCAAAACTGAGCAAAAGCGGCGATTCTGTGCACGAAACGCACGTTTTGTGCAAGAAGGAGCAATTCGGGGCGTGAAACCCACGTTTTGTGCCAAAACTGAGCAAAAGCGGCGATTCCGTGCACGAAACGCACGTTATGTGCCAGAACTGAGCAAAAGCGGCGATTCTGTGCACGAAACGCACGTTTTGTGCCAGAGGGAGCAATTCGGGGCGTGAAACCCACGTTTTGTGCTAAAACTGAGCAAAAGAGACGATTCTGTGCACGAAACGCACGTTTTGTGCCAATAATGAGCAAAAGCGGCGATTCTGAGCACGAAACGCACGTTTTGTGCCAAAACTGAGCAAAAGCGGCGATTCTGTGCACGAAACGAACGTTTTGCGCCAAAACTGTGCAAAAGCGGCGATTCTGTACATGAAATGCCCGTTTTGTGCGAAGAGGAGCAATTCGGTGCGTGAAACGCACGTTTTGTGACAAAACTGAGCAAAACCGGCGATTCTGTGCACGGAACGCACGTTTTGTGCCAAAACTGAGCAAAAGCGGCGATTCTGTGCACGAAACGCCCGTTTTGTGCCAAAAGGAGGAATTCGGTTCGTGAAACACACGTTTTGTGCCAAAACTGAGCAAAAGCCGCGATTCCGTGCACGAAACGCACGTTTTGTGAGAATAATGAGCAAAAGCTGCGATTCTGTGCACGAAACGCAGGTTTTGTGCCAAAACTGAGCAAAAGCGGCGATTCTGTGCACGAAACGCACGTTTTGTGCCAAAACTGAGCAAAAGCGGCGATTTTGTGCACGAAACGCACGCTTTGTGCCAGAAGGAGCAATAAGGTGCGTGAAACGCACGTTTTGTGCCAAAACTAAGCAAAAGCGGCGATTCTGTGCACGAAACGCAGGTTTTGTGGCAAAACTGAGCAAAAGCGGCGATTCTGTGCACGAAACGCACGTTTTGTGCCAAACTGAGCAGAAGCGGCGATTCTGTGCACGAAGCGCATGTTTTGTGCCAAAAGGAGCAATTCGGTGCGTGATACGCACGTTTTGTGACAAAACTGAGCGAATCCGTACATTCTGAGCACGAAACGCACGTTTTGTGCGAAAGCTGAGCAAAAGCGGCGATTCTGTGCACGAAACGCCCGTTATGTGCCAAAAGGAGCAATTCTGTGCGTGAAACGTACGTTTTGTGACAAAACTGTGCAAAACCGGCGATTCTGTGCACGAAACGCACGTTTTGTGAGAAAGCTGAGCAAAAGCGGTGATTCTATGCACGAAACGCACGTTTTGTGAGAAAGCTGAGCAAAAGCGGTGATTCTGTGCACGAAACGCACTTTTTGTGCCAAAACTGAGCAAAAGCGGCGATTCTATGCGCGAAACGCACGTTTCGCGCCAAAACCGAGCAAAAGCGGCGATTCTGTGCACGAAACGCCCGTTTTGTGACAAAAGGAGCAATTCGGTGCGTGAAACGTACGGTTTGTGACTAAACTGAGCAAAACCGGCGATTCTGAGCACGAAACGCACGTTTTGAGCCAAAACTGAGCAAAAGCGGCGATTCTGTGCACGAAACGCCTGTTTTGTGCCAAAAGGAGGAATTCGGTTCGTGAAACGCACGTTTTGTTCCAAAACTGAGCAAAGGCTGCGATTCTGTGCACGAAACGCACGTTATGTGCCAGAACTGAGCAAAAGCGGCGATTCTGTGCACGAAGCGCACTTTTTGTGCCAAAACTGTGCAAAAGCGGCGATTCTGTGCACGAAACGCACGTTTTGTGCCAAAAGGAGCAATTCGGTGTGTGAAACGCACGTTTTGCGGTAAAACTGAGCAGAAGCGGCGCTTCTGTGCACGAAACGCACGTTTTGTGTCAATAATGAACAAAAGCGGCGAATCTGTGCACGAAACGCACGTTATGTGCCAGAACTGAGCAAAAGCGGCAATTCTGTGCATGAAGCGTTCGTCTTGTGCCAAAAGGAGCAATTCGGTGCGTGATACGCACGTTTTGTGACAAAACTGAGCGAATCCGTACATTCTGAGCACGAAACGCACGTTTTGTGCGAAAGCTGAGCAAAAGCGGCGATTCTGTGCACGAAACGCCCGTTATGTGCCAAAAGGAGCAATTCTGTGCGTGAAACGTACGTTTTGTGACAAAACTGTGCAAAACCGGCGATTCTGTGCACGAAACGAACGTTTTGCGCCAAAACTGTGCAAAAGCGGCGATTCTGTACATGAAATGCCCGTTTTGTGCGAAGAGGAGCAATTCGGTGCGTGAAACGCACGTTTTGTGACAAAACTGAGCAAAACCGGCGATTCTGTGCACGGAACGCACGTTTTGTGCCAAAACTGAGCAAAAGCGGCGATTCTGTGCACGAAACGCCCGTTTTGTGCCAAAAGGAGGAATTCGGTTCGTGAAACACACGTTTTGTGCCAAAACTGAGCAAAAGCCGCGATTCCGTGCACGAAACGCACGTTTTGTGAGAATAATGAGCAAAAGCTGCGATTCTGTGCACGAAACGCAGGTTTTGTGCCAAAACTGAGCAAAAGCGGCGATTCTGTGCACGAAACGCACGTTTTGTGCCAAAACTGAGCAAAAGCGGCGATTTTGTGCACGAAACGCACGCTTTGTGCCAGAAGGAGCAATAAGGTGCGTGAAACGCACGTTTTGTGCCAAAACTAAGCAAAAGCGGCGATTCTGTGCACGAAACGCACGTTATGTGCCAGAACTGAGCAAAAGCGGCGAATCTGTGCACGAAACGCACGTTATGTGCCAGAACTGAGCAAAAGCGGCAATTCTGTGCATGAAGCGTTCGTCTTGTGCCAAAAGGAGCAATTCGGTGCGTGATACGCACGTTTTGTGACAAAACTGAGCGAATCCGTACATTCTGAGCACGAAACGCACGTTTTGTGCGAAAGCTGAGCAAAAGCGGCGATTCTGTGCACGAAACGCCCGTTATGTGCCAAAAGGAGCAATTCTGTGCGTGAAACGTACGTTTTGTGACAAAACTGTGCAAAACCGGCGATTCTGTGCACGAAACGCACGTTTTGTGAGAAAGCTGAGCAAAAGCGGTGATTCTATGCACGAAACGCACGTTTTGTGAGAAAGCTGAGCAAAAGCGGTGATTCTGTGCACGAAACGCACTTTTTGTGCCAAAACTGAGCAAAAGCGGCGATTCTATGCGCGAAACGCACGTTTCGCGCCAAAACCGAGCAAAAGCGGCGATTCTGTGCACGAAACGCCCGTTTTGTGACAAAAGGAGCAATTCGGTGCGTGAAACGTACGGTTTGTGACTAAACTGAGCAAAACCGGCGATTCTGAGCACGAAACGCACGTTTTGAGCCAAAACTGAGCAAAAGCGGCGATTCTGTGCACGAAACGCCTGTTTTGTGCCAAAAGGAGGAATTCGGTTCGTGAAACGCACGTTTTGTTCCAAAACTGAGCAAAAGCGGCGATTCTGTGCACGAAACCCAGGTTTTGCGCCAAAACTGAGCAAAAGCGGAGATTCTGTGCACGAAACGCATGGTTTGTGCCAGAACTGAGCAAAAGCGGCGATTCTGTGCACGAAACGCCCGTTTTCTGCCAAAAGGAGCAATTCGGTGCGTGAAACGCACGTTTTGTTCCAAAACTGAGCAAAGGCTGCGATTCTGTGCACGAAACGCACGTTATGTGCCAGAACTGAGCAAAAGCGGCGATTCTGTGCACGAAGCGCACTTTTTGTGCCAAAACTGTGCAAAAGCGGCGATTCTGTGCACGAAACGCCCGTTTTGTGACAAAAGGAGCAATTCGGTGCGTGAAACGCACGTTTTGTGCCAAAACTGAGCAAAAGCGGCGGTTCTGTGCACGAAACGCAGGTTTTGTGCCAAAACTGAGCAAAAGCGGCGATTCTGTGCACGAAACGCCCGTTTAGTGCCAAAAGGAGCAATTCGGTGTGTGAAACGCAAGTTTTGTGCCAAAACTGAGCAAAAGCGGCAATTCTGTGCATGAAACGGCCGTTTTTTTACCAGAAGGAGGAATTCGGATCGTGAAACGCACGTTTTGTGCCAAAACTGCTCAAAAGCGGCGATTCTGTGCACAAAACGCACGTTTTGTGCCAAAACTGAGCTAAAGCGGCGGTTCTGTGCACGAAACGCACGGTATGCGCCAGAACTGAGCAAAAGCGCAATTCTGTGCACGAAACGCCCGTTTTGTGCTAAAAGGAGCAATTCGGTGCGTGACACGCACGTTTTGTGCCAAAACTGAGCAAAAGAGACGATTCTGTGCAAGAAACGCACGTTTTGTGCCAATAATGAGCAAAAGCGGCGACTCTGTGCACGAAACGCAGTTTTTGTGCCAAAACCGAGCAAAAGCGGCGATTCTGTGCACGAAACGCACGTTTTGCGCCAAAACTGTGCAAAAGCGGCGATTCTGTACATGAAATGCCCGTTTTGTGCGAAGAGGAGCAATTCGGTGCGTGAAACGCACGTTTTGTGACAAAACTGAGCAAAACCGGCGATTCTGTGCACGGAACGCACGTTTTGTGCCAAAACTGAGCAAAAGCGGCGATTCTGTGCACGAAACGCCCGTTTTGTGCCAAAAGGAGGAATTCGGTTCGTGAAACACACGTTTTGTGCCAAAACTGAGCAAAAGCCGCGATTCCGTGCACGAAACGCACGTTTTGTGAGAATAATGAGCAAAAGCTGCGATTCTGTGCACGAAACGCAGGTTTTGTGCCAAAACTGAGCAAAAGCGGCGATTCTCTGCACGAAACGCACGTTTTGTGCCAAAACTGAGCAAAAGCGGCGATTTTGTGCACGAAACGCACGCTTTGTGCCAGAAGGAGCAATACGGTGCGTGAAACGCACGTTTTGTGCCAAAACTAAGCAAAAGCGGCGATTCTGTGCACGAAACGCAGGTTTTGTGGCAAAACTGAGCAAAAGCGGCGATTCTGTGCACGAAACGCACGTTTTGTGCCAAAACTGAGCAGAAGCGGCGATTCTGTGCACGAAGCGCATGTTTTGTGCCAAAACTGAGAAAAAGCGGCAATTCTGTGCACGAAACGCGCGCTTTGTGCCAAAACTGTGCAAAAGCGGCGATTCTGTGCACGAAACGCACGTTATGTGCCAGAACTGAGCAAAAGCGGCGATTCTGTGCACGAAACGCACGTTTTGTGCCAGAAGGAGCAATTCGGGGCGCGAAACCCACGTTTTGTGCCAAAACTGAGCAAAAGAGACGATTCTGTGCACGAAACGCACGTTTTGTGCCAATAATGAGCAAAAGCGGCGATTCTGTGCACGAAACGCAGGTTTTGTGCCAAAACTGAGCAAAAGCGGCGGTTCTGCGCACGAAACGCACGTTATGTACCAAAACTGAGCAAAAGCGGCGATTCTGTGCACGAAATGCCCGTTTTGTGGGAAGGGGAGCAATTCCGTGCGTGAAACGCACGTTTTGTGACAAAACTGAGCAAAACCGGCGATTCGGTGCGTGAAACACACGTTTTGTGCCAATAATGAGCAAAAGCGGCGATTCTGAGCACGAAACGCACGTTTTGTGCCAATAATGAGCAAAAGCTGCGATTCTGTGCACGAAACGCAGGTTTTGTGCCAAAACTGAGCAAAAGCGGCGATTCTGTGCACGAAACGCACGTTTTGTGCCAAAACTGAGCAAAAGCGGCGATTTTGTGCACGAAACGCACGCTTTGTGCCAGAAGGAGCAATTCGGTGCGTGAAACGCACGTTTTGTGCCAAAACTAAGCAAAAGCGGCGATTCTGTGCACGAAACGCCGGTTTTGTGGCAAAACTGAGCAAAAGCGGCGATTCTGTGCACGAAACGCACGTTTTGTGCAAGAAGGAGCAATTCGGGGCGTGAAACCCACGTTTTGTGCCAAAACTGAGCAAAAGCGGCGATTCCGTGCACGAAACGCACGTTATGTGCCAGAACTGAGCAAAAGCGGCGATTCTGTGCACGAAACGCACGTTTTGTGCCAGAGGGAGCAATTCGGGGCGTGAAACCCACGTTTTGTGCTAAAACTGAGCAAAAGAGACGATTCTGTGCACGAAACGCACGTTTTGTGCCAATAATGAGCAAAAGCGGCGATTCTGAGCACGAAACGCACGTTTTGTGCCAAAACTGAGCAAAAGCGGCGATTCTGTGCACGAAACGAACGTTTTGCGCCAAAACTGTGCAAAAGCGGCGATTCTGTACATGAAATGCCCGTTTTGTGCGAAGAGGAGCAATTCGGTGCGTGAAACGCACGTTTTGTGACAAAACTGAGCAAAACCGGCGATTCTGTGCACGGAACGCACGTTTTGTGCCAAAACTGAGCAAAAGCGGCGATTCTGTGCACGAAACGCCCGTTTTGTGCCAAAAGGAGGAATTCGGTTCGTGAAACACACGTTTTGTGCCAAAACTGAGCAAAAGCCGCGATTCCGTGCACGAAACGCACGTTTTGTGAGAATAATGAGCAAAAGCTGCGATTCTGTGCACGAAACGCAGGTTTTGTGCCAAAACTGAGCAAAAGCGGCGATTCTGTGCACGAAACGCACGTTTTGTGCCAAAACTGAGCAAAAGCGGCGATTTTGTGCACGAAACGCACGCTTTGTGCCAGAAGGAGCAATAAGGTGCGTGAAACGCACGTTTTGTGCCAAAACTAAGCAAAAGCGGCGATTCTGTGCACGAAACGCAGGTTTTGTGGCAAAACTGAGCAAAAGCGGCGATTCTGTGCACGAAACGCACGTTTTGTGCCAAACTGAGCAGAAGCGGCGATTCTGTGCACGAAGCGCATGTTTTGTGCCAAAAGGAGCAATTCGGTGCGTGATACGCACGTTTTGTGACAAAACTGAGCGAATCCGTACATTCTGAGCACGAAACGCACGTTTTGTGCGAAAGCTGAGCAAAAGCGGCGATTCTGTGCACGAAACGCCCGTTATGTGCCAAAAGGAGCAATTCTGTGCGTGAAACGTACGTTTTGTGACAAAACTGTGCAAAACCGGCGATTCTGTGCACGAAACGCACGTTTTGTGAGAAAGCTGAGCAAAAGCGGTGATTCTATGCACGAAACGCACGTTTTGTGAGAAAGCTGAGCAAAAGCGGTGATTCTGTGCACGAAACGCACTTTTTGTGCCAAAACTGAGCAAAAGCGGCGATTCTATGCGCGAAACGCACGTTTCGCGCCAAAACCGAGCAAAAGCGGCGATTCTGTGCACGAAACGCCCGTTTTGTGACAAAAGGAGCAATTCGGTGCGTGAAACGTACGGTTTGTGACTAAACTGAGCAAAACCGGCGATTCTGAGCACGAAACGCACGTTTTGAGCCAAAACTGAGCAAAAGCGGCGATTCTGTGCACGAAACGCCTGTTTTGTGCCAAAAGGAGGAATTCGGTTCGTGAAACGCACGTTTTGTTCCAAAACTGAGCAAAGGCTGCGATTCTGTGCACGAAACGCACGTTATGTGCCAGAACTGAGCAAAAGCGGCGATTCTGTGCACGAAGCGCACTTTTTGTGCCAAAACTGTGCAAAAGCGGCGATTCTGTGCACGAAACGCACGTTTTGTGCCAAAAGGAGCAATTCGGTGTGTGAAACGCACGTTTTGCGGTAAAACTGAGCAGAAGCGGCGCTTCTGTGCACGAAACGCACGTTTTGTGTCAATAATGAACAAAAGCGGCGAATCTGTGCACGAAACGCACGTTATGTGCCAGAACTGAGCAAAAGCGGCAATTCTGTGCATGAAGCGTTCGTCTTGTGCCAAAAGGAGCAATTCGGTGCGTGATACGCACGTTTTGTGACAAAACTGAGCGAATCCGTACATTCTGAGCACGAAACGCACGTTTTGTGCGAAAGCTGAGCAAAAGCGGCGATTCTGTGCACGAAACGCCCGTTATGTGCCAAAAGGAGCAATTCTGTGCGTGAAACGTACGTTTTGTGACAAAACTGTGCAAAACCGGCGATTCTGTGCACGAAACGAACGTTTTGCGCCAAAACTGTGCAAAAGCGGCGATTCTGTACATGAAATGCCCGTTTTGTGCGAAGAGGAGCAATTCGGTGCGTGAAACGCACGTTTTGTGACAAAACTGAGCAAAACCGGCGATTCTGTGCACGGAACGCACGTTTTGTGCCAAAACTGAGCAAAAGCGGCGATTCTGTGCACGAAACGCCCGTTTTGTGCCAAAAGGAGGAATTCGGTTCGTGAAACACACGTTTTGTGCCAAAACTGAGCAAAAGCCGCGATTCCGTGCACGAAACGCACGTTTTGTGAGAATAATGAGCAAAAGCTGCGATTCTGTGCACGAAACGCAGGTTTTGTGCCAAAACTGAGCAAAAGCGGCGATTCTGTGCACGAAACGCACGTTTTGTGCCAAAACTGAGCAAAAGCGGCGATTTTGTGCACGAAACGCACGCTTTGTGCCAGAAGGAGCAATAAGGTGCGTGAAACGCACGTTTTGTGCCAAAACTAAGCAAAAGCGGCGATTCTGTGCACGAAACGCACGTTATGTGCCAGAACTGAGCAAAAGCGGCGAATCTGTGCACGAAACGCACGTTATGTGCCAGAACTGAGCAAAAGCGGCAATTCTGTGCATGAAGCGTTCGTCTTGTGCCAAAAGGAGCAATTCGGTGCGTGATACGCACGTTTTGTGACAAAACTGAGCGAATCCGTACATTCTGAGCACGAAACACACGTTTTGTGCGAAAGCTGAGCAAAAGCGGCGATTCTGTGCACGAAACGCCCGTTATGTGCCAAAAGGAGCAATTCTGTGCGTGAAACGTACGTTTTGTGACAAAACTGTGCAAAACCGGCGATTCTGTGCACGAAACGCACGTTTTGTGAGAAAGCTGAGCAAAAGCGGTGATTCTATGCACGAAACGCACGTTTTGTGAGAAAGCTGAGCAAAAGCGGTGATTCTGTGCACGAAACGCACTTTTTGTGCCAAAACTGAGCAAAAGCGGCGATTCTATGCGCGAAACGCACGTTTCGCGCCAAAACCGAGCAAAAGCGGCGATTCTGTGCACGAAACGCCCGTTTTGTGACAAAAGGAGCAATTCGGTGCGTGAAACGTACGGTTTGTGACTAAACTGAGCAAAACCGGCGATTCTGAGCACGAAACGCACGTTTTGAGCCAAAACTGAGCAAAAGCGGCGATTCTGTGCACGAAACGCCTGTTTTGTGCCAAAAGGAGGAATTCGGTTCGTGAAACGCACGTTTTGTTCCAAAACTGAGCAAAAGCGGCGATTCTGTGCACGAAACCCAGGTTTTGCGCCAAAACTGAGCAAAAGCGGAGATTCTGTGCACGAAACGCACGTTTTGTGCCAAAAGGAGCAATTCGGTGTGTGAAACGCACGTTTTGCGGTAAAACTGAGCAGAAGCGGCGCTTCTGTGCACGAAACGCACGTTTTGTGTCAATAATGAACAAAAGCGGCGAATCTGTGCACGAAACGCACGTTATGTGCCAGAACTGAGCAAAAGCGGCAATTCTGTGCATGAAGCGTTCGTCTTGTGCCAAAAGGAGCAATTCGGTGCGTGATACGCACGTTTTGTGACAAAACTGAGCGAATCCGTACATTCTGAGCACGAAACGCACGTTTTGTGCGAAAGCTGAGCAAAAGCGGCGATTCTGTGCACGAAACGCCCGTTATGTGCCAAAAGGAGCAATTCTGTGCGTGAAACGTACGTTTTGTGACAAAACTGAGCAAAACCGGCGATTCTGTGCACGAAACGCACGTTTTGTGAGAAAGCTGAGCAAAAGCGGTGATTCTATGCACGAAACGCACGTTTTGTGAGAAAGCTGAGCAAATGCGGTGATTCTGTGCACGAAACGCACTTTTTGTGCCAAAACTGAGCAAAAGCGGCGATTCTATGCGCGAAACGCACGTTTCGCGCCAAAACCGAGCAAAAGCGGCGATACTGTGCACGAAACGCCCGTTTTGTGACAAAAGGAGCAATTCGGTGCGTGAAACGTACGGTTTGTGACAAAACTGAGCAAAACCGGCGATTCTGAGCACGAAACGCACGTTTTGAGCCAAAACTGAGCAAAAGCGGCGATTCTGTGCACGAAACGCCTGTTTTGTGCCAAAAGGAGGAATTCGGTTCGTGAAACGCACGTTTTGTTCCAAAACTGAGCAAAAGCGGCGATTCTGTGCACGAAACCCAGGTTTTGCGCCAAAACTGAGCAAAAGCGGAGATTCTGTGCACGAAACGCATGGTTTGTGCCAGAACTGAGCAAAAGCGGCGATTCTGTGCACGAAACGCCCGTTTTCTGCCAAAAGGAGCAATTCGGTGCGTGAAACGCACGTTTTGTTCCAAAACTGAGCAAAGGCTGCGATTCTGTGCACGAAACGCACGTTATGTGCCAGAACTGAGCAAAAGCGGCGATTCTGTGCACGAAGCGCACTTTTTGTGCCAAAACTGTGCAAAAGCGGCGATTCTGTGCACGAAACGCACGTTTTGTGCCAAAACTGAGCAAAAGCGGCGATTCTGTGCACGAAACGCTCGTTTTGCGCCAAAACAGAGCAAAAGCGGCGATTCTGTGCACGAAACGCCCGTTTTGTGCCAAAAGGAGGAGTTCGGTTCGTGAAACGCACGTTTTGTGCCAAATCTGAGCAAAAGCATCGATTCTGTGCTCGAAATGCCCGTTTTGTGCCAAAAGGAGGAATTATGTTCGTGAAACTCACGTTTTGTGCCAAAACTCAGCAAAAGCGGCGATTCTGTGCACGAAATGCACGTTTTGCGCCAAAACTGAGCAAAAGCGGCGATTCCGTGCACGAAACGCCTGTTTTGTTCCAGAAGGAGCAATTCGGGGCGTGAAACCTACGTTTTGCGCCAAAACTGACCAAAAGCGGCGATTCTGTGCACGAAACGCCCGTTTTGTGCCAAAAGGGGCAATTCGGTACGTGAAACGCACGTTTTGTGAGAAAGCTGAGCAAAAGCGGCGATTCTGTGCACGAAACGCACGTTCTGTGCCAAAACTGTGCAAAAGCGGCGATTCTGTGCACGAAACGCCCGTTTTGTGCCAAAAGGAGGAGTTCGGTTCGTGAAACGCACGTTTTGTGCCAAAACTGAGCAAAAGCGGCGGTTCTGTGCTCGAAACGCACGTTATGTACCAAAACTGAGCAAAAGCGGCGATTCTGCGCACGAAACGCACGTTCTGTGCCAAAACTGAGCAAAAGCGGTGATTCTGTGCACGAAACGCACTTTTTGTGCCAAAACTGAGCAAAAGCGGCGATTCTGTGCACGAAACGCCCGTTTTGTGCCAAAAGGAGGAATTCGGTTCGTGAAACGCACGTTTTGTGCCAAAACTGAGCAAAAGCGGCGATTCTGTGCACGAAACCCAGGTTTTGCGCCAGAACTGAGCAAAAGCGGAGATTCTCTGCACGAAACGCCCGTTTTGTGCCAAAACTGAGCAAAAGCGGCGATTCTGAGCACGAAACGTATGTTTTGTGAGAAAGCTGAGCAAAAGCGGCGATTCTGTGCACGAAACGCACGTTTTGCGCCAAAACTGAGCAAAAGCGGCGATTCTGTGCACGAAACGCACGTTTTGCGCCCAAACTGAGCAAAAGCGGAGATTCTGTGCACGAAACGTACGTTTTGTGCGAAAGTTGAGCAAAAGCGGCGATTCTGTGCACGAAACGCCCGTTTTGTGCGAAGAGGAGCAATTCGTTGTGAGAAACGCCCGTTTTCTGCCAAAACTGCGCAAAAGCGGCGATTCTGTGCACGAAACGCACGTTATGTGCCAGAACTGAGCAAAAGTGGCGATTCTGTGCACGAAACGCAGGTTTTGTGCCAAAACTGAGCAAAAGCAGCGATTCTGTGCACGAAACGCCCGTTTTGTGCGAAAAGGAGCAATTCGGTGCGTGACACGCACGTTTTGTGACAAAAGTGAGCAAAAGCGGCAATTCTGTGCACGAAACGCCAGTTTTGTGCCAAAACTGTGCAGAAGCGGCGATTCTGTGCACGAAACGCATGTTTTGTGCCAGAACTGAGCAAAAGCGGCGATTCTGTGCACGAAACGCCCGTTTTCTGCCAAAAGGAGCAATTCGGTGCGTGAAACGCACGTTTTGTTCCAAAACTGAGCAAAGGCTGCGATTCTGTGCACGAAACGCACGTTATGTGCCAGAACTGAGCAAAAGCGGCGATTCTGTGCACGATGCGCACTTTTTGTGCCAAAACTGTGCAAAAGCGGCGATTCTGTGCACGAAACGCACGTTATGTGCCAGAACTGAGCAAAAGCGGCAATTCTGTGCATGAAGCGTTCGTTTTGTGCCAATACTATGCAAAAGCGGCGATTCTTTGCACGAAACGCCGGTTTGGTGCCAAAAGGAGGAACTCGGTTCGTGAAACGCACGTTTCGTGCCAAAACTGAGCAAAAGCGGCGATTCTGTGCACGAAACGCTCGTTTTGCGCCAAAACAGAGCAAAAGCGGCGATTCTGTGCACGAAACGCACGTTATGTGCCAGAACTGAGCAAAAGCGGCAATTCTGTGCATGAAGCGTTCGTTTTGTGCCAATACTATGCAAAAGCGGCGATTCTTTGCACGAATCGCATGTTTTGTGCCAATAACGAGCAAAAGCGGCGATTCTGAGCACGAAACGCACGTTTTGTGCGAAAGCTGAGCAAAAGCGGCGATTCTGTGCACGAAACGCCCGTTTTGTGCCAAAAGGAGCAATTCGGTGTGTGAAACGCACGTTTTGCGGCGAAACTGAGCAAAAGCGGCGATTCTGTGCACGAAACGCTCGTTTTGTGCCAAAACTGAGCAAAAGCGGCCATTCTGTGCACGAAACGCCCGTTTTGTGCGAAAAGGAGAAATTCGGTGCGTGACACGCACGTTTTGTGACAAAACTGAGCAAAAGCGGCAATTCTGTGCACGAAACGCCCGTTTTGTGCCAAAACAGTGCAAAAGCGGCGATTCTGTGCACGAAACGCACGTTATGTGCCAGAACTGAGCAAAAGCGGCGATTCTGTGCACGAAACGCACGTTATGTGCCAGAACTGAGCAAAAGCGGCGAATCTGTGCACGAAACGCACGTTATGTGCCAGAACTGAGCAAAAGCGGCAATTCTGTGCATGAAGCGTTCGTTTTGTGCCAAAAGGAGCAATTCGGTGCGTGATACGCACGTTTTGTGACAAAACTGAGCGAATCCGTACATTCTGAGCACGAAACGCACGTTTTGTGCGAAAGCTGAGCAAAAGCGGCGATTCTGTGCACGAAACGCCCGTTATGTGCCAAAAGGAGCAATTCTGTGCGTGAAACGTACGTTTTGTGACAAAACTGTGCAAAACCGGCGATTCTGTGCACGAAACGCACGTTTTGTGAGAAAGCTGAGCAAAAGCGGTGATTCTATGCACGAAACGCACGTTTTGTGAGAAAGCTGAGCAAAAGCGGTGATTCTGTGCACGAAACGCACTTTTTGTGCCAAAACTGAGCAAAAGCGGCGATTCTATGCGCGAAACGCACGTTTCGCGCCAAAACCGAGCAAAAGCGGCGATTCTGTGCACGAAACGCCCGTTTTGTGACAAAAGGAGCAATTCGGTGCGTGAAACGTACGGTTTGTGACTAAACTGAGCAAAACCGGCGATTCTGAGCACGAAACGCACGTTTTGAGCCAAAACTGAGCAAAAGCGGCGATTCTGTGCACGAAACGCCTGTTTTGTGCCAAAAGGAGGAATTCGGTTCGTGAAACGCACGTTTTGTTCCAAAACTGAGCAAAAGCGGCGATTCTGTGCACGAAACCCAGGTTTTGCGCCAAAACTGAGCAAAAGCGGAGATTCTGTGCACGAAACGCATGGTTTGTGCCAGAACTGAGCAAAAGCGGCGATTCTGTGCACGAAACGCCCGTTTTCTGCCAAAAGGAGCAATTCGGTGCGTGAAACGCACGTTTTGTTCCAAAACTGAGCAAAGGCTGCGATTCTGTGCACGAAACGCACGTTATGTGCCAGAACTGAGCAAAAGCGGCGATTCTGTGCACGAAGCGCACTTTTTGTGCCAAAACTGTGCAAAAGCGGCGATTCTGTGCACGAAACGCACGTTTTGTGCCAAAAGGAGCAATTCGGTGTGTGAAACGCACGTTTTGCGGTAAAACTGAGCAGAAGCGGCGCTTCTGTGCACGAAACGCACGTTTTGTGTCAATAATGAACAAAAGCGGCGAATCTGTGCACGAAACGCACGTTATGTGCCAGAACTGAGCAAAAGCGGCAATTCTGTGCATGAAGCGTTCGTCTTGTGCCAAAAGGAGCAATTCGGTGCGTGATACGCACGTTTTGTGACAAAACTGAGCGAATCCGTACATTCTGAGCACGAAACGCACGTTTTGTGCGAAAGCTGAGCAAAAGCGGCGATTCTGTGCACGAAACGCACGTTATGTGCCAGAACTGAGCAAAAGCGGCGAATCTGTGCACGAAACGCACGTTATGTGCCAGAACTGAGCAAAAGCGGCAATTCTGTGCATGAAGCGTTCGTTTTGTGCCAAAAGGAGCAATTCGGTGCGTGATACGCACGTTTTGTGACAAAACTGAGCGAATCCGTACATTCTGAGCACGAAACGCACGTTTTGTGCGAAAGCTGAGCAAAAGCGGCGATTCTGTGCACGAAACGCCCGTTATGTGCCAAAAGGAGCAATTCTGTGCGTGAAACGTACGTTTTGTGACAAAACTGTGCAAAACCGGCGATTCTGTGCACGAAACGCACGTTTTGTGAGAAAGCTGAGCAAAAGCGGTGATTCTATGCACGAAACGCACGTTTTGTGAGAAAGCTGAGCAAAAGCGGAGATTCTGTGCACGAAACGCATGGTTTGTGCCAGAACTGAGCAAAAGCGGCGATTCTGTGCACGAAACGCCCGTTTTCTGCCAAAAGGAGCAATTCGGTGCGTGAAACGCACGTTTTGTTCCAAAACTGAGCAAAGGCTGCGATTCTGTGCACGAAACGCCTGTTTTGTGCCAAAAGGAGGAATTCGGTTCGTGAAACGCACGTTTTGTTCCAAAACTGAGCAAAAGCGGCGATTCTGTGCACGAAACCCAGGTTTTGCGCCAAAACTGAGCAAAAGCGGAGATTCTGTGCACGAAACGCATGGTTTGTGCCAGAACTGAGCAAAAGCGGCGATTCTGTGCACGAAACGCCCGTTTCCTGCCAAAAGGAGCAATTCGGTGCGTGAAACGCACGTTTTGTTCCAAAACTGAGCAAAGGCTGCGATTCTGTGCACGAAACGCACGTTATGTGCCAGAACTGAGCAAAAGCGGCGATTCTGTGCACGAAGCGCACTTTTTGTGCCAAAACTGTGCAAAAGCGGCGATTCTGTGCACGAAACGCACGTTTTGTGCCAAAAGGAGCAATTCGGTGTGTGAAACGCACGTTTTGCGGTAAAACTGAGCAGAAGCGGCGCTTCTGTGCACGAAACGCACGTTTTGTGTCAATAATGAACAAAAGCGGCGAATCTGTGCACGAAACGCACGTTATGTGCCAGAACTGAGCAAAAGCGGCAATTCTGTGCATGAAGCGTTCGTCTTGTGCCAAAAGGAGCAATTCGGTGCGTGATACGCACGTTTTGTGACAAAACTGAGCGAATCCGTACATTCTGAGCACGAAACGCACGTTTTGTGCGAAAGCTGAGCAAAAGCGGCGATTCTGTGCACGAAACGCCCGTTATGTGCCAAAAGGAGCAATTCTGTGCGTGAAACGTACGTTTTGTGACAAAACTGAGCAAAACCGGCGATTCTGTGCACGAAACGCACGTTTTGTGAGAAAGCTGAGCAAAAGCGGTGATTCTATGCACGAAACGCACGTTTTGTGAGAAAGCTGAGCAAATGCGGTGATTCTGTGCACGAAACGCACTTTTTGTGCCAAAACTGAGCAAAAGCGGCGATTCTATGCGCGAAACGCACGTTTCGCGCCAAAACCGAGCAAAAGCGGCGATACTGTGCACGAAACGCCCGTTTTGTGACAAAAGGAGCAATTCGGTGCGTGAAACGTACGGTTTGTGACAAAACTGAGCAAAACCGGCGATTCTGAGCACGAAACGCACGTTTTGAGCCAAAACTGAGCAAAAGCGGCGATTCTGTGCACGAAACGCCTGTTTTGTGCCAAAAGGAGGAATTCGGTTCGTGAAACGCACGTTTTGTTCCAAAACTGAGCAAAAGCGGCGATTCTGTGCACGAAACCCAGGTTTTGCGCCAAAACTGAGCAAAAGCGGAGATTCTGTGCACGAAACGCATGGTTTGTGCCAGAACTGAGCTAAAGCGGCGATTCTGTGCACGAAACGCCCGTTTTCTGCCAAAAGGAGCAATTCGGTGCGTGAAACGCACGTTTTGTTCCAAAACTGAGCAAAGGCTGCGATTCTGTGCACGAAACGCACGTTATGTGCCAGAACTGAGCAAAAGCGGCGATTCTGTGCACGAAGCGCACTTTTTGTGCCAAAACTGTGCAAAAGCGGCGATTCTGTGCACGAAACGCACGTTTTGTGCCAAAAGGAGCAATTCGGTGTGTGAAACGCACGTTTTGCGGTAAAACTGAGCAGAAGCGGCGCTTCTGTGCACGAAACGCACGTTTTGTGTCAATAATGAACAAAAGCGGCGAATCTGTGCACGAAACGCACGTTATGTGCCAGAACTGAGCAAAAGCGGCAATTCTGTGCATGAAGCGTTCGTCTTGTGCCAAAAGGAGCAATTCGGTGCGTGATACGCACGTTTTGTGACAAAACTGAGCGAATCCGTACATTCTGAGCACGAAACGCACGTTTTGTGCGAAAGCTGAGCAAAAGCGGCGATTCTGTGCACGAAACGCACGTTATGTGCCAGAACTGAGCAAAAGCGGCGAATCTGTGCACGAAACGCACGTTATGTGCCAGAACTGAGCAAAAGCGGCAATTCTGTGCATGAAGCGTTCGTTTTGTGCCAAAAGGAGCAATTCGGTGCGTGATACGCACGTTTTGTGACAAAACTGAGCGAATCCGTACATTCTGAGCACGAAACGCACGTTTTGTGCGAAAGCTGAGCAAAAGCGGCGATTCTGTGCACGAAACGCCCGTTATGTGCCAAAAGGAGCAATTCTGTGCGTGAAACGTACGTTTTGTGACAAAACTGTGCAAAACCGGCGATTCTGTGCACGAAACGCACGTTTTGTGAGAAAGCTGAGCAAAAGCGGTGATTCTATGCACGAAACGCACGTTTTGTGAGAAAGCTGAGCAAAAGCGGAGATTCTGTGCACGAAACGCATGGTTTGTGCCAGAACTGAGCAAAAGCGGCGATTCTGTGCACGAAACGCCCGTTTTCTGCCAAAAGGAGCAATTCGGTGCGTGAAACGCACGTTTTGTTCCAAAACTGAGCAAAGGCTGCGATTCTGTGCACGAAACGCCTGTTTTGTGCCAAAAGGAGGAATTCGGTTCGTGAAACGCACGTTTTGTTCCAAAACTGAGCAAAAGCGGCGATTCTGTGCACGAAACCCAGGTTTTGCGCCAAAACTGAGCAAAAGCGGAGATTCTGTGCACGAAACGCATGGTTTGTGCCAGAACTGAGCAAAAGCGGCGATTCTGTGCACGAAACGCCCGTTTCCTGCCAAAAGGAGCAATTCGGTGCGTGAAACGCACGTTTTGTTCCAAAACTGAGCAAAGGCTGCGATTCTGTGCACGAAACGCACGTTATGTGCCAGAACTGAGCAAAAGCGGCGATTCTGTGCACGAAGCGCACTTTTTGTGCCAAAACTGTGCAAAAGCGGCGATTCTGTGCATGAAGCGTTCGTTTTGTGCCAAAAGGAGCAATTCGGTGCGTGATACGCACGTTTTGTGACAAAACTGAGCGAATCCGTACATTCTGAGCACGAAACGCACGTTTTGTGCGAAAGCTGAGCAAAAGCGGCGATTCTGTGCACGAAACGCCCGTTATGTGCCAAAAGGAGCAATTCTGTGCGTGAAACGTACGTTTTGTGACAAAACTGTGCAAAACCGGCGATTCTGTGCACGAAACGCACGTTTTGTGAGAAAGCTGAGCAAAAGCGGTGATTCTATGCACGAAACGCACGTTTTGTGAGAAAGCTGAGCAAAAGCGGAGATTCTGTGCACGAAACGCATGGTTTGTGCCAGAACTGAGCAAAAGCGGCGATTCTGTGCACGAAACGCCCGTTTTCTGCCAAAAGGAGCAATTCGGTGCGTGAAACGCACGTTTTGTTCCAAAACTGAGCAAAGGCTGCGATTCTGTGCACGAAACGCACGTTATGTGCCAGAACTGAGCAAAAGCGGCGATTCTGTGCACGAAGCGCACTTTTTGTGCCAAAACTGTGCAAAAGCGGCGATTCTGTGCACGAAACGCACGTTTTGTGCCAAAAGGAGCAATTCGGTGTGTGAAACGCACGTTTTGCGGTAAAACTGAGCAGAAGCGGCGCTTCTGTGCACGAAACGCACGTTTTGTGTCAATAATGAACAAAAGCGGCGAATCTGTGCACGAAACGCACGTTATGTGCCAGAACTGAGCAAAAGCGGCAATTCTGTGCATGAAGCGTTCGTCTTGTGCCAAAAGGAGCAATTCGGTGCGTGATACGCACGTTTTGTGACAAAACTGAGCGAATCCGTACATTCTGAGCACGAAACGCACGTTTTGTGCGAAAGCTGAGCAAAAGCGGCGATTCTGTGCACGAAACGCCCGTTATGTGCCAAAAGGAGCAATTCTGTGCATGAAACGTACGTTTTGTGACAAAACTGTGCAAAACCGGCGATTCTGTGCACGAAACGCACGTTTTGTGAGAAAGCTGAGCAAAAGCGGTGATTCTATGCACGAAACGCACGTTTTGTGAGAAAGCTGAGCAAAAGCGGTGATTCTGTGCACGAAACGCACTTTTTGTGCCAAAACTGAGCAAAAGCGGCGATTCTATGCGCGAAACGCACGTTTCGCGCCAAAACCGAGCAAAAGCGGCGATTCTGTGCACGAAACGCCCGTTTTGTGACAAAAGGAGCAATTCGGTGCGTGAAACGTACGGTTTGTGACTAAACTGAGCAAAACCGGCGATTCTGAGCACGAAACGCACGTTTTGAGCCAAAACTGAGCAAAAGCGGCGATTCTGTGCACGAAACGCCTGTTTTGTGCCAAAAGGAGGAATTCGGTTCGTGAAACGCACGTTTTGTTCCAAAACTGAGCAAAAGCGGCGATTCTGTGCACGAAACCCAGGTTTTGCGCCAAAACTGAGCAAAAGCGGAGATTCTGTGCACGAAACGCACGTTTTGTGCCAAAAGGAGCAATTCGGTGTGTGAAACGCACGTTTTGCGGTAAAACTGAGCAGAAGCGGCGCTTCTGTGCACGAAACGCACGTTTTGTGTCAATAATGAACAAAAGCGGCGAATCTGTGCACGAAACGCACGTTATGTGCCAGAACTGAGCAAAAGCGGCAATTCTGTGCATGAAGCGTTCGTCTTGTGCCAAAAGGAGCAATTCGGTGCGTGATACGCACGTTTTGTGACAAAACTGAGCGAATCCGGACATTCTGAGCACGAAACGCACGTTTTGTGCGAAAGCTGAGCAAAAGCGGCGATTCTGTGCACGAAACGCCGGTTATGTGCCAAAAGGAGCAATTCTGTGCGTGAAACGTACGTTTTGTGACAAAACTGTGCAAAACCAGCGATTCTGTGCACGAAACGCACGTTTTGTGAGAAAGCTGAGCAAAAGCGGTGATTCTATGCACGAAACGCACGTTTTGTGAGAAAGCTGAGCAAAAGCGGTGATTCTGTGCACGAAACGCACTTTTTGTGCCAAAACTGAGCAAAAGCGGCGATTCTATGCGCGAAACGCACGTTTCGCGCCAAAACCGAGCAAAAGCGGCGATTCTGTGCACGAAACGCCCGTTTTGTGACAAAAGGAGCAATTCGGTGCGTGAAACGTACGGTTTGTGACTAAACTGAGCAAAACCGGCGATTCTGAGCACGAAACGCACGTTTTGAGCCAAAACTGAGCAAAAGCGGCGATTCTGTGCACGAAACGCCTGTTTTGTGCCAAAAGGAGGAATTCGGTTCGTGAAACGCACGTTTTGTTCCAAAACTGAGCAAAAGCGGCGATTCTGTGCACGAAACCCAGGTTTTGCGCCAAAACTGAGCAAAAGCGGAGATTCTGTGCACGAAACGCATGGTTTGTGCCAGAACTGAGCAAAAGCGGCGATTCTGTGCACGAAACGCCCGTTTTCTGCCAAAAGGAGCAATTCGGTGCGTGAAACGCACGTTTTGTTCCAAAACTGAGCAAAGGCTGCGATTCTGTGCACGAAACGCACGTTATGTGCCAGAACTGAGCAAAAGCGGCGATTCTGTGCACGAAGCGCACTTTTTGTGCCAAAACTGTGCAAAAGCGGCGATTCTGTGCACGAAACGCACGTTTTGTGCCAAAAGGAGCAATTCGGTGTGTGAAACGCACGTTTTGCGGTAAAACTGAGCAGAAGCGGCGCTTCTGTGCACGAAACGCACGTTTTGTGTCAATAATGAACAAAAGCGGCGAATCTGTGCACGAAACGCACGTTATGTGCCAGAACTGAGCAAAAGCGGCAATTCTGTGCATGAAGCGTTCGTCTTGTGCCAAAAGGAGCAATTCGGTGCGTGATACGCACGTTTTGTGACAAAACTGAGCGAATCCGTACATTCTGAGCACGAAACGCACGTTTTGTGCGAAAGCTGAGCAAAAGCGGCGATTCTGTGCACGAAACGCCCGTTATGTGCCAAAAGGAGCAATTCTGTGCGTGAAACGTACGTTTTGTGACAAAACTGTGCAAAACCGGCGATTCTGTGCACGAAACGCACGTTTTGTGAGAAAGCTGAGCAAAAGCGGTGATTCTATGCACGAAACGCACGTTTTGTGAGAAAGCTGAGCAAAAGCGGTGATTCTGTGCACGAAACGCACTTTTTGTGCCAAAACTGAGCAAAAGCGGCGATTCTATGCGCGAAACGCACGTTTCGCGCCAAAACCGAGCAAAAGCGGCGATTCTGTGCACGAAACGCCCGTTTTGTGACAAAAGGAGCAATTCGGTGCGTGAAACGTACGGTTTGTGACTAAACTGAGCAAAACCGGCGATTCTGAGCACGAAACGCACGTTTTGAGCCAAAACTGAGCAAAAGCGGCGATTCTGTGCACGAAACGCCTGTTTTGTGCCAAAAGGAGGAATTCGGTTCGTGAAACGCACGTTTTGTTCCAAAACTGAGCAAAAGCGGCGATTCTGTGCACGAAACCCAGGTTTTGCGCCAAAACTGAGCAAAAGCGGAGATTCTGTGCACGAAACGCATGGTTTGTGCCAGAACTGAGCAAAAGCGGCGATTCTGTGCACGAAACGCCCGTTTTCTGCCAAAAGGAGCAATTCGGTGCGTGAAACGCACGTTTTGTTCCAAAACTGAGCAAAGGCTGCGATTCTGTGCACGAAACGCACGTTATGTGCCAGAACTGAGCAAATGCGGCGATTCTGTGCACGAAGCGCACTTTTTGTGCCAAAACTGTGCAAAAGCGGCGATTCTGTGCACGAAACGCACGTTTTGTGCCAAAAGGAGCAATTCGGTGTGTGAAACGCACGTTTTGCGGTAAAACTGAGCAGAAGCGGCGCTTCTGTGCACGAAACGCACGTTTTGTGTCAATAATGAACAAAAGCGGCGAATCTGTGCACGAAACGCACGTTATGTGCCAGAACTGAGCAAAAGCGGCAATTCTGTGCATGAAGCGTTCGTCTTGTGCCAAAAGGAGCAATTCGGTGCGTGATACGCACGTTTTGTGACAAAACTGAGCGAATCCGTACATTCTGAGCACGAAACGCACGTTTTGTGCGAAAGCTGAGCAAAAGCGGCGATTCTGTGCACGAAACGCCCGTTATGTGCCAAAAGGAGCAATTCTGTGCGTGAAACGTACGTTTTGTGACAAAACTGAGCAAAACCGGCGATTCTGTGCACGAAACGCACGTTTTGTGAGAAAGCTGAGCAAAAGCGGTGATTCTATGCACGAAACGCACGTTTTGTGAGAAAGCTGAGCAAATGCGGTGATTCTGTGCACGAAACGCACTTTTTGTGCCAAAACTGAGCAAAAGCGGCGATTCTATGCGCGAAACGCACGTTTCGCGCCAAAACCGAGCAAAAGCGGCGATACTGTGCACGAAACGCCCGTTTTGTGACAAAAGGAGCAATTCGGTGCGTGAAACGTACGGTTTGTGACAAAACTGAGCAAAACCGGCGATTCTGAGCACGAAACGCACGTTTTGAGCCAAAACTGAGCAAAAGCGGCGATTCTGTGCACGAAACGCCTGTTTTGTGCCAAAAGGAGGAATTCGGTTCGTGAAACGCACGTTTTGTTCCAAAACTGAGCAAAAGCGGCGATTCTGTGCACGAAACCCAGGTTTTGCGCCAAAACTGAGCAAAAGCGGAGATTCTGTGCACGAAACGCATGGTTTGTGCCAGAACTGAGCAAAAGCGGCGATTCTGTGCACGAAACGCCCGTTTTCTGCCAAAAGGAGCAATTCGGTGCGTGAAACGCACGTTTTGTTCCAAAACTGAGCAAAGGCTGCGATTCTGTGCACGAAACGCACGTTATGTGCCAGAACTGAGCAAAAGCGGCGATTCTGTGCACGAAGCGCACTTTTTGTGCCAAAACTGTGCAAAAGCGGCGATTCTGTGCACGAAACGCACGTTTTGTGCCAAAACTGAGCAAAAGCGGCGATTCTGTGCACGAAACGCTCGTTTTGCGCCAAAACAGAGCAAAAGCGGCGATTCTGTGCACGAAACGCCCGTTTTGTGCCAAAAGGAGGAGTTCGGTTCGTGAAACGCACGTTTTGTGCCAAATCTGAGCAAAAGCATCGATTCTGTGCTCGAAATGCCCGTTTTGTGCCAAAAGGAGGAATTATGTTCGTGAAACTCACGTTTTGTGCCAAAACTCAGCAAAAGCGGCGATTCTGTGCACGAAATGCACGTTTTGCGCCAAAACTGAGCAAAAGCGGCGATTCCGTGCACGAAACGCCTGTTTTGTTCCAGAAGGAGCAATTCGGGGCGTGAAACCTACGTTTTGCGCCAAAACTGACCAAAAGCGGCGATTCTGTGCACGAAACGCCCGTTTTGTGCCAAAAGGGGCAATTCGGTACGTGAAACGCACGTTTTGTGAGAAAGCTGAGCAAAAGCGGCGATTCTGTGCACGAAACGCACGTTCTGTGCCAAAACTGTGCAAAAGCGGCGATTCTGTGCACGAAACGCCCGTTTTGTGCCAAAAGGAGGAGTTCGGTTCGTGAAACGCACGTTTTGTGCCAAAACTGAGCAAAAGCGGCGGTTCTGTGCTCGAAACGCACGTTATGTACCAAAACTGAGCAAAAGCGGCGATTCTGCGCACGAAACGCACGTTCTGTGCCAAAACTGAGCAAAAGCGGTGATTCTGTGCACGAAACGCACTTTTTGTGCCAAAACTGAGCAAAAGCGGCGATTCTGTGCACGAAACGCCCGTTTTGTGCCAAAAGGAGGAATTCGGTTCGTGAAACGCACGTTTTGTGCCAAAACTGAGCAAAAGCGGCGATTCTGTGCACGAAACCCAGGTTTTGCGCCAGAACTGAGCAAAAGCGGAGATTCTCTGCACGAAACGCCCGTTTTGTGCCAAAACTGAGCAAAAGCGGCGATTCTGAGCACGAAACGTATGTTTTGTGAGAAAGCTGAGCAAAAGCGGCGATTCTGTGCACGAAACGCACGTTTTGCGCCAAAACTGAGCAAAAGCGGCGATTCTGTGCACGAAACGCACGTTTTGCGCCCAAACTGAGCAAAAGCGGAGATTCTGTGCACGAAACGTACGTTTTGTGCGAAAGTTGAGCAAAAGCGGCGATTCTGTGCACGAAACGCCCGTTTTGTGCGAAGAGGAGCAATTCGTTGTGAGAAACGCCCGTTTTCTGCCAAAACTGCGCAAAAGCGGCGATTCTGTGCACGAAACGCACGTTATGTGCCAGAACTGAGCAAAAGTGGCGATTCTGTGCACGAAACGCAGGTTTTGTGCCAAAACTGAGCAAAAGCAGCGATTCTGTGCACGAAACGCCCGTTTTGTGCGAAAAGGAGCAATTCGGTGCGTGACACGCACGTTTTGTGACAAAAGTGAGCAAAAGCGGCAATTCTGTGCACGAAACGCCAGTTTTGTGCCAAAACTGTGCAGAAGCGGCGATTCTGTGCACGAAACGCATGTTTTGTGCCAGAACTGAGCAAAAGCGGCGATTCTGTGCACGAAACGCCCGTTTTCTGCCAAAAGGAGCAATTCGGTGCGTGAAACGCACGTTTTGTTCCAAAACTGAGCAAAGGCTGCGATTCTGTGCACGAAACGCACGTTATGTGCCAGAACTGAGCAAAAGCGGCGATTCTGTGCACGAAGCGCACTTTTTGTGCCAAAACTGTGCAAAAGCGGCGATTCTGTGCACGAAACGCACGTTTTGTGCCAAAAGGAGCAATTCGGTGTGTGAAACGCACGTTTTGCGGTAAAACTGAGCAGAAGCGGCGCTTCTGTGCACGAAACGCACGTTTTGTGTCAATAATGAACAAAAGCGGCGAATCTGTGCACGAAACGCACGTTATGTGCCAGAACTGAGCAAAAGCGGCAATTCTGTGCATGAAGCGTTCGTCTTGTGCCAAAAGGAGCAATTCGGTGCGTGATACGCACGTTTTGTGACAAAACTGAGCGAATCCGTACATTCTGAGCACGAAACGCACGTTTTGTGCGAAAGCTGAGCAAAAGCGGCGATTCTGTGCACGAAACGCCCGTTATGTGCCAAAAGGAGCAATTCTGTGCGTGAAACGTACGTTTTGTGACAAAACTGAGCAAAACCGGCGATTCTGTGCACGAAACGCACGTTTTGTGAGAAAGCTGAGCAAAAGCGGTGATTCTATGCACGAAACGCACGTTTTGTGAGAAAGCTGAGCAAATGCGGTGATTCTGTGCACAAAACGCACTTTTTGTGCCAAAACTGAGCAAAAGCGGCGATTCTATGCGCGAAACGCACGTTTCGCGCCAAAACCGAGCAAAAGCGGCGATACTGTGCACGAAACGCCCGTTTTGTGACAAAAGGAGCAATTCGGTGCGTGAAACGTACGGTTTGTGACAAAACTGAGCAAAACCGGCGATTCTGAGCACGAAACGCACGTTTTGAGCCAAAACTGAGCAAAAGCGGCGATTCTGTGCACGAAACGCCTGTTTTGTGCCAAAAGGAGGAATTCGGTTCGTGAAACGCACGTTTTGTTCCAAAACTGAGCAAAAGCGGCGATTCTGTGCACGAAACCCAGGTTTTGCGCCAAAACTGAGCAAAAGCGGAGATTCTGTGCACGAAACGCATGGTTTGTGCCAGAACTGAGCAAAAGCGGCGATTCTGTGCACGAAACGCCCGTTTTCTGCCAAAAGGAGCAATTCGGTGCGTGAAACGCACGTTTTGTTCCAAAACTGAGCAAAGGCTGCGATTCTGTGCACGAAACGCACGTTATGTGCCAGAACTGAGCAAAAGCGGCGATTCTGTGCACGAAGCGCACTTTTTGTGCCAAAACTGTGCAAAAGCGGCGATTCTGTGCACGAAACGCACGTTTTGTGCCAAAACTGAGCAAAAGCGGCGATTCTGTGCACGAAACGCTCGTTTTGCGCCAAAACAGAGCAAAAGCGGCGATTCTGTGCACGAAACGCCCGTTTTGTGCCAAAAGGAGGAGTTCGGTTCGTGAAACGCACGTTTTGTGCCAAATCTGAGCAAAAGCATCGATTCTGTGCTCGAAATGCCCGTTTTGTGCCAAAAGGAGGAATTATGTTCGTGAAACTCACGTTTTGTGCCAAAACTCAGCAAAAGCGGCGATTCTGTGCACGAAATGCACGTTTTGCGCCAAAACTGAGCAAAAGCGGCGATTCCGTGCACGAAACGCCTGTTTTGTTCCAGAAGGAGCAATTCGGGGCGTGAAACCTACGTTTTGCGCCAAAACTGACCAAAAGCGGCGATTCTGTGCACGAAACGCCCGTTTTGTGCCAAAAGGGGCAATTCGGTACGTGAAACGCACGTTTTGTGAGAAAGCTGAGCAAAAGCGGCGATTCTGTGCACGAAACGCACGTTCTGTGCCAAAACTGTGCAAAAGCGGCGATTCTGTGCACGAAACGCCCGTTTTGTGCCAAAAGGAGGAGTTCGGTTCGTGAAACGCACGTTTTGTGCCAAAACTGAGCAAAAGCGGCGGTTCTGTGCTCGAAACGCACGTTATGTACCAAAACTGAGCAAAAGCGGCGATTCTGCGCACGAAACGCACGTTCTGTGCCAAAACTGAGCAAAAGCGGTGATTCTGTGCACGAAACGCACTTTTTGTGCCAAAACTGAGCAAAAGCGGCGATTCTGTGCACGAAACGCCCGTTTTGTGCCAAAAGGAGGAATTCGGTTCGTGAAACGCACGTTTTGTGCCAAAACTGAGCAAAAGCGGCGATTCTGTGCACGAAACCCAGGTTTTGCGCCAGAACTGAGCAAAAGCGGAGATTCTCTGCACGAAACGCCCGTTTTGTGCCAAAACTGAGCAAAAGCGGCGATTCTGAGCACAAAACGTATGTTTTGTGAGAAAGCTGAGCAAAAGCGGCGATTCTGTGCACGAAACGCACGTTTTGCGCCAAAACTGAGCAAAAGCGGCGATTCTGTGCACGAAACGCACGTTTTGCGCCCAAACTGAGCAAAAGCGGAGATTCTGTGCACGAAACGTACGTTTTGTGCGAAAGTTGAGCAAAAGCGGCGATTCTGTGCACGAAACGCCCGTTTTGTGCGAAGAGGAGCAATTCGTTGTGAGAAACGCCCGTTTTCTGCCAAAACTGCGCAAAAGCGGCGATTCTGTGCACGAAACGCACGTTATGTGCCAGAACTGAGCAAAAGTGGCGATTCTGTGCACGAAACGCAGGTTTTGTGCCAAAACTGAGCAAAAGCAGCGATTCTGTGCACGAAACGCCCGTTTTGTGCGAAAAGGAGCAATTCGGTGCGTGACACGCACGTTTTGTGACAAAAGTGAGCAAAAGCGGCAATTCTGTGCACGAAACGCCAGTTTTGTGCCAAAACTGTGCAGAAGCGGCGATTCTGTGCACGAAACGCATGTTTTGTGCCAGAACTGAGCAAAAGCGGCGATTCTGTGCACGAAACGCCCGTTTTCTGCCAAAAGGAGCAATTCGGTGCGTGAAACGCACGTTTTGTTCCAAAACTGAGCAAAGGCTGCGATTCTGTGCACGAAACGCACGTTATGTGCCAGAACTGAGCAAAAGCGGCGATTCTGTGCACGAAGCGCACTTTTTGTGCCAAAACTGTGCAAAAGCGGCGATTCTGTGCACGAAACGCACGTTATGTGCCAGAACTGAGCAAAAGCGGCAATTCTGTGCATGAAGCGTTCGTTTTGTGCCAATACTATGCAAAAGCGGCGATTCTTTGCACGAAACGCCGGTTTGGTGCCAAAAGGAGGAACTCGGTTCGTGAAACGCACGTTTCGTGCCAAAACTGAGCAAAAGCGGCGATTCTGTGCACGAAACGCTCGTTTTGCGCCAAAACAGAGCAAAAGCGGCGATTCTGTGCACGAAACGCCCGTTTTGTGCCAAAAGGAGGAGTTCGGTTCGTGAAACGCACGTTTTGTGCCAAATCTGAGCAAAAGCATCGATTCTGTGCTCGAAATGCCCGTTTTGTGCCAAAAGGAGGAATTATGTTCGTGAAACTCACGTTTTGTGCCAAAACTCAGCAAAAGCGGCGATTCTGTGCACGAAGCGCACTTTTTGTGCCAAAACTGTGCAAAAGCGGCGATTCTGTGCACGAAACGCACGTTATGTGCCAGAACTGAGCAAAAGCGGCAATTCTGTGCATGAAGCGTTCGTTTTGTGCCAATACTATGCAAAAGCGGCGATTCTTTGCACGAATCGCATGTTTTGTGCCAATAACGAGCAAAAGCGGCGATTCTGAGCACGAAACGCACGTTTTGTGCGAAAGCTGAGCAAAAGCGGCGATTCTGTGCACGAAACGCCCGTTTTGTGCCAAAAGGAGCAATTCGGTGTGTGAAACGCACGTTTTGCGGCGAAACTGAGCAAAAGCGGCGATTCTGTGCACGAAACGCTCGTTTTGTGCCAAAACTGAGCAAAAGCGGCCATTCTGTGCACGAAACGCCCGTTTTGTGCGAAAAGGAGAAATTCGGTGCGTGACACGCACGTTTTGTGACAAAACTGAGCAAAAGCGGCAATTCTGTGCACGAAACGCCCGTTTTGTGCCAAAACAGTGCAAAAGCGGCGATTCTGTGCACGAAACGCACGTTATGTGCCAGAACTGAGCAAAAGCGGCGATTCTGTGCACGAAACGCACGTTATGTGCCAGAACTGAGCAAAAGCGGCGAATCTGTGCACGAAACGCACGTTATGTGCCAGAACTGAGCAAAAGCGGCAATTCTGTGCATGAAGCGTTCGTTTTGTGCCAAAAGGAGCAATTCGGTGCGTGATACGCACGTTTTGTGACAAAACTGAGCGAATCCGTACATTCTGAGCACGAAACGCACGTTTTGTGCGAAAGCTGAGCAAAAGCGGCGATTCTGTGCACGAAACGCCCGTTATGTGCCAAAAGGAGCAATTCTGTGCGTGAAACGTACGTTTTGTGACAAAACTGTGCAAAACCGGCGATTCTGTGCACGAAACGCACGTTTTGTGAGAAAGCTGAGCAAAAGCGGTGATTCTGTGCACGAAACGCACGTTTTGTGAGAAAGCTGAGCAAAAGCGGTGATTCTGTGCACGAAACGCACTTATTGTGCCAAAACTGAGCAAAAGCGGCGATTCTATGCGCGAAACGCACGTTTCGCGCCAAAACCGAGCAAAAGCGGCGATTCTGTGCACGAAACGCCCGTTTTGTGACAAAAGGAGCAATTCGGTGCGTGAAACGTACGGTTTGTGACTAAACTGAGCAAAACCGGCGATTCTGAGCACGAAACGCACGTTTTGAGCCAAAACTGAGCAAAAGCGGCGATTCTGTGCACGAAACGCCTGTTTTGTGCCAAAAGGAGGAATTCGGTTCGTGAAACGCACGTTTTGTTCCAAAACTGAGCAAAAGCGGCGATTCTGTGCACGAAACCCAGGTTTTGCGCCAAAACTGAGCAAAAGCGGAGATTCTGTGCACGAAACGCATGGTTTGTGCCAGAACTGAGCAAAAGCGGCGATTCTGTGCACGAAACGCCCGTTTTCTGCCAAAAGGAGCAATTCGGTGCGTGAAACGCACGTTTTGTTCCAAAACTGAGCAAAGGCTGCGATTCTGTGCACGAAACGCACGTTATGTGCCAGAACTGAGCAAAAGCGGCGATTCTGTGCACGAAGCGCACTTTTTGTGCCAAAACTGTGCAAAAGCGGCGATTCTGTGCACGAAACGCACGTTATGTGCCAGAACTGAGCAAAAGCGGCAATTCTGTGCATGAAGCGTTCGTCTTGTGCCAAAAGGAGCAATTCGGTGCGTGATACGCACGTTTTGTGACAAAACTGAGCGAATCCGTACATTCTGAGCACGAAACGCACGTTTTGTGCGAAAGCTGAGCAAAAGCGGCGATTCTGTGCACGAAACGCCCGTTATGTGCCAAAAGGAGCAATTCTGTGCGTGAAACGTACGTTTTGTGACAAAACTGAGCAAAACCGGCGATTCTGTGCACGAAACGCACGTTTTGTGAGAAAGCTGAGCAAAAGCGGTGATTCTATGCACGAAACGCACGTTTTGTGAGAAAGCTGAGCAAAAGCGGTGATTCTGTGCACGAAACGCACTTTTTGTGCCAAAACTGAGCAAAAGCGGCGATTCTATGCGCGAAACGCACGTTTCGCGCCAAAACCGAGCAAAAGCGGCGATACTGTGCACGAAACGCCCGTTTTGTGACAAAAGGAGCAATTCGGTGCGTGAAACGTACGGTTTGTGACAAAACTGAGCAAAACCGGCGATTCTGAGCACGAAACGCACGTTTTGAGCCAAAACTGAGCAAAAGCGGCGATTCTGTGCACGAAACGCCTGTTTTGTGCCAAAAGGAGGAATTCGGTTCGTGAAACGCACGTTTTGTTCCAAAACTGAGCAAAAGCGGCGATTCTGTGCACGAAACCCAGGTTTTGCGCCAAAACTGAGCAAAAGCGGAGATTCTGTGCACGAAACGCATGGTTTGTGCCAGAACTGAGCAAAAGCGGCGATTCTGTGCACGAAACGCCCGTTTTCTGCCAAAAGGAGCAATTCGGTGCGTGAAACGCACGTTTTGTTCCAAAACTGAGCAAAGGCTGCGATTCTGTGCACGAAACGCACGTTATGTGCCAGAACTGAGCAAAAGCGGCGATTCTGTGCACGAAGCGCACTTTTTGTGCCAAAACTGTGCAAAAGCGGCGATTCTGTGCACGAAACGCACGTTATGTGCCAGAACTGAGCAAAAGCGGCAATTCTGTGCATGAAGCGTTCGTTTTGCGCCAATACTATGCAAAAGCGGCGATTCTTTGCACGAAACGCTGGTTTTGTGCCAAAAGGAGGAACTCGGTTCGTGAAACGCACGTTTTGTGCCAAAACTGAGCAAAAGCGGCGATTCTGTGCACGAAACGCTCGTTTTGCGCCAAAACAGAGCAAAAGCGGCGATTCTGTGCACGAAACGCCCGTTTTGTGCCAAAAGGAGGAGTTCGGTTCGTGAAACGCACGTTTTGTGCCAAATCTGAGCAAAAGCATCGATTCTGTGCTCGAAATGCCCGTTTTGTGCCAAAAGGAGGAATTATGTTCGTGAAACTCACGTTTTGTGCCAAAACTCAGCAAAAGCGGCGATTCTGTGCACGAAATGCACGTTTTGCGCCAAAACTGAGCAAAAGCGGCGATTCCGTGCACGAAACGCCTGTTTTGTTCCAGAAGGAGCAATTCGGGGCGTGAAACCTACGTTTTGCGCCAAAACTGACCAAAAGCGGCGATTCTGTGCACGAAACGCCCGTTTTGTGCCAAAAGGGGCAATTCGGTACGTGAAACGCACGTTTTGTGAGAAAGCTGAGCAAAAGCGGCGATTCTGTGCACGAAACGCACGTTCTGTGCCAAAACTGTGCAAAAGCGGCGATTCTGTGCACGAAACGCCCGTTTTGTGCCAAAAGGAGGAGTTCGGTTCGTGAAACGCACGTTTTGTGCCAAAACTGAGCAAAAGCGGCGGTTCTGTGCTCGAAACGCACGTTATGTACCAAAACTGAGCAAAAGCGGCGATTCTGCGCACGAAACGCACGTTCTGTGCCAAAACTGAGCAAAAGCGGTGATTCTGTGCACGAAACGCACTTTTTGTGCCAAAACTGAGCAAAAGCGGCGATTCTGTGCACGAAACGCACGTTTTGCGCCCAAACTGAGCAAAAGCGGCGATTCTGTGCACGAAACGTACGTTTTGTGCGAAAGTTGAGCAAAAGCGGCGATTCTGTGCACGAAACGCCCGTTTTGTGCGAAGAGGAGCAATTCGGTGTGAGAAACGCCCGTTTTCTGCCAAAACTGCGCAAAAGCGGCGATTCTGTGCACGAAACGCACGTTATGTGCCAGAACTGAGCAAAAGTGGCGATTCTGTGCACGAAACGCAGGTTTTGTGCCAAAACTGAGCAAAAGCAGCGATTCTGTGCACGAAACGCCCGTTTTGTGCGAAAAGGAGCAATTCGGTGCGTGACACGCACGTTTTGTGACAAAAGTGAGCAAAAGCGGCAATTCTGTGCACGAAACGCCAGTTTTGTGCCAAAACTGTGCAGAAGCGGCGATTCTGTGCACGAAACGCATGTTTTGTGCCACAACTGAGCAAAAGCGGCGATTCTGTGCACGAAACGCCCGTTTTCTGCCAAAAGGAGCAATTCGGTGCGTGAAACGCACGTTTTGTTCCAAAACTGAGCAAAGGCTGCGATTCTGTGCACGAAACGCACGTTATGTGCCAGAACTGAGCAAAAGCGGCGATTCTGTGCACGAAGCGCACTTTTTGTGCCAAAACTGTGCAAAAGCGGCGATTCTGTGCACGAAACGCACGTTATGTGCCAGAACTGAGCAAAAGCGGCAATTCTGTGCATGAAGCGTTCGTTTTGTGCCAATACTATGCAAAAGCGGCGATTCTTTGCACGAAACGCCGGTTTGGTGCCAAAAGGAGGAACTCGGTTCGTGAAACGCACGTTTCGTGCCAAAACTGAGCAAAAGCGGCGATTCTGTTCACGAAACGCTCGTTTTGCGCCAAAACAGAGCAAAAGCGGCGATTCTGTGCACGAAACGCCCGTTTTGTGCCAAAAGGAGGAGTTCGGTTCGTGAAACGCACGTTTTGTGCCAAATCTGAGCAAAAGCATCGATTCTGTGCTCGAAATGCCCGTTTTGTGCCAAAAGGAGGAATTATGTTCGTGAAACTCACGTTTTGTGCCAAAACTCAGCAAAAGCGGCGATTCTGTGCACGAAGCGCACTTTTTGTGCCAAAACTGTGCAAAAGCGGCGATTCTGTGCACGAAACGCACGTTATGTGCCAGAACTGAGCAAAAGCGGCAATTCTGTGCATGAAGCGTTCGTTTTGTGCCATTACTATGCAAAAGCGGCGATTCTTTGCACGAATCGCATGTTTTGTGCCAATAACGAGCAAAAGCGGCGATTCTGAGCACGAAACGCACGTTTTGTGCGAAAGCTGAGCAAAAGCGGCGATTCTGTGCACGAAACGCCCGTTTTGTGCCAAAAGGAGCAATTCGGTGTGTGAAACGCACGTTTTGCGGTGAAACTGAGCAAAAGCGGCGATTCTGTGCACGAAACGCTCGTTTTGTGCCAAAACTGAGCAAAAGCGGCCATTTTGTGCACGAAACGCCCGTTTTGTGCGAAAAGGAGAAATTCGGTGCGTGACACGCACGTTTTGTGACAAAACTGAGCAAAAGCGGCAATTCTGTGCACGAAACGCCCGTTTTGTGCCAAAACAGTGCAAAAGCGGCGATTCTGTGCACGAAACGCACGTTATGTGCCAGAACTGAGCAAAAGCGGCGATTCTGTGCACGAAACGCACGTTATGTGCCAGAACTGAGCAAAAGCGGCAATTCTGTGCATGAAGCGTTCGTTCTGTGCCAAAAGGAGCAATTCGGTGCGTGATACGCACGTTTTGTGACAAAACTGAGCGAATCCGTACATTCTGAGCACGAAACGCACGTTTAGTGCGAAAGCTGAGCAAAAGCGGCGATTCTGTACACGAAACGCCCGTTATGTGCCAAAAGGAGCAATTCTGTGCGTGAAACGTACGTTTTGTGACAAAACTGAGCAAAACCGGCGATTCTGTGCACGAAACGCACGTTTTGTGAGAAAGCTGAGCAAAAGTGGTGATTCTGTGCACGAAACGCACGTTTTGTGAGAAAGCTGAGCAAAAGCGGTGATTCTGTGCACGAAACGCACTTTTTGTGCCAAAACTGAGGAAAAGCGGCGATTCTATGCACGAAACGCCCGTTTTGTGAGAAAGCTGAGCAAAAGCGGCGATTCTGTGCACGAAACGCACGTTTTGTGCCAAAACTGAGTTAAGCGGCGATTCTGTGCACGAAGCGCCCGTTTTGTGCCAAAAGGAGGAATTCGGTTCGTGAAACGCACGTTTTGTGCCAAAACCGAGCAAAAGCGGCGATTCTGTGCACGAAACCCAGGCTTTTGCGCCAAAACTGAGCAAAAGCGGAGATTCTGTGCACGAAACGCCCGTTTTGTGCCAAAACTGAGCAAAAGCGGCGATTCTGAGCACGAATCGTACGTTTTATGAGAAAGCTGAGCAAAAGCGGCGATTCTGTGCACGAAACGCACGTTTTGCGCCAAAACTGAGATAAGCGGCGATTCTGTGCACGAAGCGCCCGTTTTGTGCCAAAAGGAGGAATTCGGTTCGTGAAACGCACGTTTTGTGCCAAAACCGAGCAAAAGCGGCGATTCTGTACACGAAACGCACGTTTTGTGACAAAACTGAGCAAAAGCGGCAATTCTGTGCACGAAACGCCCGTTTTGTGCCAAAACTGAGGCAAAGCGGCGATTCTGTTCACGAAACACCCGTTTTGTGCCAAAAGGAGGAATTCGGTTCGTGGAACGCACGTTTTGTGCCAAAACTGAGCAAAAGCGGCGATTCTGTGCACGAAATCCAGGTTTTGCGCCAAAACTGAGCAAAAGCGGCGATTCCGTGCACGAAACGCCTGTTTTGTTCCAGAAGGAGCAATTCGGGGCGTGAAACCCACGTTTTGCGCCAAAACTGACCAAAAGCGGCGATTTTGTGCACGAAACGCACGTTTTGTGACAAAACTGTGCAAAAGCGGAGGTTCTGTGCACGAAACGCCCGTTTTGTGCCAGAAAGAGAAATTCGGTTCGTGAAACGCACGTTTTGTGCCAAAACTGAGCAAAAGCGGCAATTCTGTGCACGAAACGCCCGTTTTGTGCCAAAACAGTGCAAAAGCGGCGATTCTGTGCACGAAACGCACGTTATGTGCCAGAACTGAGCAAAAGCGGCGATTCTGTGCACGAAACGCACGTTATGTGCCAGAACTGAGCAAAAGCGGCAATTCTGTGCATGAAGCGTTCGTTCTGTGCCAAAAGGAGCAATTCGGTGCGTGATACGCACGTTTTGTGACAAAACTGAGCGAATCCGTACATTCTGAGCACGAAACGCACGTTTAGTGCGAAAGCTGAGCAAAAGCGGCGATTCTGTACACGAAACGCCCGTTATGTGCCAAAAGGAGCAATTCTGTGCGTGAAACGTACGTTTTGTGACAAAACTGAGCAAAACCGGCGATTCTGTGCACGAAACGCACGTTTTGTGAGAAAGCTGAGCAAAAGTGGTGATTCTGTGCACGAAACGCACGTTTTGTGAGAAAGCTGTGCAAAAGCGGTGATTCTGTGCACGAAACGCACTTTTTGTGCCAAAACTGAGGAAAAGCGGCGATTCTATGCACGAAACGCACGTTTTGTGAGAAAGCTGAGCAAAAGCGGCGATTCTGTGCACGAAACGCACGTTTTGTGCCAAAACTGAGTTAAGCGGCGATTCTGTGCACGAAGCGCCCGTTTTGTGCCAAAAGGAGGAATTCGGTTCGTGAAACGCACGTTTTGTGCCAAAACCGAGCAAAAGCGGCGATTCTGTGCACGAAACCCAGGTTTTGCGCCAAAACTGAGCAAAAGCGGAGATTCTGTGCACGAAACGCCCGTTTTGTGCCAAAACTGAGCAAAAGCGGCGATTCTGAGCACGAATCGTACGTTTTATGAGAAAGCTGAGCAAAAGCGGCGATTCTGTGCACGAAACGCACGTTTTGCGCCAAAACTGAGATAAGCGGCGATTCTGTGCACGAAGCGCCCGTTTTGTGCCAAAAGGAGGAATTCGGTTCGTGAAACGCACGTTTTGTGCCAAAACCGAGCAAAAGCGGCGATTCTGTACACGAAACGCACGTTTTGTGACAAAACTGAGCAAAAGCGGCAATTCTGTGCACGAAACGCCCGTTTTGTGCCAAAACTGAGGCAAAGCGGCGATTATGTGCACGAAACACCCGTTTTGTGCCAAAAGGAGGAATTCGGTTCGTGGAACGCACGTTTTGTGCCAAAACTGAGCAAAAGCGGCGATTCTGTGCACGAAATCCAGGTTTTGCGCCAAAACTGAGCAAAGCGGCGATTCCGTGCACGAAACGCCTGTTTTGTTCCAGAAGGAGCAATTCGGGGCGTGAAACCCACGTTTTGCGCCAAAACTGACCAAAAGCGGCGATTTTGTGCACGAAACGCACGTTTTGTGACAAAACTGTGCAAAAGCGGAGGTTCTGTGCACGAAACGCCCGTTTTGTGCCAGAAAGAGAAATTCGGTTCGTGAAACGCACGTTTTGTGCCAAAACTGAGCAAAAGCGGCGATTCTGTGCACGAAATCCAGGTTTTGTGCCAAAACTGAGCAAAAGCGGCGATTCCGTGCACGAAACGCCTGTTTTGTTCCAGAAGGAGCAATTCGGGGCGTGAAACCCACGTTTTGCGCCAAAACTGAGCAAAAGCGGCGATTCTGTGCACGAAACGCCCGTTTTGTGCCAAAAGGAGCAATTCGGTGTGTGAAACGTACGTTTTGCGCTAAAACTGAGTAAAAGCGGCGATTCTGTTCACGAAACGCACGTTTTGTGCCAAAACTGAGCAAAAGCGGCGGTTCTGTGCTCGAAACGCACGTTATGTTCCAAAACTGAGCAAAAGCGGCGATTCTGTGCACGAAACGCCCGTTTTGTGCCTAAAGGAGCAATTCGGTGTGTGAAACGCACGTTTTGCGCTAAAACTGAGCAAAAGCGGCGATTCTGTGCACGAAACGCCCGTTTTGTGCCTAAAGGAGCAATTCGGTGTGTGAAACGCACGTTTTGCGCTAAAACTGAGCAAAAGCGGCGATTCTGTGCACGAAACGCTCGTTTTGTGCCAAAACTGAGCAAAAGAGGCGATTCTGTGCACGAAACGCACGTTTTGTGCCAAAACTGAGCAAAAGCGGCGATTCTGTGCACGAAACGCACGTTTTGTGCCAGAAGGAGCAATTCTGGGCGTGAAACCCACGTTTTGTGCCAAAACTGAGCAAAAGAGACGATTCTGTGCACGAAACGCACGTTTTGTGCCAAAACTGAGCAAAAGCGGCGATTCTATGCACGAAACGCACGTTTTGCGCCAAAACCGAGCAAAAGCGGCGATTCTGTGCACGAAACGCGCGTTTTGTGCCAAAAGGAGCAATTCGGTGCGTGAAACGTACGGTTTGTGACAAAACTGAGCAAAACCGGCGATTCTGAGCACGAAACGCACGTTTTGTGCCAAAACTGAGCAAAAGCGGCGATTCTGTGCACGAAACGCCCGTTTTGTGCCAAAAGGAGGAATTCGGCTCGTGAAACGCACGTTTTGTGCCAAAACTGAGCAAAAGCGGCGATTCCGTGCACGAAACGCATGTTTTGTGCCAATAACGAGCAAAAGCGGCGATTCTGTGCGCGAAACGCATGTTTTGTGCCAATAACGAGCAAAAGCGGCGATTCTGTGCACGAAACGCCCGTTTTGTGCCAAAAGGAGCAATTCGGTGTGTGAAACGCACGTTTTGCGCTAAAACTGAGCAAAAGCGGCGATTCTGTTCACGAAACGCTCGTTTTGTGCCAAAACTGAGCAAAAGCGGCGATTCTGTGCACGAAACGCACGTTTTGTGCCAAAACTGAGCAAAAGCGGCGATTCTGTGCACGAAACGCACGTTTTGTGCCAGAAGGAGCAATTCGGGGCGTGAAACCCACGTTTTGTGCCAATACTGAGCAAAAGAGACGATTCTGTGCACGAAACGCACGTTTTGTGCCAATAATGAGCAAAAGCGGCGATTCTGTGCACGAAACGCACGTTTTGTTCCAAAACTGAGCAAAGGCGGCGATTCTGTGCACGAAACGCACGTTTTGTGCCAATACTGAGCAAAAGCGGCGATTCTGTGCACGAAACGCACGTTTTGTGCCAAAACTGAGCAAAAGCGGCGATTCTGTGCACGAAACGCAGGTTTTGTGCGAAAACTAAGCAAAAGCGGCGATTCTGTGCACGAAACGCCCGTTTTATGCGAAAAGGAGCAATGCGGTGCTTGACACGCACGTTTTGTGCCAAAACTGAGCAAAAGCGGCGGTTCTGTGCACGAACCGCGCGTTTTATGCCAAAACTGAGCAAAAGCGGCGATTCTGTGCACGAAACGCACGTTTTGTGCCAAAACTGAGCAAAAGCGGCGATTCTGTGCACGACACGCCCGTTGTGTGCCAAAAGGAGCAATTCGGTGCGTGTAACGCACGTTTTGTGACAAAACTGAGCGAATCCGTCTATTCTGAGCACGAAACGCACGTTTTGTGCGAAGAGGAGCTATTCGGTGCGTGAAACGCACGTTTTGTGCAAAACTAAGCAAAACCGGCGATTCTGTGCACGAAGCGCACGTTTTGTGATAAAACTGATCAAAAGCGGCGATTCTGTGCACGAAGCGCACTTTTTGTGCTAAAACTGTGCCAAAGCGGCGATTCTGTGCACGAAACGCACGTTATGTGCCAGAACTGAGCAAAAGCGGCAATTCTGTGCATGAAACGTTCGTTTTGTACCAAAACTATGCAAGAGCGGCGATTCTTTGCACGAAACGCCGGTTTTGTGACAAAAGGAGGAATTCGGTTCGTGAAACGCACGTTTTGTGCCAAAACTGAGCAAAAGCGGCGATTCTGTGCACGAAACGCTCGTTTTGTGCGAAAAGGAGCAATTCGATGCGTGACACGCACGTTTTGTGC